>OW386286.2:67832156-68432156 GCA_936432065.2 Rutpela maculata
TCGAGTTCACCCAGAGCACGGTGTATTAAATAGGTGGTCCGACATATGGCACTTTCCTTTTATAATAATGGCTTCATAAGTGCATGGTTTCTATTTACTTTAGTAGATGGCGCGAGCTATAAGGTCCTACAATTACCTGGGCATGTGTATCGTATAACTAACATAACCTCAAATTTTTAGGTTTTTTTTTTGTTTATTCTCATTTTTAATGTTTGTATAGGCATTTTTAGCTTGGAGCTATACTGGCTCCAAGCAAATATTTAAAAACTCACGCAAATAATTTTTCAATATTGTTGATTAATAACAATAGACTGCTAATTATTGGCTAGATTTCTAACCTGCAAAAAGTATCTTATTTTATTGTGACGAACTATTTAAAACTTCATACACATTACGTTGAACTTGATTTTGGTTGAAAGTACAGGAACCAGGCAGAAATTTTAATAATAGCTGCGTAATACTTGTAAATCTTAAGAATTATATATATTTTTGAGGTTAGCTGTGATGACATGTGCAATGCTGCAGGTAGTGTTGCATATATTCTTTCAATGATTTAATTTAGCTACTTAATGTCAGATGTCACTGTACTCTTGTTTCACTAAACAAAAACAAAAGGCCGGGAATGTATGCAACACTGTATGCACATATGCACAGAACTTGTAAAATTATCTTTTTATGCGTAAGTAATGAGAGATCTTATTAGTCGTGCTATCTATTACATTATGTACAAAGTAAGCACTTATGAAGCCAGTGTGAATTTCTTCCAGGGTGTCGTCGCATCACCTATTTAATACACCCTGACCCATAGTTAGTAGCTGCAAGTGATAAGAAAATATTTCCTTTGCATATTACTTCTTTTCAACTGCTAATTGTTTAGTATATCTAACATTACTTTCTAGTTGTTTCAGTGATATAAATTTGTACATACCTTTCAGGATCTTTTGGAAATAGAAAGAAGCTTATTGTTTCACCCGCCTTCAAAGGGCATGGACGATAAGCACAACCCCTACCCTTTAGAACCCATTATAAACAAAAATCAAATAAATAAATAAACTTAGAATAAAAAATTGTCGAAAATTGGAAGAAAAAGCCATGAAAATAACCAACCACCGTGTAAGAGTTTCAAAGACTGTCAATCGCACAACCTCAAGAATTATCATATAGCTTTTGACAAATATATGCCTTATTATCATGGCGACTATGAACAAATTTGGTCCCGCCAGAAAGGCTTGCTTTCGCTTCTGTATAGTTCCTCTCTCGTGTGGTAAAGGTAAATAACGTGTAATTACCGTGTTTAGCCTATGTTCTAAATTCTAATCTAACTTATTATTCTATTATATACATATGATGTTACAAATTGACATCTGTCAGCAAGAAGTAGGACAAAGTTAGTCGCAATATTATAACTTGATAAACGTTTACACAGCTTTTAATTGTCTCCAAAGAAGTTTATTCGTACCTCCACATCACAATATATAAAATAAAAATGGTTTAGGATCAAGTTGCAGTGTGGCATGGCACACCAGTTGTGTCCATGTGGGTTGCATAATTGTGTAATGTTGTAATAATTGTGTAAGGGTTGCGTTTTTTAGTGTCTTAGTTGGCAGTTCGTTGTCTGTGCTGCACTGCTTTAAAACATAACCAAATCGGAATTTATTGAAAGCAAATTCTTAGTGGAAAAACAAGCTAAAACCACCTGATATTTCTAATGTGTTTTTTTTTTTTCAATCATTGTGGTTCATTGGTGACATAGGCCAACATTTTGGGAGGAATCCTCTATGCCATTTACTATTTATTTTTCTCTAACCCATTCCCTATTCTATATTTTCCTGTATCTGGCCGATGCGTTAAAAGAAAAACGAAAAGTCTGTCTGTCCCGTCGGTAATCCATGTTACAGAAATACAAAGAGAGAGATTAACAAGCTTGATCTTTGTGTGTTTGATGTTTCCATGATGCCAAATTTTATTTCCCTCGTAAGTTGCCTAGCTTGGTATTTGTATTCTCCATTATCCAGTTTATCAGTGGTTAGTCAAAAATGTTATAGTCTAGGTGCCAGCTTATATAAATTGCAATTTGTACATATCCTAAACGCGGCTTTCCACATCTAATTTTTCGTGCGTTTCTTGTATGAAAAATTTATAGATACTGTACTTTTACAAAATGTAATCGCAAGAAAAATTAATGAAACGCGCGAGAAAAAAATTGTCCGACAAAAATTTTAGAACGTTAAGGGTGTCTACCACCCTAAACATGCCAAAATAACGACTTTAAAAAATTTTGTGATAACCAGCTAATTTTTTCAGGATTGCTTAATAAAAATATGTATAATCCAATTTTTTAATTGTCCGACAAAATATATTTTCCGATTGTCCAGTCCAACGCGTGGAAATCATCGGTTTTATGTCGACCAAAAATTTATTAATAACTGTCGTTATTAATTAATTTTTGGTCGACATGAAACCGATGATTTCCAAAAAAAATATATGTGTCTAAGACCAGTACCTAATGTGTGGTACAAATGGCGGACTTTTATATCGCAACGAATCTACAGTCGGACAAAAGAACAGCAATTTTTCACAACATTTATATATAGCCCGGGTAGTTTCGGCACCCCCACTAGGAAAAACATTCTGGTTCTGTTTTTTTGCATAATCTTACTTCGAATAGTCCCATTATAAAAAATCTGCATGTTGTCGTTCACAGTCATAAATTGTTTAAACAATTTTTATTAAACAAATTGCAAAAAAAATTTTTTTAGTCCTGAACAATTTTTTTTTTTTAGGTTTTTGGATCATTTAAAAAAAAAAGGTAAATAATATTAATTAATTTTTAATAAAAATGTTACAAAATTCAGGTTAAAATTTTCTACAAATAATTAAGCAATCCAAACCACGTGACTTATAACATGGCGTTGTGGGCAAACATCCAGCAAACGTTTGTTTTCATTTGTTAAATGTTTGTTAAAGAGTTTGTTTTTCAGTTGCCTTGGCTACGTTTCCGCGAGTTAATTATAATAAACCCCGTGTTTGCCCACAACAAAATAATTTGACAGGTTGTTGGATTGCCTAATTGAAATTTTTTCACTATTTATTGGCCTCCTCATCATTCAAACTTTCTTCATCCGTATCACTTGAAAAATCATCTGTCGCGTCCTCCTCCTGATCGTTTTCATCATCAGAATCTGAAAAATTAATGAATTTTGATTTCTTGAAAGCTATTGTAAATGTAACATTAAATTGTACAATTTAATTCAAAATAACGAAAATGATTGATATAATACCTGTAATATTTGAAGATATGTCTTCAAATGAAGATTAAGTCCATCAAACCAGTAATGATAATTAATAGTCATTATCTATTAATGTCCACCCACAATTTTCTGGCTTCAAATTGGTTGGACATCTCATATGGATACTACATATACAGGGTGTCCCGTAAATAATGGATAATCCTGAAAATAGTAATAGGTCAGGTCATAACCTATCAGAATATTACAACTTGACCTTATTGAAAACCCTACGGTTTTCGAGATATGGGCCCTTTTTGGAAATTTTGAAAATTTCTACTCTAGAGTAGTATTTTGTATGCCACTGCCACAAGGTAAAGATTTTTCCATTCTGTTTTTTGGTGAGTATTCTAGAACAGTTGTGCTATCAAACATGTATAGAAGTTTTTAGATAACGACGGCGGTATTCTAAAAAAAAATTATTTCTTCAATTTCGGTTCCACCAAGATTCCGTTTGCTGACTTTGACCTTTGATGGTGTAAAGAAAAGTGCCAAGCAAAACTTGTCACTTATCTTAAAAACTGGCCCACTTATTATTATATTCTAAAATGTTTAAAAATTCTGATTCTTCTTGTTAGAAAAAAAGATATAGCTGTTTGAATAGTGGAGCAGCTAAATTTATCAATTTAAAATTTTTAACAAGTAAGCCTTGTTTTTAATTGCATGTGGCGCATGTCATTTTGTACGTCTGGTATTACTGATTCAGACTTTGTTTGTCGATAATAACGAATTAGCATTTCTTTGGACTTATTGGAACTTGTTGAGAACAACAATGCCTCGTATACAGTATACACAACATGAGTATGCTAATATGCATACTATTTACAGCGAATGTCGAAGCAATGCTAGTGCATCTTCTGTGCGTTATCGAGAAAGGTACCCGAACGCACGCCATCCTAACTATCGTGTATTTATTAGAGTGCATAATGCGTACTGTTAGGGAAGGATTTCTAGTCTCCGTGATATTGGTGGTGCCAGTAAAGGAAGACCTCATCAAGATTTTGTTGAAGTGCTTGATGAAATTAACAACGATCCATCTACTTCTGTGCGTACCATATCATGACGCACTGGCGTATCTAAAACAACGGTGCACAGAATTTTAAAACGATACCAACTCCATCCTTTCCATGTACAACGTGTGCAAACTCTACTACCCAGAGATTATCCCTTGAGAGTGGTATTTTGCCTTCGAATGCTGCGGGTGATACGATGATACGAGAGGATCCAGATTTTTTTAATAAAATTTTGTGGTCTGACAAATCATCGTAGAGAAAAGATGGCTTTGTAAATTTACTTAATCTGCATAGTTTTCAGTTTGAAAATCCCCACTTGATGAGAGAAGATCGGTCACAATACCAATTTAAAGTAAATCTGTGGACAGGCATCCTAAATGGTCAAGTGGTAGGCCCATTCGAACTGCCACCAATATTAGCGTTAGGCAATTATTTGGAATTCCTTCAAAACGACCTACCGGTCTTACTAGAAGACTTTCCTTTATCCCTGAGGCTGACAATGAGACAATGTGGTTACAGAACGATGAATGCCCTGCACATTATGGGAGAGAGGTGAGAGCATATCAAAATTTGAAATATCCAGGAAGATGGATCGGTCGCTTAGCTCCAATTCTGTGGCCACCCAGGCCACCAGACCTAAGTCCTTTAGATTTTTTTACCGGGGATGCATGAAGGATGCATTGGAGTAGCCGCTGAAGAAATCAGCCGATCCGGATATTCAAGCCATTTAAAATGTTCCTCTATTAAAAGGTGCAGAGGAGAGCAATTCGAACATTTATTATAAGTTGTTTGATTATTTATGTTTAATAATGTTTAATAAATGCAGGTGGAATTACTTTTCATTTTATTTCGATCTTTCTTCGTCCTCTTACCTCAGAATTTTTAAACATTTTAGAATATATTGTCGATAACGACATTCGCCGTAAATAGTATGCATATTAGCATACTCACGTTGTGTATACTGTATACGAGGCTTTGTTGTTCTCAACGAATTCCAATAAGTCTAGAGAAACGCTAATTCGTTATTATCGACAAACAAAGTCTGAATCGGTAACCAGACGTACAAAATGACATGCGTCACATGCATTTAAAAACAAGGCTAACTTGTTAAAAATTTTAAATTGATAAATTTAGTTCCTCCACTATTCAAACAGCTATATCTTTTTTTCTAACAAGAAGAATCAGAATTTTTAAACATTTTAGAATATGATAATAAGTGGGCAAGTTTTTAAGATAAGTGGCAAGTTTTGCTTGGTACTTTTCTTTACACCACCAAAGGTCAAAATCAGCAAACGGAATCTTGGTGGAACCGAAATTGAAGAAATAATTTTTTTTTAGAATACCGCCGTCGTTATCTAAAAACTTCTATACACGTTTGATAGCACAACTGTTCTAGAATACTCACCAAAAAAGATAATGAAAAAATCCTTACCTTGTGGCAGTGACATGCAGAATACTACTCTAGAGTAGAAATTTTCAAAATTTCAAAAAAGTGCCCATATCTCGAAAACCGTAGGGTTTTCAATAAGGTCAAGTTGTGATATTCTGATAGGTTATGGCCTGGCCTACTACCATTTTCAGGATTATCCATTATTTACGGGACACCCTGTATATCAGATATGTTAATTTTTAATCTTTTTGACTTTAATATTATATAATATATTTTGTAAATTACTAAATGTTGATACGTTCTATACCCTAATGGGGAACAAATAAATCTTATCTATCTATCTATCTATCTATCTATCTATTGTTCTTTTGATGTGTAAAAGGCAATATTTTACTGTCCTCCAACTTATTTATTGTGTTATATACTTCATTCAAAAACAAAAAATTTAAAAAAGAAAATGTTATTAATAAATTTTTGATCATCATGAAACCGACGATTTCCACGTGTCGGACTGGACAATCGGAAAATATATATAAAGTCGTTATTTCGGCATGTTTAGGGTGGTAGACACCCTTAACGTTCCTAAATTTTTGTCAGAATTTTTTTCTTGCGGCTGCATTTTGTAAAAGTACAGTATCTATACATTTTTCGTACGATGGGAAACGCACGTCTTTCGGAAAAATTGGAGGTGGAAAGCCAAGTTTACTGAAATTTCGCAGAGGAAAGAGGTGGTAGACTAGGCACAATTAAGCCATACAAGAAGTTAGAAGAGGATATGTATAAATTGGCAGGCACCTAGACTATTAGCTATTTGGCAGCTAAGGATAGGCAGATAAAAAGGTAGTTAAAGTCGAAAGCATTTATAAAGCGACTTGCTATTTATCTCCCAGTTCTATTTTATGTTGTGCTATTTATGAGTAAGTATTTCTGCAAACCATTGTGACCCTAAATTTCATATTGCACTTGCCTGATTGTCAGCAAGGGCTTCAAGGTATACCATCTTTTGTATATGCCAATTCTTAATGTGTTTGAAAGCTTTTCATTTGCTCGGCCTGCACTAATTTTGTTGTAATTTACACTCAAACTGTACTCAGTGCTTATGAATTGGGGACTGAAGAAATGTATGAACTCATATTTGCTTGTAACTAAATTGGCATCTTCTGCACATGAAGACAATTTAAAAATTTATAATCACTCCATCCTGCCAGCCCGTCAGTACAAGCGCACATATCCCAACACATGTTCGCTGGGAATATTAAAAAAGATTTGTGACAATACGACCCTGTCTGATGCTTTTTCAAATTTTACACATATCGAACTTAGTGTTGTTGATTTTTACCGAAGCAGTTTTCTTCATGTATTTCGAGTTTGTCCTATTCTACATTGTGAAAAGCCTGACTGTAGTCTACAAAGCAACAATATGTATGCACATGTAATATTCCCTCGCCTTCTCAATAAGTTATGAATGAATTAATTTATCCTCTCATACTGAGTCCTTTAAGAAATTCTGGTCAGGAGATATTTGTCAAGATGTTAAACGTCAGAATTGAAGGATATATACCAGTGAATGTATGCATCATTTAGTGGTAATGAAATAACTATAACTATTGTGAATAATACTAACCGGGTCATGTGCTTTTGCATTAAATAATCCATTTATTCAAAAAATAAACTTTTTCTTTGTACGTTTTTTAAGGTTGGTCTATTTCTGCCTGATTTCAACCGACCAATGTCCTAGGAAAAGTTCCATCGGTGTATGCCCAGTTTCCTGTGATCAGATCGTAAATATTTGGAATCCACACTTTTATATCTTTTTTGAACAACTGACATCTGCTCATAAACATATCTCATTAATTTGAACTGGAAGGACACGCCAGTCTTTGTTATATTACCGAGCCAACAAGATAAACACTAGAGTGAACTTATTGTTTTTACTGTTATGCTGTATATTCTCCGTTGTAAGAGACTTTTCTCATGACTAAAACTTTAAAGAGAAAAAGCTAACACTTAAACACTCGTGGGATATTGATGCAAAAGCACCTGGTATAATACCATTCTAATCTATTGATTTATCATTCATATCTCTATATTTTTCTCTTTCAGATAGTCAAAACTCCTCAAATTCAGATTCTGCTAAGAAGCATTTGGGTAAGTCTGCAAATTTTATATTGCCATTTTCTTCTACAAATGATTTGGTTTTGGAAATTGCAATTTTATTTCTAGTAGTGTGCAACTACAATTTATTTGAACTAAAATGTGATTGTATGACACTGTGCTTTAATATTCGCAATTTTTGTGTAATTGACATGTCAATAATAAAATTTCATACACTTATTTGTTGGAAATATTTTGTTACTTTGTTCTAAATTATTTTTTGGCTGACTTGTAAACTAAGCTTGACTTAAAAATAAAAAGGGTGCATTTATATTTTAGAAAACGTAACCTTTTGTATGCATGCACTATGCTTGGTTGGAAATGTCATCACATCTGATAGATACTTTAACCTTGTTTTATTCTTTTATTGCTTTTGATTTAATAAATTGCTGAAAATGAACGAAGAGGACGAGGTATAAGTTAAATAGAATTAGGCGTATTCATGGATATGAAAACCATGTGTGTTGTTTTGGAAATATTCTGATAAAAGCGAATATACCCAATCACCTACGATTCTAACCGATTGTCTACCAGTAACCATAGTAAATAACAATAAACCATTTCTTTAAGCTTATGACATACAGCATATGGTACGTAAATTGAATTCCGCTTTATACAGTAGATGGATGAACTTGACAAATCAATTTGTAAGAAGTTCTGTCTAAAATCAAAGTAATCGTACTTGAAATTCATAGTTAACATAAAGGTTAAATTAAACAAAGATTTTTAGGCAAAAGAGAAAATAGGATGACTTAAAATCAAGCTCTAGCGTTGCAAGCATACGACAGGCTAATTTAACTGAGGAACAATAAACCTACAATTACTTTTCAATCTCTTGATATTTATCCCTAAATAGTGATCAGAGAAGTACAGTAGATGTCAATATTAACAGATTTTTGAAGAAACAAACTTTTATAATGCAAACTAGTTTTTATTCCACTGACCACTCAAAATGGGATCATTTAGTCAAATTTCATATTGCACTTTTTATTACAATTGTGCGAAGTATCAAATAATTATTACTCTGAAAATTTGAGGTCGATCTGATATGTAGTTCCAGAAATATACTGCTTTAAAATCTAATTCTTCATAAGCTGAGGGGGTCAAATCGCTGACATAAATCTCTCCAGTCCTACTTCGCTTACCTAATAACCTTGCGCACCACAGTCGTATGTCAGTGTTAGTATTATCAATATGGAGACACAGTATCTTTTAATAGTTAGACATCTAGGCAAGCGGCTCGGCTACGTCTACGTCTTCCGATGCGATAGAGAGATTGACGTCACACGGCTATAACACTAAAGCGCCACATGTTGATATGTTCTTGATTAATTTTGAGGCCTATAGAGACCCTAGAAAATTCTTTTTTTTTGCATTTCGCTCTAGAATTAATAGATCTTTCAGAAAATGTAATTTAAAAAAAAATGCTTAATGAGCCCATTGTGAACTGTTGTCTGTGTTGGTAAAAATTGAATTTAATATATATTTTTTGTTTTCTCCGGGTTTGTTAAATTTTCTGTAGAAACAATTAGGTGTTTCCACAAATTTTAAAATCTCTGACTGTAAAGGTAATAGCCTCAGCGTTATTGGTTTCAAAACTACATCTGCATCGTCACACACTCGAACAATGTTTTCAATTTGAGTTTTTCTTACCTTTAATTTTCAAATATATCGAGTTTGCTTAATAATTTATCACCACAGTGTATATTAAAGTATAAGGGGTAGTTAAAACATTAGATTATTTTAATTTCTAATTTGTTAAGGGAACATAAATTTTTTGTCAACTCTAAAACCACATAATTTTAGAAGTAAAATTACTTATTGTTAAAAACATATTACATCTCATGGAATAACCAAAATATAATTCTAATACTATAGTTTTCAGGAAGGCCCTGGAAAATAAAATAGAACAAATAGGAATACGAAAAACAACCAGAAAACGAAAAAAACCTGAAAGGGACTATGAAACATTAACTAGCAGTGGTGGATACTCAACTAGGCCTTCTTAGACTTAGAACTAAATTAAAGACAATATCTAACCATACCTTTGATACTAAAACATTAAAAAGTAGGTGCAATTTTTGATTAAAATAGTTCTAAAAGGACTAAATCATACATCCCGCTGTAAAGCGTTCTATCTGTGATTAAACTGAATTTAGTTTGTTAGTTATGAACAGTGATGTTCTCCATGTATATATCTGTATATAATTTATTATAAATTAATTTGCTTGTAAATTACTTATGAAGTGTATAGTACAAATATACTAGTTTTAATTTTCTATTTATATTTGAAATTTGTGAACTGTTGACCTCATTAAGTGTAGAAATTAATTTTCTTCAAAACTTTTAAAAAACCATGAAATATGAAAAATTAGCTTCTTACCCTTAGGGTTTTGAAGAAAATATGTAAATTATGGTTTCTTTTTCAATTGTACAGACATAAATGGTTATATTTATTTGTTTTATGTAATAAATATCGTATAAACTTTTGTGTGTTTTATATTGAGTTGAAATTATATCACAATTTTTTTGATTATAATGAAAATTTTCATGTTAATTGTTCAAAAATATATTTTTGAAATAAACCTGAAATATATGCAAACGAAATGTTGGCAGATTATTTTTGTCACAGTGAATCTGTTTCGTTTTTGAAAGATACTACATTGGTCAAAAATATAGTTGATTCTAAGTTCGAACTTATACCTCTTCAATCCATTATTGGCTTAATAGTCTTTAACACTTTGAATCTCTTAATTTACATTAAAAATATTAATTTCTGTATAAAAAATTTAAACAACGTGATTATTAAAATAAGTATTTGCCTTAACCGGGTACAGGGTATGCTAATACAAAATGAATATTTTGTTTTGGAGGTTTAGATGCAAATCTCTATAATTTAAAGGGTTAGTGTTACTATAAATTTTTAATTGGCATTGAATTTCCTTCATTGGAAGGAGAGTAAACATAGTTTTAGATTATTTTGGAGATTCACAAAATTTCAGTTTTTTTTGGTGTCCTTAGATTTGTCACATCGGGGTGCTGATAGAATTATTCAATACAGGTAACTTTGCTTTGCAGACTGATTTCCAGATTCTCTTCCATGTTGCTTGTTTTGAATGTTTGACACTTCTACCATCTTGTGGTGGTCTTCTGAAGTGAAGAATACCTCGATCAGATAATAGAAACGTCAAGCATTCAAAACACTCAACATAGGAAAGTCCGGAAATTAGCTTATATACAAATCATTATCTGTTCTGTGAAAACCTCAGGACAAAAAAACTAAATCTGTAAGGATAATTTTTCACGCAGAAACTAGAAAATTATTTTTAGTTGGTAGTGTTAATGTCCAAGAAGATTTAAACGTGAACAATTTACTAGTTTCCAACCAATTATTCTATTTTATTTACAAACGATAACTTTTATAGACTGGCTAATGTAAGACGTCTATGATGACAACTGAGTAATTAAACTTCCACTATTTTGTGCCAAATTTAAAACTTATATTCTGTTTACGATGTTTTACAAAATTGGCTGTGATATCTTCTTCGTTGGATTAGTGGTGTTAGTAATGCTTTGATGGTTTATTTGAAGTAAATAATATCAGTAAAATCGCATTATTTTTAAGCCCATGATATCTTTAATGTGGCACTGGTCATTTAATCTGTGTTGAATATTAAATAAGAAATTACAATTAATGAGACAATATTTTATTGTTATTTGTCTCCAAAATAATCTGACTTAAAATTCTTTCTCGATATACTTGTACAAATCCTAATACTTATACGCAGTACCTGAACGAAAATTGTGATTATTGTTTAGTCCATGACAGAAATTTTAAATCTTGATTTAGACATAAGTTATAAATATTCTGAAAATGGAATTTTCAACGTATGTTCTATACAGGGTGTTACGGAAATAACTCTTATTTGTTTAATAGCCGATTCTAGACATAAAACTGAAGAACTCGTCCCTGGAAATTCTTCCTATAAGAGATACGACCCTCTGAGAATTGTGCCTAAACAGTAGGTTTTTACTGATCATCTACAAAACACTATTGCAGATAATCATGTCGTGATACTCCCAAGAAGTTTAACATGCAATTTTTTTCCTAATGCATTACAAGCTTACTTAAAAAAATCCACAATACCGTAATATTTTATTTAAATTTTGAAAATAGTTTGTCTTACACCTTATTATCGAGAAGATCATTTTTATATTGGCTAGGAAATCCTGGTTAAATTATAAAACTAGTGAAAATATAAGTGAAAAAAAAAACAAAATTACCTCTTCCCGGTGGTGGCATAGCAAAGGCGCCATTTTTTCATGGAACAAATATTTCTAATGTAACCTAGGGTCCCAATTTGCTCCACTTCTGTCTGCTCCTTGGGCCTGAACACATTCACGACATGCATGGTTTCCGCTGTCATTCCCCTGTGCCTAGATTTGTAAGTTTGTTGTAGCTGTACCAATAAATTAAATTGTTAAAAAGAAACGAATGGTTGATTTGAAAGCTATTAAGATATTTTTTTAATAAATTTATGTGCAATGCAATGTGAGATCAGGTGTGTACCACCGGTGGCGCACTGAATCTACCAAAGAATATAGCAATGTACCACCCGTGGTACACGGTGTCGTGAATAATGTAAAACCAAGTACCATGAAGTTGCCCCAAAGTTTCCAAAATAACCAATAAAACTATTTAGACCCCACCCTCTGGAATCTGTAGCTCCCTTGCAAAGTATTTTCAGCCACGTATTTATATAAACATTTACTATTTTTGGGTGTATCTCAGCTCCTGAACAAACAAGACTTATTTCTGTAACACACTGTATAATGTTTTTTTTATGTCTATCCTATATTCTGAGAAATATCTGATTTAAAGCTTTGCAAGTTGACAAAGTGAAAATTATATTTACCTTGTTATGTTTATAAAAAATGTTTTAGAAATTACGATATGAACATTTTTATAAAATGACAAATTAATAATAATCGGTTATACAAGGTATTTATATAGTTTATTAATATTGTACAGTTTAATTTTTCAGTATACTTTGTGTTGGGAGAGTTTAGGAAAAACTTTGCCCAAGTTGTAATTGCAAATAAAATATCTGCATACCATTGTAAGTATAGTTGATCAGTAAGCACGTCTTTTTATGTTACCTCATTGAATAATTACTTTATGGCTGATTTTTTGTGCTTACTGATAGCATCTCTGACTCTTGGTGTTTTCAGTTTGGTCAATTAATTTGTGTTTTGCTAGTGACTTCTCAACTTTCGTTTTTTATTAAGTGTTAATATTAAAAATAATCTGTCAGTTGAATTGTCTCCACGTAGGTAGTTTTATGTGTCTATATTGGTATATTCATATTACAATGCAGTATTATGTGGTTTATATACGTGTTTTTAGGAAGAAATTATTGTGCTGACCTCGTGTCAGTTACTTTTGTAATTACGACCAGTTTTGGCATTGAAATTGTTTTCACAAACACATTACCTAAGCCCATTACGCCAACCAAGTCAGCATCATCTGAAGATAATTAAAACTCAATCATCTCCAGTTGATGCTAACTTGGCTAGCGAAATGCACGCCAATATAGTCTTCAGTGGCTCGGTGTTTGTGAAAACTATTTCAATCAGTGTCATATCAAAGATTCCCCCCCTCCCACTTTAGGATGTGAATGTTGTGTGTTAAATTATAAAATGTGTTAAATCAATGTTAAAAATAAAGATTTTTATTAGTCTTCTCAGGATAGTTTTTTTATACAATTTAAATTTGAATAAACCATGGGAAATTAAATAAAAAGATAGATATAAGGTATTTGTTAGGAATATTCTGGAAAATATAATTTTTTAAAGAATTTTTAATATAAAATATTCATTAGTGGGTTAATTTCTCCAGTTTCGCAAAAGAAATTAGATCTACGTGGAACATAGGTTAATTACACCATCATATTATTAATAGTGTGTTTATTGAATGCCGGGTTTCTACTAGTTGGAAAGTTGCTCTTGTGATTCCTGCCCCGAAAAAAACAATCCAGTAATTTTCAGATTTGGGACCTATTAGTATTCTCACAGGATTATCTAAGTTTGCAGAAAGAATAATTGAGATTCAGCTTAGGAAACACGTAGATTCTTTTAACATACTACCAACCACCCAATGAGATTTTCGAGCTGGTTATAGTTCTACAGCTTTAATGCATATTATGGATGATATTGTTGAGGCCACTGATCAAGGTAAACAAACTATTTTAATACTACTGGATTTTAGTAAAGCTTTCGACAACATAGATCGTACAAAATTTTAAAATCATGTGATATTGATGATAGAGGCTGTAAACTGTTTCGATCATATCTTGAAGGACGTTCACAGAGTGTAAGAATACCCAATAAATTTTCTTAATCAAGGGCGATCAATAAAGGTGTTCCGCAGGGTTCCATTTTAGGATCCCTGTTTACATTTTATATTTCACAATTTGTAGATTTTGTTAAATTCTTTGTTTTTGTTAAATCGGCTCTTATGTATGTGGATGACATCCAATATTATCCTTTTTATGCTAAGGATATAGTTTATCGGATATATCTTCACGACATTCGCTCATTTTAAACCCATCAAAATGAACTATGCTTTTATTTGGTAAGAGCCCAATTGTGCTAATTTGCAAAATTTATGTAATATTGAATTAAACGGATGTTGTTTGGAACTGTTGCAATATGCCAGAAATTAGCTTACTACTTACTTATTAGCTTACTCCACCCTAAGAGTTCATCAACGAAGTTATTTGTTATTGTTACAGTTCACATACTGTGCCCCAGTGTATGGCCCCTGTGTAGACAGGGATTGTATACAGCGTGTGCAATATTCATGTATTCGGATAATCTATGGAAGTAAGTTTGAACACGTCACATTGCCAGTTGCCAGAACTCCATTGGTTAAATATGCAAGACGGGAGAAACTAAAATAACTTTGCAGAGATGTTCATAATCTCAATGTCAGGCCTAAAGGTTTACTTACTCCACCTCTATGCACAGAACTTCGTTTTACTAGAGAGATTTCAGATACTGCATTTATAAGTTATACAATTATTTTCATGTCTTTAAAAAAAACTGGTAATGGGGACCGACTAGACAAACAAAAAATCTATGATTTTTTTCCTCTTTGGGCACTTTGAAAACAACTAACCTAGGTCAAAAATTTGAATGTTAAATTAGGAGACATTTGAGAACCACTGCTTTTCTGGACAATGGACGTATAGTTACGAATCGAAGTTTCTTACTTACTTTTAAAAAGTCAAAAAAGTGTAGATTACCGACTTGTGTCCTCGCCGTCGCATGGTCTCAAACAAAGAAGCGCGGCACTTTGATGGGGCCGCATTAGCGTGTTTGATGGTCAAAGGCGCCGAAATACGCGACGATAATAAAGCCTACCCCAATATTCCAGCAGTTCTAAAACAATATTACTAAAAATTTTCGAAATTTGTGTTTATTTTTCTCCAAAACTGACCCCATGTTATAAGGTTTTGTTTGTCTAGTCGTTCCCCACCACCAGTTTTTTTTAACTGATTTAAACTAATTACACCCTGTAAAATAACGTGAGCAGTGATAGTTTTTATAATCTTTTGTATTATTACTTATTTCACAACAGTTCTCTATAAATAAATCTGCAAACAGTAATATTAATAGGTCTAAAAGAAAGGCAATAAACCTACGGACAAATGTGTCACATACACTGGGTGTAATTACTTTCTATGCCATTAAAAGAAAAACTGGTAACCGGGACCGACTAGACAAACAAAAAACCCATATGACGATTTCCTCTAGGGGCACTTTGAAAAAAACTGATTTAGGCCGGCTTGTCCTTTGTCGGCATACCCGGTGCTATAAATGTCAAAGTATCATGCACGACCAGACGTGACGATAATAAAGCCTACCAACATTCCAGCAGTTCTCAAAAATTAAAAATTTTCGAAATTTTTTAAAAAATTTTTTCCAAAATTATGGGCTTAGACCCCATGTCATATAAGGTTTTTTTGGTTTGTCTAGTGAGTAAGTAAGTAAGTAAATATCTTTATTCTGTAATTACCGGCTGGTATAGAATGAGTCAAATACAAAGAAAAAAAATAAAGTGTCGTTCCCCACCACCATGACATGAAACTAATTAGACCCTGTATAGTAGGGTCTCATTTGGTGCCAAATCATTTAGTGCTGCAAAATTTAAGATATATTAAAGCTATTTTGTTAGGACAGACAGAATGTTCCTATTTATTATACTCTTCGCAAAAACGAAGAGTATATTGTATTTGATCGGCACATTTCTAAAATCGTAAATATCGCTCGTAAAGAAAAAATTTTCATATTGTGTTAGTGAACGAATTCTGAACAACTTTCAAAATGTCCGTCCGTTACGTTTCTTGTAAGCACGATAACTTGAGAAAGAAAAGTGCGATTGTATTGAAATTTAGAAAGTAATGTTATCTAGAGGAAGAACCCTTTTGTTTTTGAAGAAAATCGATCAGTAAATAAAAAAGTTATTAATTATTTAATTTAAAAAAAAAATATTCTCTTAATTTTTGTTGCTTGTACTAAAATGGAAATCTTGCGAAATATTATTTCCATAATACATTTTTTTTTGTTTATGAATTTTACTAATATATTTCATAGAAATACGAGTTGAAATATGTATGATTCTCGAAAAATATATATATCACAGACAATCAATTTCCGTAGCAATATGTGGTGGTGCAGCGGCTAAAGTTTCGCGTTGCCACAAGCAGCTAACATGCTGCTGAAAGCGCACATGGCTCGTGCCACGGCATATTACGACAAGTGGAAGATTCGGATCAACGCCGAGAAGTCCGAGTCGATACTCTTCATGTGCCGGTTCACAGAGAACTGAATTCTAACACCAATTTCGATCGGGGGTCAACAAATTCCAATCAAACGGTGCATGAAGTATTTGGGGGTTAACTTGGGCAAACGACTGACATTTAACACCCACATTAACGAGACTATACGTAAGGTCTACTTCATGTCCAGGAGTCTGTACCCGCTCCTGGCCAGGGGTAGCGGACTTAACCGACAAAATAAAAAACCGTTGTACACAATGGTGATCAGGCCGGCAATCGCATACGCGACCCCGGTGTGGTGCAGCATACCAGCCACGACAATGAGAAAACTTAAAGTGTTAGAACACAAATTTATACGCCTCATCTCTGGTTCGGACAGGTACACCTCCCTCAGAGATTTATACGCACGATGTCACGACATAACCCCACTAGTGGACTACATCCAAGAAATCTCCCAGAAATTCTATCAATTCAAACTGGGCGATAGTCCGCTTACCCGCAACATAACCCGAATTAGACAGCATAATGCCATACTTTTCGATATGACACCCCCTACCATACCAGACGTTGCCTATTTTCCGGCAAACTTTCCACTACTACAACTTATCACTCTCCTGGCCAGGGGTAGCGGACTTAACCGACAAAATAAAAAACTGTTGTACACAATGGTGATCAGGCCGGCAATCGCATACGCGACGCCGGTGTGGTGCAGCATACCGGCCACGACAATGAGAAAACTTAAAGTGTTAGAACACAAATTTATACGCCTCATCTCTGGTTCAGACAGGTACACCTCCCTCAGAGATTTATACGCACGATGTCACGACATAACCCCACTAGTGGACTACATCCAAGAAATCTCCCAGAAATTCTATCAATTCAAACTGGGCGATAGTCCGCTTACCCGCAACATAACCCGAATTAGACAGCATAATGCCATACTTTTCGATATAAGACACCCCCTACCATACCAGACGTTGCCTATTTTCCGGCCAACTTTCCACTACTACAACTTATCACTATCCTAAACTTTGTCCTTTCTCTACTTACATCTTTAATATTTTTCTATTCCCTCTCTGTTTATTTTGTTCTCGTTCATCCTTTTCTGTTCTTTTGTCCATTTTTGTCTTCAAATTCCATTTAGGCCGATAAATTTATAAAAATCCTAACTCTTTTAATCCTTAACTTTCATTTCACCACATTTTCCTGACAGGAAGACCACCAGGGTGGAATTGCTTCGAAAGGGTTTTTTCGTTGAGTTTTGTTTTTCCCTGCCAGCAACCAAAATTTCAAAGTGTTCGCGCTCGTGTTGTGCGCGAAATCGATAATTTTATTGTACTATTTTAGTTATTTTTAGATATTTTCATATATCATGTTTTTTAAAAATTATTGTTAGTTTTAAGTTTATACCTTTTAAACAGGAGCTCTAACCCCCTCACTAACTATTGTTTAGTCAAACCGGACCTGCGCCGCCCAGCCTTACACTCACCACGGCGCTGCGCGCCGTGTATGTTTCCGGGGAGACACATTTATAATTTAATTTAAGTAAAGTATTGTTTTATTTTGATTTTTGTTTCGCGTTGCAATCCAAAGGTCCCGTGTTCGAATCCCACGCAGGTTGGGTGTTTTTTTTTTCATTTTTTTTTTTCATATAATTTTTTTCACAACAAAGATGGTATCACAAAATTTAGGATGTCCAAAAACTAACATTATTTACAAGAAAACTGCGAAGAGTATCCTATAGAATATGTAACAATTATATATAAAAAGCTCAGTAAATTGGCGAAGAGTACGTTTTTAGCTTGTTTATTTATGTATTGTTTATGCATATTGTTTTAGTATTCTATACTACCTTAAATTTGTTATACACTTAAAGATACACTTAGCATTCTTTTTTATTTTTTAATGTATATCAAGGGTTAAATGGTAGGACACATTTGTTGCCTTGAGATTTCTACAGTGTGGCCCATTTAAAATGGAAACACCTTTATAACTTTTTTATTTTTTGTCTGACGAACCAAATTTTACCAAAATATAGAACAAATTAGGATCTACTTATAGCCAAAAAAAACATTCTCCTACAAATGCAAAGCCACCTGCAGTACCAAAATAAATGGAAAAAATAAAGAAATCATATTAGGCATTTTTTTTATCGGAAATCTTTATTAATGAAAGTTGTTCAGAATTGTCCAAAAACCTAGAGTCCAAAATTTCAGCAATATTAAAAAATACTGAATTTCGACAAAATTAAAAAAAAAATACAAATCACTTGATAACTACCTGACAGCTTGAGTTTAATTTCAAACAAAGTTGTCATAGCACAATTTTCTAAAGAAAAAAAACAAAATGATATTTTCGTACTCGGACATTGTTTTAAACAAAATTTCAATATTTTTTAATACTGCTGAAATTTTGGACAATTCTGAACAAGTTTCATTAATAAAGTATTTCGATAAAAAAATGCCTAATATGATTTCTTTATTTTTTCCATTTATTGTGGTACTCCAGTTGGCTTTGCATTTGCAAGAGGCGAATGTTTTTTTGGCCATAAGTAGATCCTAATTTGTTCTATCTTTTGGTAACATTTGGTTCAAGTCGCACAAAAAAATAAAAAAGTTATAAAGGTGTTTCCATTTTACTGTAGAAATTATGTTTTTTTTGTTGTTTTTCTCCTATGCACAATATTACTGAAAATAAAGACTATTATTATTTTATGAATTAATAAAAATCCGAATAGAATAACGCACATCTGAACTACCACCTCCCAAAGTGAAGTCTTCAAGGTTGAAGAAATCTTCACAGCAACATGGTCCTGCCATTGAAAGGAAACATGTAGTGATTAACAGATTTATTGCTGATTTTAATGTTTTCCACTGACTATGAATCGGACTACTCTAAAAGAAGTTAGAAATTCTTAAACGATGTCCGTTAAGTATGACCCGACAAAAATAAGAAAAACATGAAACATAACAGCTAGTTTTGGTATGGTTTATTATATCGTCACCCTAATATTACAAGGTTGCATGTTATTAGTTACACCTTTTGAGTAAAACTAAACCAGACGTTGCCTATTTTCCGGCAAAAAAATAGTATATAACATATGTTAGTTTTACTTATTTTTAGGTGAATTTAGATATTTAAACATTATTATTATTATATTTATGACTCCAAGTCAGTTTATTAATCTTCGTGGTATCTCTTGGATATATACTGAACATAAGTTTTTTGAGGCGGTGCCACAAAGGTTAATATTCAAATAAATGTGATTAACTTGACGTAGGTGTATCCTGGGATTTTCGGTCTTTGTAATAAAAAATTACTGTTTTCTTATGATTTCGTTTATTCAACCATCGTCGGAGAATTACAAAGTATGTGAATTGATTGATTGATTGATTTACCAGCATACGGTAGGCATTGCTGCCACTCCCAAGATATACCGCTGGGCCGGCTGCGTCCACGCTGTGTTGGATTTGGGTCATGCTTGTTGTCAGCAGCGAGAGCCACATGATGTATGGTACAGGTGTGTGGAATGGGCAGTGTAGGTGTTTGTGAAATGTGTTGCCGCATTGTGTCGTAATATGGAGTTTTTATGCTCCTTTTTTTGGTGTCTCTGCTTCTACAAATCTTTGTGGGGACGGGTATTTGTATGGTCTTGTTCCATTATGTAGGTAGAGGTGTGATTTCTATCTATACTCTGGGGGCATGGGCGCAGCCAGGGGGGGAGCCATGGGGCCCGGGCCCCCCCAAGCCGTCTTCCATGAGCCAAAAAATAAAGAAGCAGTACAAAGCAATATCTAAATTATCCCTCGAAATAAATATTTTGTAATTAATGCCAATATTATCTAATAGAGGAATCTGCATACACATCCGTTTTCAAGCATTTTCTGAAAAATTTTCCTCATCCTCTGGGGAGGCCGGTTCTATTGGCTCCCCCCCAGATGAATTTTCTGGCTGCGCCACTGTCTGGGGGTGATTACTAGGGTTTGCTCTTTTAGTCGTTCCGGTCCGTAGTGTATTAACTCGTTTATTTTGTCTACTCCAGGTGCGGTGTTTCTTCTAGCTCGAGCTATTATTACTAGCAGTTGGTCCTTTGGTGGCTTATCCAATAGCCAGTGGTCCGTTTCTGTTATTAGTTCTGTTTGTTCTTTCGTTGCATTTCCTTCTTCCTCCAGCTTCTTGGTTCAATGTTGCAGTGGTATGCATCTTCTCTTGTGGTATTATTGTTTTTTCTATATTTTTTCAGATATCTGAAGGTTTGATATAGTCGTCCTGTTGAGAGTGTTTGAAAAAATGCTCTACATTTTTCCACGTGGTTTCTTTCGGTGCTTTTTTTAGTTTTTCATTTATGTTCCATGTCGGGTGTTTGTCTGTAGCTTTCATCTTTTTTAGCTGTTCGTACTTGTTTTTTTTTTTTATTTTTTATCGAGCTCATACCTGTCCCTTTTTAATGTTTTTCTTGTCGCAGTTTTTATTTTTGAACCCATTGATGTCCAGTCTAATTCTTCTCCTGTCAGTTTGTTTCTCTATTTCTTCGCAATATTTCTTGTAGAAGTCTTCGTGCTATAATGAACTATTCCAGTTACTGTGCGGTGTTCGTTGTTTCCTATATGTCTTTTCTTTTCTTTTATTTCCAATTTTCCATATAGGATTTTGTGGTCTGTCTTTTTTGCTTTAATATCCTTTTTCTTTTTCTTATCTTTTTGCCTAACAGGATTAGTCCATGTAAAACGCGGGGTTTTACGCTCGGAATGCTCCCCCCTCATCGGGACTACTTTTATTCCATGTTTTTTGGGTCGCTGATCACGAAAATCAGGGGTCCCGCGGCTCTAAAAATCGTGCGTCACTCCTAAAAATGCCAAAAACCAGGGGTGAAAACTACCCCTTTAAATTGAACTAACGCTTAGAAATTAAGTAGAGATGTATACTTTTTTGTGTGCTTGTAATTTCTGATAAACCACAAAATTTTTTTAGGGGTGAAAAAATTTTGTGGTATTTTTTTCGACGGAAGTTTATCAGAAATTACAAGCAAATTAAAAAGCATATATCTTTACTTAATTTCTAAGCGTTAGTTCAATTTAAAGGTGATACAGGGGTAGCTTTCACCCCAGAAGGGTTGGAAAAAATTTTCTTCGTTATACAATCCCCATTCATCTAAATTTAAATCAAAACGTGAATAAAAAAAAATTCAATCGTTTTTCCAGTTTTCACACCTGAAGAGTTGGAAAAAAATGTTCTTCATTATACAATCCCCATTCATCTAATTTTAAATCAAAAAATGAATAAAAAAAAAATTCAATCATTTTTCCATTTTACGTCAATTTATGGGTAGTTTCACCCCCACGGTATATTAAATAGGTGGTCTGACGTACGGCACTTTCCTATTATAATAATGGCTTCAGAAGTGCATGGTTTCTATTTATTTTAGTAGATGGCGCGAGCAATAAGGTCCTACAATTACCTGGGCATATGCATCGTATAACTAACATAACCTCAAATTTTAAGGTTTTTTCGTTTATTCTCATTTTTAATGTTTGAATAGGCATTTTTAGCTTGGAGCCATACTGGCTCCAAGCAAATATTTAAAAATTCACGCAAATAATTTTTCAATATTGTTGATTAATAAAAATAGACTGCTAATTATAGGTTAGATTCCTAACCTGCAAAAAGTGTCTTATTTTATTGTGACAAACTATTTAAAACTTCATACACATTACGTTGAACTTGATTTTGCTTGAAAGTACAGGAACCAGGCAGAAATTTTAATAATAGCTACGTAATATTTGTAAATCTTAAGAAATTTATTCTTTCAATGTTTTAATTTAGCTACTTACTGTCAGATGTCACTGGATTCTTGTTTCACTAAACAAAAAACAAAAGGCCGGGAATGTATGCAACACTGTATGCACGTATGCACAGAACCTGTAAAATTATCTATCTATGCGTAAGTAATGAGAGAACTTATTGGTCCTGCCATCTATTACATTATGTACAAAGTAAGCACTTATGAAGCCACTGTGAGGGTTGTCGTCGCATCACCTATTTAATACACCTTGGTTAGCCCTCAGCATAAAATTTGTCCTTACTTTAGATGAACATACTGAACTGGCAAAATATCATTACAATTAGTACATTCATAACATTATTTTACAATATTATTCCCAAAAGGGGTGGTTTTTGGCATTTTTAGGGGTGACGCACTATTTTTAGAGCCGCGGGACCCAGATTTTCGTGATCAGCGACCCAAAAAACATGAAATAAAAGTAGTCCCGATAAGGGGGGTATTCCGAACGTCAAACCCCGCGTTTTACATAGACTAGATATGATCTATTAGACGGAGAGCCAGACCCAAAACAATTCTCTGAATTTACTAAGCCTGGTTTTTTGCCAGTTGATTACAGTATTTGTGTACACTAAGATGCTGTGGTCAGTCAAGCGAAATCGAGAACAGGTGTCTCAGGTACGCCATCAAAGGTGTCATAATTACGGAAGAAATAAAATGAATTTATTAACGCTGAAAATCGTTATGCAAATTAGATATTGAATATAAATAACAGCTATGTCAGTCAGTCAGTCAGTCAGTGTGGGGACGGAGCTGGTCAGTCAGCCCCAGTGTATGTACAAAAAATAAATAACGTGCAATTCGTTTACTAAACTTCAAAATCTTTGTAAAGGTATTAAATGATATATTAATCATAAATAAAATGGTCAGTCAACCATTTTGTGGGACAACGCCCGTCAGTCAGCAAAATAAAAAAAACAAATTGGCGCGCGCGATCGGTGTGGCAGGCGGCGGCTCGCTCTTTTCCTTATTATTACTTAACGAACTATTAACTAACTTTATTTTAAAGTGTAATTGACAGCAATGTTAATAATATACATTTTGTAAATAATTAAATTTGTCCTAAAATTGGATTCTACATATATATTCTATATATTTCTACAAACTGTCCGACAGAAATTTTGGAACGTTAAGGGTGTCTACCACCCTAAACTTAACATAATATAACTTTAAAACATTTATTGAAGATTTATAGAATCTAATTTTCGAATTGTCGAACAAAATATATTTGCCGATTTTCCAGTCCGACGTGTGGGAATTTTTCATGCCGAGGAGGAACACCGCGTTTACGAAAATTTTCGCAGAGGAAAAAAGTGATAGACTAGGCGCAATTATGCCGTACAAGAAGTTATATGAGGATATGTATAAATTGCATTTATGTATGCGGGCACCTAGACTATAACTTTAAGGTATATAACTGATTAGTTTTTAAATAAACTCTAAGGCCCGGTACTTTCATCTCCAGTTAAGTCTATTCTCCAGATAATTTCCATGGATACAATAATTGTGCCAATAATTGTTTCCATGGGATCTATCTATAGATTAGACTTAACTGGAGATGAAAGTACCAAGCCTAAATGCCAAAGAAAATATTAATTATTTATTCTGACTTCTTTTTATGTCAGATTTGTGTGTATGCTTTAGGGACAAATAATATTGTAGTTATAAGAGCTAGCAACCAAAATGGGCATTCATGAGTACTGTGTTTGAGACTGGTGACACACGTTACCATATATATTCATGACATTAGGTATGATGGTCTGCCAGCACAACTCTGTTACGTTGAAAAGTAGTGTCAGATCAAAGAAGCAAAATAAAAATGTAGAAAAATCCATTAACTCGCAAAATGATTGCTGTGCAGACAATTGGAACAATTAATTTATCACAATATTGTATTTTGATACAATAATATACCTACTTAATTGACAGTCTACTACTTTTCCTAGTACTGCTCTCAAAAATCTAAAGTTTCGTTTCGTTTTAGTAACAACGTGTATCATTACTCTCGGACAAAATATAGTAGTACTCAAAATTACTTTTAAATTTTTTAACTCGTTTATTGGCCTCCTGATTTTCTATACTTATCCACATAAATGAACATAACATGCGAGATGTCAACTATTGGTAAAAACTGTATACACCCTAGTACATTACAAACTAAATATTTCACAGTACTTGAGTGCCTTGTTTTATTTGTGTCACATTTTTTACGTTTTTCTCCCTTTCTCTGTAAATACTTTACAGTCATATTGCAAGGGGATTAATCCCCCAATAATTTTTAGTTCATCTTTCCAATGTGATATAGATTTTAATATAGTCACATAAGAGAAGTGAATGAAGCAGGAAGAATGGGTAATTAATTATATTTTTCGCAAATACAAAAATGAGGGGTATATTGCATTTGATCGGTATATATCTAAAACTAAAACCGCATTTATTTTTATATAGGATATAAAATTTGTAGACAATTTAAAAAAATAACATCAGATCATAATTTGAAGAAATAAAATAAATTTAAGAACTTGTAAATTGAGTTCTTAACTTAAACTGAATTAAATCTTAATATTGTATAGAAAATATTCCCAAATAGCACAAGACATCTATATTATGTCTTATTTAGGTCTGAACGTCTTAATTCTTTATAAAGATGTCTTAAAGACATCTTTCCTTAGACGTCTGATTTTTGTCTTAAAGACGTTTTAAATACGTCATAATTACGATGTCAATGTTAGTATTGCCCAACAGAAACAAAAGAATGTTAACAAAACTGTTTTTTCAATTTTACAATGTTTTTGTTTATATTTCACCATTATTTCTGTAAAATGTCTAGTGTATTTTTTATAATAATTTGTAAATTCTCATTAATAATTTGATTTTAATCTTTCTTGTAAATTATTAATGATATTAGATTTAAATGAAAGATTAATGTTAATATAATAATTACAGCCGGACTGCCCAGTAAAATCTAGCAGTTGCAATTTCCAACTATATAGTCTTTTAAGTTAGTAATAATGTAACCGTTCAATGGCTGAATGTATTAAGAGGTATGCGGTTCGGCCCTGCCGACTCCGTTTTTTTTTTTTTTTTTTTTTTTTTCGTTAAAATACTTGCGAAAAAACTCCAACAATGGACCTTGAAAAGACGTCGGAATTTTTAACATAAGACCTAAATTAGACATCTGTAAGGTGTAAATGGATGTCTTTAAGACGTAGTGAAAGTCTAAGGAAGGCGTCTTTAAGACATCTTTGTGCCATCTGGGTTTCTAAAATAGGTGAAAATTGGTGGTTATCAACAGTTATCATTAGATGCATCTTAAATGAGGCATTTTTGTCAGAGTAAAGTTTGGCTCAATCGATTACTGATTTTACTCTTAAACCTGTAAATTCTAATGAGTGTAACGTTGATATTTAGGTTACCCCGTAACAGAACAGCAAGACTGATGTACATAGAAATTTGGGGCGTCGTGTATATATTAGAGGACGTATTCTGCTGTTTTGTTTAAATCACGTATTCTCCATTTATGGTGAGAATAGAATGAATAGTTTAATATTTTCAAATGTTTTCCATCCTCCAAATACAAGAAATAGAAATTGTTGAAACGTCAGATAATGTATATTCTAAAAATAAACCAAGGAGAACTGCATAAAAAAAGTAAAAAGCATTATGCTAGATTTGCTGGAATATTTTAATCCATAGGTACCATTACTAGTTATTTTAACTAGTAATATGTTCAACAGGTAAGTAAATTAAAAATTAATGCTTTACCGTAAAAGTTTGCAGTTGCAGAATGAGAATATTTTCATGCGGAATTTCTTAAATTTATTTTCAAACTGTTTAATTTTACTGCTCAAGCCACAAAATATCCGCAGAATAATTTGTGTAGTTTTAACAAGAAGTTAATTCACAAATTAACTTTTCCGAGATAAATATTACTAATTTTAATGCACAGATTACTGTCTCATCGAGCCTTAAATCATCACTTGCCTAAGCCCTAAATAACAAAATAAATAAATACTTACCATTACCAAATACGTTTTATACTTTTGAAGAAAACGATCTACGATTGTTTTAAACTAATCGGTAGTTCTGAGTTCTGTAGTTTTTTGTCGTTTGGTTTTTGGTTCCTCCGTCGTTTGGGTACAGACTAGCCTATGGCTTGAACATATTTAATGATGATATTTATAGCATAGCTTATGTTTAGAACAAGCATTATTTGGTGGTTTGTTTATTATATGACATCTAAAACAAATAAAAATTAGCAAATAATATTAACAAATCATTAGTGCATTCAATTCACTAATCAACAACAGGTTTATTCCTTTGCATTAAAAGTGTAGCACTGAGCTGCACTGGTGTAAGATTGTCTCTCTTTAATTTATGATAGCCGCATTGATGCCACCTCTGTCACTCAAAATTAGTGTCTCACTTATTGTGCAAAGGAAAGGACCTAATAGAAACCAGAAGGTCCCTAGATAAACATTAAAATCCCTAAATAAAAGAAGATGGCGTTTAAGGAATGAGTCAGTGTACTGTGCAATTAATTGCCGAGATTGATTACAGTTTTATTATTATTATGAAACGTACTATAGGAATATAACCTTAGTGTCCTTAGTAGTTTAAAAATATATAGCAATGCCTTTGTGTTAGTAAAACGATGAGGTATTGTAATACTAACAGGATATGTTTTCAGTCTAACCAGTTTGAATAATTTTTCTTATTAACACCTAACCATTGTTTATTATTAAAATGAAGTAAATAAACAAGTGAATCATGGAGTCTCCTCCTTCAACTTCAACTTGGTCAGAAGCCTTTATTTTAAGCGATGATAGCGGTCTGCTTTTAACAAATGGATCTGCATCTAGTGGAAGTATGAGTGGTGAAAGCCGGAATGGAAGAAAACATTTTCCTTTTGAGGTATGGTGATGCTTCATTTCATAACGATTTTTGCAAAATATATTATATTGCAAACACATTTTTTCCACTTTTTCACTCTGAATGTATACTCTTAGTTATAAGATATTTAGAGATGGATCATATACATTTTTAAATGAATAATAAACTTTGGTACATTTAAAACAAATTTTTGCCTGCAAACTACCATATTTTTCAGTCTCCTATATGCTGTGATTTGTTCATTATTAGATGTGCATCTTTAACAAAGAGAAATTGATGATTTTTATGCAAATCCAGAGTTACGGCTCACATTGCCTATTGCGTATGTTTCCGACCTCATAAAGGAAAAAAAAAACCGGGACTGAATATTTACTACCAGTAGCTTAGACTTTATGACAATATTAAACGGTAGTAATGTAATTTCTCAATAAACAATAAAATATAAACTGCTATGCCTATTTGAAGAGTCAGTCAATCTAGTATATTTTTCTGTGGATTATAATGTTAATTCCAACAAGTGAGCTGTAAAAATTAATCATATTTATCTGAAAGCACATTGCAATATTTATAGTACAGTAACTAGAGGTTTTAACTTCGGAATAATGTCATATTGAACGGATTTCGTTCATTTTTGGCAGTATAATAATAAATGCTTCACAGAAAAGTTTCTATATTGTGCGGGGGCTTGCTAATTTATAGGGGGTGGATGCCACCTCCTCTCAGGGGGTGGCACTTAAAAAATATATATATTTATTGGAGCTGAAATAGAATCAAATTTTAAGAAGAAAAGGTTCTATGCAATTTTTCACATAAATTGATAGTTTTTAAGTTATGACTTCAAAATTCCGATTTTAGCTTAAAAAAAAAGGTATTTCCAAATGGCTTTCGTCAAGTATCTCGAAAAGTATTACTTTATCGAAAAAATGTTACAGACCAATTACAAAAAGTACAAACTGGGAATTAATTACATTTTTTGTTTATTGATGTAGGATTAATAGTTTCGGAGATATTTAAGTTTATATTCGGTATCCAAGTGTTTCGAAATTACCTTTAAAGTTTAAAATACATTTTTTTCTAAAGCAAGTGGTTTAAATGAGCAAAAAAATTTGAGCATCTAGGTAATGCTACATCTTAACCAAAAACTGTATTTCAGATAATTTTTTTAAATTACTGGCTAATTAGAGTAACAAAATGGCGACATTTTTATATAAAAAAATATAAATACGCAGATTTTTCCGTCATACCTTCTTTATTTCTTATGCTACAGGAACGAGTAAAAAATAATTTGAAAGCGCAATTAATTGTCTTTAATTTCATTTCTTAGCATGCATGACGTAGGCGTCATAATTTCTGAGATATTTAACATTTAAACTGCATTTTTCGTCTTATAAACGTTCGGACGCCATCTGTAAACTTTCATATCTCCGAAACTATTAAATCTATGTAAATAAATAAACAAGCGAAATTCATTATCAGTTAATGAGCTTTATTTTTGGTCTCTACCCATTTTTCAATAAGACTAATATTTATTGAGATATTTGGAAAAGGAAAAAAAATTACGTTTTATCGAAAATACCTTTATAGTTTAAACTGTATTTTTTTCTAAAGCAAGTGCTGTATACAAACAAAAAAATTTGAGCATCTACGCCATACTATATATTAATGAGAAACAGTGTTTGAAATTCCTTTTTTTTAATTACTGGCTAATTACAGTAACAAAATGGCGACGTTGTTATTAAAAAAATGTGTAGACGCACATTGCTTCGGTTATAACTTCCTTGTTTTTTATGCTACAGAAACAAGTAAAAAAACAGTTGAAAGCTCAATTAATAACCTATCATTCTACCTATTAGCATCCTTCACGTAGGTGTCACAGTTTCTGAGATATTTAACTCTTACTCTAAATAATTGTCTTATGAACACTTGGATGCCAAATGTAAACTTAAATATCTCCGAAATTATTAATCCTACATCAATAAACAAAAAATATAATTAATTCCCAGTTTATACTCTCTGTAATTGGTCTGTAACATTTTTTCGATAAAGTAATACTTTTCGAGATACTTGACGAAAGCCGTTTGGAAATACCTTTTGTTTTAAGCTAAAATCGCAATTTTGAAGTCGTTATAACTTAAAACTATCAATTTATGTGAAAAATTGCATAGAACCTTTTTTTCTTAAAATTTGATTCTACTTCAGCTCCAATAAATATATATATTTTTAAGTGCCACTCCTTGAGAGGGGGTGGCATCCACCCCCTATAAATTAGCAAGCCTCCGCACAATATAGAAACTTTTCTGTGAAGCATTTACTATTATAAATTTAGTTATTCAGCACTAAAAAACCTGTTTAATAAAATGTTTCAAAAATGTTTTTTCTCATCCACTTCATGTAAGTTCATGTAATTTAGCATCATCTATATGTTTGTTGTGAGACATTTCCTATTTATCTTCAGTAAGTTGAAAAATATAGTTAGACGTAAACAGTACACAATTTTAGATGCACCTAGTATAAGTGAATTCGAGAGTGAATTGTATATTTGCGTCAAAATGAATCAGCTTGGTTTTTAATTTAGAAGTTAGAAAAAGCATATAAAAATGTAAAATCATGCAGTCATTTTGCAAATTAGGCATTTTATCAATTTTATCTTGGAGACAATGTTTTTCATAAAGATCAAAGCCTAACGAACAATTTAAGACATGTCCTAAAAAAAAAAAACTGGCTGTACTTTCAAAAAAACTGTTGCCAATGTTGTCTTTGTCATTTAACACAAAAACTGAAAAAGATGGACAAAAACTTTTTTCACAAAAAACAAGGTGCATACAATTTTCTACAATTTTGTTCCTATACAATATTTTGATAGGAGCAAAGGCATATCCAGGGGCAGGAAAATTTTATGCACTTTATTTTTTGTGCAGAAAGTTTTTCTCCATCTTTTTTAGTTTTTGTGTTAAATGACAAAAACAATATTTGCATTTTTTTTAAACGGACGCCATTTTGAAAGTACAGCCAGTAGTATTACGTTTTATATTGAATTTTATATTTTATTTTAAGAGCTGAATCATTTATCTGGAAAATGGTAACTCCTATCCAAATATTGCATAGAAACAAAATTGTAGAAAATTGTATGCACTTTGTTTTTGTGCTGAAAGTTTTTCTCCATCTTTTCTAGTTTTTGTGTTAAATGACAAAAACCATATTTGCAATTTTTTTTTTTAAACGGACGCCATTTTGAAAGTGCAGCCAATTTTTTTTTTAGGACATGTCTTAAATTGTTCCTTAGGCTTTAATCTTTATGAAAAACATTGTCCCCAAGAATTGAGGGGGAGGGGCACGGACACTTAGTGTGGGCTCCCGTAGTAATAAGATTTTCAAATAATCACAACACTTTTAGACACTGATCCTACAACTTTGAGTAAAAGATTTATACATTCACTCCTGACTAAGTAAACTATTTAATCAACCCCATTTATTCACCAGGTAAGATCATAACCACCTTACTAGATTTATTACTAATGATTGCCTAAAGATACATAACAATTCACATGTTCAAATAAGATATATATCACACTATGCCCCGAAATAGACAGGCCCTTGTTCGAGCCTAAATGGATTTTCCTTCTGTATTTATTTATATTTATAATTAGGTTTCTAAAATACTTCTCTGTACTTTACATGTTTCAGTTCTGTAAATAAATATTGTTATTATTAATATTATTATATTGTAGACTTAGCAATGGCACACTTTCACAGCTGTAACTGAAAACTATTTACCGATCCCTCCTGTGCGTTTGAGATGGGGCTCTGTTGGGGCCTGTTTCAGGTTATTGGGCCCTTTCAGCGGCGTTGGTTATGCCTGCTCCAACTGCTCAGAGTCCAGATCCCACTGAGGGATTACAGAGACTCCTAGTCCAGGATTTTACTTAAAATATGTGGTGTTCCCAATAGTGCAATCTTCTTGTGCGCTTGGTTGACCAGGCAGTTGTAGTCTCCGGCCATGGCCCTTTTTGATAAGTCCCAAGACAATTGCTGGCACGACTGTGGTTTTTGCACTCCACATTCTGCTAACTTCTATTTGGAGGTCTTTGTACTTGCTTAACTTCTCTGTTTCCTTGAGCATTATATTGGTGTCATTCGGGATGAATACATCGATCAGCAGACAAAACTTTTCCTTTTTATTATGTACGACATTGTCTGGTCGATTTGCGTAAAGGGTCTCGCCGGTTAAGTTTATGGAATTGGGCCCAGCAGCTTATTGGGCTATTCATTCACATGAATATTGCTTATGACTAGGAATGCTCAATAAAATATATAATAAACTTCTATACCCTATATTAGCAGAGTTATGGGGGTAACAACCCTCAACTTTAAAATTAATTTTTTGCAAAAAAGATAATTAATTCAAATTATTAGGAGACGTTGACATAAAATAGCTTTATATTTTACATTTGTTTTACATTCCTATTACTTCATTTAGTATATAAAAAAAAATAATTTAATTTTTGAGGGTGCTCTTTTGATATCAACCTCTTGAGTGACACCTAACAAAAAAAATCTATATTATTTAACACTAACATAATTATCGTGTGTAAAAATTACTTTAAGGTCAAATTGGGAGAAGATGCTTAAAAATATAAATCTAGATAATGAACACAGGCACACAAAGAAAATTTAAGTGCGAAGACCTAGACCACTTAATTCCTACTCATTTGGAAGCTAATAATCAAAAAAATATGCTACTACTTTTAGCTTGGCTCTCAATTTTTTTTTTGCTTCAGAAATATTGATTTTAGTAGACAATATGGTTAGGCCATTTTAATTAATCCACAGTAATATCTTTTCAGGGACACTAGCAAAAAATGTTTCAGACAAAAGTTGTTCCGTTCAGATGGGGGCATCTTTTGGGTAGAATAATTTTCCACCTTCCACCCCTGATGAGCTTGGGGTGGGGGTAACTTTTGAATTTTTAATGGCACTCTCCACTTTTGATCGCGTATTCTGATTCTACGAAAAAAATTACATAACTTTTTTACCAAACATTTTTTTCTCCCGCCCACCCTGATGAGTGGAGGTGTATCGAATTTTCAAAAACCTGCAGAGAAACATCTCTGAACTAGGGCATTTTTAGGTAAAATGTTTCAAACAAAAGTTGTTTAGTTCAGAGAGGGGCATCTTTTTTTTGAAACATTTTTCCTAAAAATGCCCCAGCCTGCAGGATTTTGAAAAATCGCAAGTTACACCGCCATCCCCCCTGATCAGAGTGGGGGGGGGGGATAAAAAAATGTTTGGTACCAAAGTTATGCATTTTTTTTCGTAGAATCAGAATATGAGATCAAAAATGGAGAGTGCCATTAAAAATTCAAAAGTTACTTCCATCCCACCCCCCGCTTATCACGGATGGGGGGGGAGTATGGAAAATTTTCTGCCCCTCTGAATGGAACAACTTTTGTCTTAAACATTTTTCGCTAATCTCCTTTCCTGAGGAGATATTTCTGTGGGTTAATTAAAATGGCCTAACCATATTGTCTAATAAAATCAATACTTCTGAAGCAAAAAAAAATAATTGAGAGCTAAGCTAAAAGTAGTAGTATATTTTTTTGATTATTGGCTTCCAAATGAGTAGGAATTAAGTGGCTTCGCACTTAATTTTTTTTTGTTTGCCTGTATTCATTACCTAGATTTATATTTTTAAGCATCTTCTCCCAATTTGACCTTGAAGTAATTTTTACACACAATAATTATGTTAGTGTTAAATAATATATACCGTGCGTGTAGCGGAGCGCTAGGCATAGGGAGTAAAATTACAACATCGTGCGTGCCAGCTGGCTGAAATGAAATAACAGCCCGACGGAGGAATTTACGGCAGCTGTGTTGTCAGATCTCTCGCGCTACGTGAATGTACATGCCTAATGGGAAATTACACGCACGGTATATTTTTTGGTAGGTGTCACTCGAGGGGTTGATATAAAAACAGCACCCTCAATAGTTAAATTATTATTTTTTGTATACTAAATGACGTAATAGGAATGTAAAAAAAATTTTTAAATATAAAGCTATTTTATATCAACGTCTCCTATTAATTCCATTTAATTATCTTCAATGGTTTTGAAAAAAAAAAAATTTTAAAGTTGAGGGTTGTTACCCCCATAAACCCCATGGATAGAGGTTTATTATATATTTTATTGAGCATTCCTAGTCATAAGCAACATTCATGTGAATGAATAGCCCAATAAGCCGCTGGGCCCAATTCCATATACTTAACCGGCGAGACCCTTTCTCGGTTATAATTGGCATGTTCCACGTAAGTGTGACGTTGCTATTGAAACCTTTTCATAATATTTTTGCGACACCGATATCAAAGTTCTTGCAGATGACCCAGTGTGGATATCTGGCCACTCTGTTATATGGGTGAGTGTACTTTGATGGTGTCAACGTAGTAGTATGTGGTAGCAGGCCCACCACATGACTGACATGTTCTTCTGCTACTACACATATTCTGCACTTGCTGTCAACAAGCTGCTTTAAGATCATTCTCTGGTGGTATCGTATGTTCCTATTATAAAGCTTTCCATTTCCCCCGTCGGGCCGAGCCGTTCAGCCATTTCGTAGACGCCATTTTGCCCACTGCCGGTCGATCAAGTTCGCGGAAGAATTGTCCACACATTGGCTTTAAGCAGAATACTTCTATTTTCCTCTTTTCGGTGCTGGTTTTAATTTTCTTCTTGGCGTCCTCGTCAGTGGCTTCGGTACCCAGGTATTCTTCCTGGTTTTACACACTTCCTTCTGCTTGGAATAAAACTTCCTATACTTATCAATATCATGCTCTTTATCTAGCCTTGTGAATTATTATTATTATAAATTCTTTAATATGCTTCCTAACTCCATTAAGACATTAACAAATCAAAAGCTGTTTAATAAAGAAAGAGAATTATTCTTGGAGAGAAATTTCCAAAAATTTTAAACTTTTTTTATCAATACAAATTAAAAATATTACATAAGTACTATAAACAATTTAAATGAATTGTTTATTCCATCACTTCATGCTACATATCTATATATCAAATTATTTTGTAATATAAAATTTTTTGTCCATCTGGACACTATTATAATAACAAGTCTACTTAGAGGCGGGTTTCTCTTTATTGTGTTAATGTTTCAGACAAAACAAATTGTCATTTATTTATTTGTAAGAAGTTGATCATGTAAGGTATGAAATACAAAACGCTAATATAGATATAACAATTTTCAGAAGAAATTTTTCTTTCGTTCTTTTTTTTTATAGAGAATTTACTTAGCTTAAAATTGAGGGTAATACCTAACCTCAACAGATTTTACATTTTTGATATGTTTTTTCTAAACTTAACGCTCATGAAGAAAATTTTTTCCGTATCGTATAATCATCTAATTTTGAATAATTTTCAAAATATCCATCCATCTACATGACCATTTGTTACATTTCTTTTAGCTAGACCTGACATCGTGCAACATAATTTCCTTATTAGAATCAAAATATAGTGGTTTGTGTGTAAAAGAGTGAGTGCTATGAATGATTTCTATTGACACAGGTTAATATGCATAAAGCTCAAGATTAAGCTGAATCTTTGCTACACCTTTGTAAATTTTAACAATTTTAAAGCATGTAAATAGTGATATTTCCATAACATATCGTATAGGCTGTTAATTTAATTAGTTTGCATATTAAATATTAATGCTGATAAATACTTGTTTATTAGATTAGCTAATTGAAAAATTAAATGTTTGTGTATATTTAAGTGTTAAAGTTTTAGTATACCAGAAAAATTTGTGTAAAAAATTTATAAAGCAAAACATATCTACAGTGAATATGGATTATTTGTTAAATATCTGGCAAAACAAAAATTACTTAACCTTCTAATGTTAACATAAAAAAGAATCTAAGTGTCAGTATACCTTACAAATGGTACTGTTATAGACTAGTTCACAAGTTCAAAGACCTGTTAATTCTTGATAAAGCTCGTAAAAATATGAGTGAGGGCTTATTGGATTCGGAATGACGTCTAGAAAAATGTGCAAAAGTTTCAAACACGCACATAAACAATTGCAAAAGTTATAAACAAACGAAGCTTGAAAAAATAGCGAATATCGTTTTTTGCAAATAACTCGAAAAATATTAATATTTAAAAAATTTTAAAGAGGGATTTGTTAAAGAGGAAGAAATCTCCAAAAAAGAAGCCCTAACTCGCGAAACTCTATCTCTATTATTAATAATTTTAATTTAATGTTGAAAATAGAGCTCCACGCGGCGAACACTAAGCCGTTACAATGCTCTGAAACTGTCCGTAATAAGTAAAAATATTTTTTATGTTATTAAATATTAATTTAAAAATTCAAAAAAATTATGGTATTATTTAGACACTTAAAGGAACAATATCCCGTTGGAAAAAAATTGTTTACACCGATTTTTCATAAAATGAGGCTATTGTTAATTAACAATTTTTTTTAGAGTTTGCGTTTATATTTCAAGTCGGATAATTGTTAAACAAAAGCCACTAAAATTATTTCGCTTCCTGGAAACCTTGCGTCAACTATATTTTATGGGATTATGACATTGCGATGTTTTTAATTGTTATAGTCTATTAGTTATTAATTATTTAACCTAACAAAAAACTAAAAAATGAAAAAGGGAGGTTGAAACATTTTTTTTATTAATTTTAATTATTATATCATATTCAAAAATACTATAGAATTTCATAAACTTTAAATTTTTATTGCTATTTGTTTAAACAAATTTTATAAACAAATAGATACATTTTGTATTTTTGAAAAAAAAATTGCCATTATATTATAAAATAATTTTCATAACAATCGTGATCAAAAAAAAAATTTTTTCTTAAGAATAATTTTTTTAATTGTTTATAATCATTTTTTTCCTTTTTTCGTTATTTAAAAAAATTATTAAGAAAAAATTTTATTCTTAAAATTTATTATTTGCAATTCTCTACAAGATGGAAAAAAGAAAATTGGTTTTTGTTGTTAATTTATTTGTTTATTTAATAAACAATTTGTTATTAACAATCGCCGAATGTGTTTATATTCTTTTTAGATAGAAAAAAAAATAACAAAAACATCCATATACATAAACATGTAAAAGAAAAATTAATTTAAAATTCTATAAAAAATATTAAAAAAAATTTTTGACATATACGGTTGTTTTTTGTTATTTATTTTTTCTATCTAAAAAAAAAATATAAACGTTCGGCGATTAATAAATTGTTTATTAAATAAACAAATAAATTATCAACAAAAATTTTTTTTCTTTTTTCCATCCTGTAGAGAATTGCAAATAATAAATTTTAAGAACAAAATTTTTTTTTAATAATTTGTTTAAATAATGAAAAAAGGATTTTAAACAATTAAAAAAAATTTTTAAGAATTTTTTTTTTTGCCATAATTTATAACAAATATAATGGCAAACAATTTTTTTTCAGAAATAGTAATTTATCTATTAGTAATTAATTATTTAGCCTAGCAAAAAACTAAAAAATGAAAAATATTTCTCATTCATTTTAATTATTATTACCGTTTTTATTTTCAAAAATACTATAAAATTACATAAACTTTAAATTTTTAGTACTATTTGTTTAAACAAATTTTATAAAAAAATAGATAAATTACTATTTCTGAAAAAAAATTGTTTGCCATTATATTTGTTATAAATTATGGCTAAAAAAAAAATTCTTAAAAATTTTTTTAATTGTTTAAAATCCTTTTTTCATTATTTAAACAAATTATTAAGAAAAAATTTTATTCTTAAAATTTATTATTTGCAATTCTCTACAAGATGGAAAAAAGAAAATTGGTTTTTGTTGTTAATTTATTTGTTTATTTAATAAACAATTTGTTATTAACAATCGCCGAATGTGTTTATATTCTTTTTAGATAGAAAAAAAAATAACAAAAACATCCATATACATAAACATGTAAAAGAAAAATTAATTTAAAATTCTATAAAAAATATTAAAAAAAATTTTTGACATATACGGTTGTTTTTTGTTATTTATTTTTTCTATCTAAAAAAAAAATATAAACACGTTCGGCGATTAATAAATTGTTTATTAAATAAACAAATAAATTATCAACAAAAATTTTTTTTCTTTTTTCCATCCTGTAGAGAATTGCAAATAATAAATTTTAAGAACAAAATTTTTTTTTAATAATTTGTTTAAATAATGAAAAAAGGATTTTAAACAATTAAAAAAAATTTTTAAGAATTTTTTTTTTAGCCATAATTTATAACAAATATAATGGCAAACAATTTTTTTTCAGAAATAGTAATTTATCTATTTTTTTATAAAATTTGTTTAAACAAATAGTACTAAAAATTTAAAGTTTATGTAATTTTATAGTATTTTTGAAAATAAAAACGGTAATAATAATTAAAATGAATGAGAAATATTTTTCATTTTTTAGTTTTTTGCTAGGCTAAATAATTAATTACTAATAGACTATAACAATGTCATAATCCCATAAAGTATAGTTGACACAAGGTCTCCTCGAAGCGAAATAATTTTAGTGGCTTTTGTTTAACAATTATCCGACTTTAAATATAAACACAAACTATAAAAAATTTGTTAATTTACACTAGCCTCATTTTATGAAAAATCGGTGAAACAATTTTTTTCCAACGGGATATTGTTCCTTTAAGTGTCTGAATAATACCATAATTTTTTAAAATTCTTAAATTAATATTTAATAACAAAAAAATATGTTTACTTATTAAGGCCGGTTTCAGAGCATCGTAACATCTTAGTGTTTGCCGCATGAACCTCTATTTTCCACATTAAGTTAAAATTATTAGTAATAGAGATAGAGTTTCGAGAGTTGGGACTTCTTTGTCGAAAATTTCTTCCTCTTTAAGAATCATTCTTTAAAATTTCTTAATTAATAGTTTTCGAGTTATTTGCAAAAAACGAAACTCGTTATTTTTTCAATCTTCATTTGTTTATAACTTTTGCAATTGTTTATGTGCGGGTTTGAAACTTTTGCACATTTTTCTAGACGTCATTCCGAATCCAATGAGCCCCTACTCATATTTTTACGAGCTTTATCAATCATTAACATGGCTTTGAACTTGTGAACTAGACTATTACAGAAATTTAAATTTCATCACGATAATAAACAATCAAATTTTCTGCAGAATTATCAAGGCTATTATCCTCCATGTTGTATTATATGTATTCAAAGCAATCTGTTTATTATCTAGGTACATATAATGTTTCAGGTTGCAATGCTGACTATGTTTCTACACAATTTGTAACTCAGTTAAGCATGTGCATAATAGAGTGTTTTATAACATATTATGTGTTTTAAAATAATCATGTATGCTAACAAAATAATATAAAATATATTAGGGCAGTGAAACATTATATTACTATGGCATTATTGTATCCATATAAATGTAAACAATTTTATCTGCTAAAAAATATATGTCTTTATCTAGAGATAAATAGAAATACAAAACATTTTTAGTTTAATTAGGTAATATGTGAACATTTGATTTGTTAAATAATGCTCTAGTTCTCAAAATCAAACTAAATCTAAACAGTAGGTAGTTAATATTGGAAATGATATCAATTATAAGTTTCAGGATAGTGATTGTGAAGAAAAGTCTTTGTCCCAGGATGATTCTCTGGATGGAATGTCAGATGTAATGTGTGGAGAAAATTTTAATACTCTCAAAAAAGGACCTCACTGGAATGATTTTTCTTCTAAGCAATCTTCCTCTCCTATAGAACCTCCTCCGGAGTTTCAGGACAAACCAAAATATCCCATTATAGATTTTTTTTGTGAAAAATTGACAACACAGGTTTTAAGAAGAGCACTGTTTGAATATAAGGAAAGTGAATTAAAAAAAATAAGACTCTTAAGCCAACTTCATCGGCCATTGCATCACTTATTGGGTAGGCCCTATTTTACTCCAGAGTTTATCCCATTCAGTCCTTGTCACATAGGCAGGCCGAGTTCTAGGAGCTCCTTGGGCTCGTCACGGCTCTCAAGTTCACACAACTCATTATCCGTCCCAACGGCACAAAGAGTAGACGATTCCACATTTATTACACAAGCAGTTTCGCATGATACCTTGTCCTCCAACCAAATAAGTGATTTGTATAATGTGCCATTTGATAGTGATATGTATGCTGTCCCTATTGATGTGGTTAAACCTCCTCTGAAGCCTAGACGTAATCAGCAGCATAAAAAAAGAAGACGTAATACAGCTTCTGGTTGTAGAGAATTGGAAGTTAGACAGTGTCGAATCATGTCTAGTAAGAAAAATACGATTAAATCTGAAAAGGTATCAATTTTTAATAATAGATAAGTGTCAGGCAGTTGGTATATAATACTTATTTAAATGTATAATAACCACCTTGGAGAATATATTTGGGGATAAAGTATTAGCTTACTGTATAAAATGGGTGCAGTACAAGTCGAATGTTACTACCCCTTTTCATTCGCTACTTTTATGTGCAATGCATTGAACCAACAGTACTGGTCAGATATCCTATTCGGTGTAATAAATTTTATTTTTCATATGACTGTTACTTTCTCCATATCAGACTATATTAAAGATTATATGATCAAAATAAATGGAAAAAAAGTATATACAGGGTGTCTCCAGATGGAGTTACCTATACCACAAATGGACCTAAATTTTAATTTTTTTTTTTACCAAAAGTCACTGTTTTAGAAAATTTTGCTTATTAAAAAAAATATGTTTTAGGAATTTTTTTTATGCAGGGCGCTCAATTTCAAAAATATGAATTGTACCTCAGCAAGCTACCTTTATTTTCTATTTTTGATGAAAATTCCCTTTGAAAACGTTGCGTATATTTACTTTCTTAGTTTTAATCCAAAATTTAAATTAATTCTTGCTTAAATCTTTTTTTAATCCCACAATTTCTTTATCTTCCTGTATAAAAATACAGTAGAACCTCGGTAATCCGGACACTCTCTAACTCGGACACTCCAGTAATTTGGATCCTTCTATTCACCGGACACTTTAAAAATTTTACCTGCGTAGTCCGGACAAAGACAGAAGTTTTTTATGCTAAAATCATACCTATTTCCTGATAAAGTGAATTATACCCCCATACCAATGTAAACAGTGCCGCCCTCAGTCTATCAAATAGGCTTAGAATGTCACGAAACGTCAAGATTTTAAGTTTATTTAAAAAAAAAATTGTCTGTCGCATCAGTTTGCCTGTTGGTCTTGTAACTTTTTGGTGCTCACGATACTCTAGAACCGTTTAAGATATTGACCAAAAATATGGCACACGTATGTATTTTAACGAGATCTAGAACTAGATTATATTTTAATCTTATTCCCTTGAAGCTCCGATTAAAGAACTTATATCTAGATACATAATGGCATTGATTTATTTGTCGCTGAAAGACTCCCATTCTAAGGCACTTCTTCCCATAAGTTGCTGATTGGCCCATCGGCGTATTCGCGGCCGCTCGTGCACGATCGGCTTCAGTTCGATTATCATAATCGCAGTTGACAGTTCGGCCATTAATGTCAATAAATGTTTTTCGTGTTCTCCGACCAAAAACTGGTGAAAAAGTAATTTTATTTTAAGTTGTGATTTGCTTAATACCTAAATAATATTCTCTATTCATATTTACACAGTTTAGTGACAATATATTTTGTGCAAATAGTGAGGTGCTGTGCCGTTTGCAGAAAGCAGTTTAGAAAAGAAGAAAATCGATCGTTCCATAGTCGTAACATGATGAAGTTCAGTTTACAGTTATAAAGTAAATAGCAATTAAATTTTAATATCCTTTCAATATATATTTATCTTACTGTTTTATCTTACTGTAACATCGTATGCCTACATCACGTTACATAAAGAGCCAGTAATACAGGAATTGCAATAATTCATTTTAATGAAAATATTTACCATTCTACACATTTTCTACACACACAAAGCCACTGTTGCCTATGGGATGTGATGTTCATCTATCCATTTTAATGGACATATAATGTGACTATGTTAGGAGCAAATGAGGTATATAGTGAAAAGATAGCCTGTTATGTATCTAGATATAAGTTCTTTAATCGGAGCCTTGAAGAGTTGAGGGGTAAATTGGGGTAAATGGGTGTAAATCAAGCAAGTAAGTGTCCATGAAATTGGTATTTAGTAAATCGATGGTTAAAGTGCAAAATCTTGTAAGTCGTTTTGGGTTAATTTTACAGGAGCAAGAAAAAACGTTTAATATTTTACCTATACCACATATTTAACCATTTATTACATTGAATGGAGTATTGTGGATTTACCTTTTATGTTAGAAGTTGAGAATGTATTCATTTAAATTTTTTTGGCGGAAAAAATACTTACTTTTGCATCTTAAATATTAAAGGAAAAATCGACTTAGGAGGTTCTAACATACTTAAACATTTATTTCAAAACACACTATAATAATATCAAAGTAAAACGTATTCTCAAAATATTAGAAGTAATAGAACAATGATTATTCATGTAAAAGTGAATCACACTCCGAGTGTGACCCTTTTCGAGATAATACTGAAAAATCGTAAGATTATTTTCTTTTGCAAAGTATTTAAGTTTTAGGAGCTTTTGATAGATGGCTCCATTGGTTTTAAATTTAAAACAGAAGGTTTGTTTTTACAAGCCAGCAAATGGTTTGCAAACCATCAGAAGTTTGCACATATTGATTTTTGTTGGTGCAAAACCGTTGTATGCAAACTCCTGATGGTTTGAAAACCGTTTGCCGACTTGTAAAAACAAACCTAGAGTTATGTGGTTTTGTAGTTTAAAGGACATCAATATCTATAAACTGGTGGCATTATAAAGTGAAAACTGCAAAAGAATCGACTTATGAGGTTTTGCACTTTAACATCGAAATATAAGAGAAGCTAAGTTCTCAAAAAAAATTTTGGCATTAGCCACCCTTACTACTACCCCCACCTCATTATTAGAGGGGGTGAAAAAATATTGTGATTTAGTGGTGTACAGGAACCAAAGTCATCAAGAATTTTTTTTACTTCATACACCCCCACCACCACTACCGATGTGGCATATAATTTTATGGGTTCTTGGTACACGATTTCAAATATATTATTAAAGTTCCATAAATAATTATTTCCACATAGTGGAGTGCAAATATAGTATTTTCGTTTTTCGTTGGATAGGAAGTCTGAATGTGGAACTAGTGATTTCTTAGGCAACGGTTTTTTTAGTTACTGAGAAGTAAAAAAAAAATTGTATATGTAAAAATAATCCACCTCCACTAGTCCGGATACCTCGCTGATCCGGCAGTTGCTGGAACCATATGTGTCTGGATTAGCGAGGCTGTATTGTATCTATGAGGATCTTGAAGTGTCAATGTCATTGTCATAATTACTGTATGTTAATTTAAATTCGAATAATGCTTTCTTTACAATAAAGAATTTATTTAGTTAAATGTTATCAATAGGGGATATTTCCTGTCGAAATCGACATGTGATTGAATTGTTTCAAAAAAAGTATCCTATTGATATTAGTCGACAAAGTTCCAAAAAACTAATATGAAAATTTAATATTATTGGAGATCTAAAAATATGTACAAAAGGCATAAAAAAACCTGCAATGAAGATATTGTGACGTGTTTCCACCCCTAGGAAACCACCCTTGCAAATTCCGTGGGTTCCAAAAATTATAACAGGAGATAACCACTAACACACTTTATTAAATAATTTTACTGGATACTTCACACAATACTATTATTAACTTAAATGAACTTTACTGACTAAAAATAACAATGTTTTATCAGTTTGTTTTCACTTTGGAGTCTTAACCTCACTTGTCACTTGTCAATTCAAAACTTCTTAACTACTCGCCGAGAATGCGGTCTTTTATACCTAAAAATGACAGATCTCGATTTTTCTGTGATGACGCCACCATACTCTAGATAATTCCGGATGTCATCACTCTAGAACTTCTGGTAGGTTCTTTCTCGAGTAGGTGCAAATCTCTACATTCAGACAACGTGTGCCATCTCTGGGAAAACATCCGAACTAAATTGAATTCTGTGTTGCTTACATTTTAGGGGTTGCAACACATCACAATATATAGCGACATTGCTACTTTTGGACTCAATAACAGAAAATCCGAAAACATCGAGAAAAAGATTCGAGCAAATTAACTTACTTAATAAAATCCGATATTCATAGAATTTTGAAAGAACATGAGTTTCAAGCTTACAAACCTACAAAAAAATCATACTCTGAGAGAAGGTGATGATGCACGTCATTTAGACTTTTGTTTGGATATTGGGGAAATGATTGTGGGAGATAGACAATTTCATAAAAATATTATTTTTTCGTATGATAGATAGATAGATAGATCTTTATTTGGTTGTAAACAATAAAATTGTTCTAACCATGTCAAACAATGTAGTAATAAAACAAGATAATACACATAACTGTCAAAAAACATAAAGTAACGAGCTAAAGACGTATTCTTCGCCGGTTTACTAAACTTTTTATATAATTGTTACACATTCTGTAGGATACGTTTTAGACATTTAATTTTATAGTATGAACTTAGTTGGTGAAAGACTCAGTGTAAAATAATGTAAAAATTAAAAAAAAAGTATACAGTACCCCATGTGGGTTTCGAACCTGGAACCTTGGATTCCAAGTCAAAAGTGTAAGAACTACACCGCTATCACATAAAAAAATGTAAATTTTTACAAAAACATAAAAATCAAAAAAAAAATTCTCAAATTTAAATCATTAATAACATTTTTATTTACTGATAGATTTTGTTCAAAATGGGGTTCTTCCCCTAGCTAACACTAACTTACTGTCCAAATTTCAGTACAATCTGATTTTTTCTTCTCGAGTTATCGTGCTTAGAAGAAACGTGACGGACGGACAGACGGACATTTTGAAAGTTGTTCAAAATTCGTTTATTAGCACAGCACGAGTAAAATATATACCTGGTCATATATACATACATATATACATAAAAGACATTAAATAGTAAGCAATGAACTAAAATGTAGAAGTTACTAGATTAGAATGCACACATAATGAGACATAATATATTTTGTATCAGTTGTGGATTTCTTCAAAGTCAATGTCAAGATATTCACTAAAACTAAGTCTACCCTTAACAGGAATGGCATAGTATCATCCCCTAAATTGTCGCCAATCCAAATTTTACAGTAACTACAAGTAGTTACGAACCCAAAAAAGTAAATATATGGTGTGCAATTATAAATCAAAAAAATTGAATTATTAGTCCATACTTCTTTCAGGAAAATCTTAGTCGAAATTCATTCATACTTGAAATGTTGATCAAAATTTGAAGAAAATTTATATCAGAAGAAGGCCTATTTTCAACAATATGGATGCCCCGTGCATTCATCACTGCAGATTCGAAATTAGCTTCATAGATATTTTCCTCAAAAATGGATATCCCCATTCACTGGCTGGCTCAATCCCTTAATCTAACGGCGTGCGATAACTTTCTTTGGGATTTTTAAAAGAAAAAGTTTATAAAGTAATTTTAAAAGAAAGAATAATTGAGGCCATCGCAGAAGTAAATGAAGAAATGATTGGTTCTAAATAAATTTAAAACACGATTACAAAAGCTTGTGGTGGTTTTCATTTATACATATAATAAATCTGTAAAATTGGGGTGCAGATCGAAAATATTTGCAAAAAACTGATCTGGGGGATGTAAGATGACTAATAAAAAACATTAAGATAGTTTTTGGAATTTTTGTCTGTTTGTACGTGCATCACGCAGAAACTATGGAACTGATTTGAATAGGGCTTTCAGGTAAATTTATCTAAGCTTGGAGTAACATTTAGTTTTTATGTCGGCCTACACTAAGCCAAGTTTTATGCAAATCGGCTTAGTAGAATCAGAGATACTGCTTGATCTCTACAATAAGCGTATTTGCACAGCATAAACTTTTACGATTAAACTTCTGTAATATTTCAGAAAATTCGGGAGCATTCTGGAACATTACAGAAAATTTGTGAGCCTTCTGAAGTATTCCTTAATAGAACAGAAGATTCCAGAAAATTCGAGAGCATTCTGGAACATTTTAGAAAATTTGTGAGCCTTCTGAAATATTCCAGAATGTTCTGTGATATTCCAGAAAATATGATCATTAACAAAGTGCAAGGTCAGATGCTGCACGTTGCGGTTGTGGACCTCAGTGTCAGTTGCTTTTCTCACGGCCAGCTGTACGTGGCTCTTTCCCTTGTCAGTGACTCTAACAATCTCTTTGTACATGTCCCTCGTGATTCTGCCGCAAACGTCATTTACAAAGAAGCTTTTTAGTTAATTTTAAAATTCCGCACACCTAGTGTTGAATAAAAACTTAGTTAATTGGAACATTTAGTTAAAAATTTTTAGAATTTAGAATTTCTGTTTTTTTTTTATTTTCTAAAATTTTAGTGATATTAGTAAATATAAGCAAATTTTTCTAATAGTATTTTCATTAAAAATGAAAAATAGAAGTAGTTTACTCTTAAATAAAACTCATATTTTTGAAATTTTTTAGTGCCGTGTAAAAAGGAATACATTTTGTCATACAAATCGTAGTCTTTTAACAAGCAAAATGTTTTATAAAGTGTGACTTTTTCTTAAAAAATTAAAATTTAGGTCCATCTGTGATAAAGGAAACCTCATCCGGGAACACCCTATATACTCCTTTGTATGTATTTCATAGAATTATTTACAGAACAGTATAAGGGTCCTGCATTTAAAAGTGGAAATTAAATAATTAAGGCTAAATTATTTCAAAGAATTATGAGCAGCCAGAGGGTAAAGGGAACTAGGATTAAATTAAAATTTAAAACGTTTATATAAATACGTTTTATATTTTTTTTACGACATCCATACTGCATTTATTGCCTATCAACCGTTTCATTATGAACCATTATGTGTTAGGAGGGCGGTCCGCTGTGTCTAGTGGGACGACTAGAGCAACTGTGGCTTTGAAAATGACACTAGCGACGAGATGTTTGAGTACGTCATCAGTATTTCTGTTAACATTCTTATAGTTACATTACAGATATTTGCATATTTCTTTGTATCAATGTTTATTAGAATATTAAACGTGAGTAGTAGGTTGTCGTAGAAAAAGCATATGCAACTTGCACAAAATTGCCAGACTATTAAGGACCGGTACTTTCACTTAAGTATAAATAGACTTTATCTGGCATCTGACAGATAAGATAACCGGTGCTTGCTATCTCAGGATAACTCTCTTGCATAAGTACGCATTCAAAATATACCCTCGGTTAACTATCCGATAGATATGACTTTAGATATTTCCCAAAGTAAGTGTTGCCAACTGAGGACACTGTAAAGTAAGGAAGTTTTATGCTTCAAATAGATATAGAAGAAATCCCCCATGTGGTTTGTTGCTGGTTTATGACATCTGCGTCATTTTCATGATTGTTTATCGTATTGTTTGAAATAGTTGTGCAACATGTAACTAACGTAACCTGAAATTTTAAGTTTTTTAAGTTTATTTTCATTTTAAATGTTATCACATTTTTAGCTTATATCAATATACTGGCTCCAGGCTAACATTTAAAAATTCACTCAAATAATGTTTCAATATTGATGATTAATCAAATGGATTGCTAATTATTATAGGTTAGATTTCCAGTCTACAAAAATAGTCTTATTTTGTTAGGACAAAGTATTTAAAATATGCTTATTACAATGTAAGTAGTCTACGATATCATTTTATAAATGATTTTTTTATCAAATATGAATATTTGTATCTATTATAAATTTAAAGTTGAAACGCAATATAAAACAAGCCAAATTTTTTAAAAAGTTGGGTTAGAGATAAAATAGCAATTCTGTCAATCACAACGGAACTGCGTGGGCGTGGTTATTTTTATCCGTGTGGTAGAACCGTTATTCGAAGGTCTAGGTGCCGGATAGGTTATCCTAGGGATAAGGCATATTTATCTGGTGAAAATACCAATTTTTTGCTTATCTCCTGGATAAACCTTATTCTGCAGATCAAATATTACTATCTATAGATGAAAGTACCGGGCCTAAATGTCATTATAATTTGAGGACTAATTTTTATGCATATTTTCTCTTCACTTAGTAGTAATACAGCAAGTCAATAGGATTTAATTTCCATATGTTTACTACAAGCAGTGTAACTAGGGTTTTCTATCCCGGGATCCCGAATGAATTTGTGGTCCTGAAAAACCCGGAATTTCAAAAATCAATCCATTGCATTCTTCAGGACTGGAGTATGCTCAGAATTCTCGGAAATATTGTTATTTCCAATCAAAATTTGATAAAAGCGGCTTTACTGATTTGTTTGCTTCATGTTATTGTATAATATAATATACAACCAACTTAGCAAATATAAATGTCGCATACATCATACATTCGTTTAATACCAATAAACGTGGTTCTTCTAAGATCCTTTTTTAAAAATAAATTTTAAACTGTTCGTTTTTGTTGTCCATTACTATTTCATTCAAATAAATAAAACACATTTAAAAATTGTTAGTTTTAATTTTATGTTAACACTTGACATTGTATTTTGAGCCTGGGAATTTGTAATCCCAGGATCCCAGAGAATCCCGGGATTTGGAATTTGTAATCCTGATAATCCTGAAAGCCTAATCCCGCCCCGGGATTGAAAACCCCAAGTGTAACTGAAGAAATTTCTAAATTGTTATTACAAACAAAGGCACAACAATTAGCCATTTTAAAGATGCCTAAATGGAAACCAAATTACTAAATAAATTATCTTAACGCTGCATTCGCATCGGACACGGCCACTTCCCTAAATGTCAGTAGTTCCAAGTAATCTGTTAATTAAACCGTTTTTAAGATTGTATAGGTGATCAAGTTAATAAATGATGAATCTCAGTACTGAGGGTATTTTATCTATTTTGGGGGTGATAAAACAGTTATAGTGGAGTCAAATGAAGCATCAAGAGAAGTGCCTAAGGAATTGTCCTCCTGCAGCGATTTTATTGTTTTAATTTGTTTTAGTGGTGAGAGAAGTGTAATGAAAAGTTTTGAATTAAATCTGCTCATTGTTTCATATATAATTTAAATAATTTATGTTGGAAAGTTTAAATTTTTTACTATTTTCCTTATCTCTTATTAATCGCGTTGCAAAAATAAAAATGCCAAATTGTTCGCAGTAACATTTCGAATAAAACTAGATCTGCAAATTAACTTTCTGATAACTCGTTAAACTGTAATAAAATAAAAACTGTTAAACATTGCCTTTTTTGTATGATTTAAGAAATGTGATGTAATAATGCATAAATTTTGAAGCAAGTAGGTGCCTTTGTTTAACTAAATCTTTCTGCCAAATTTTAGCACAAAATAATAATAATAAAATTGGCATCATCGAACGGCCATCGACCGAAGTCCTTCAGTCTGTTAAATTAAAGTAATTTGTATACACATTTTATGTTATTACAATGTATTCGTATATATGAAAAAAAAAAAAGTTTCATTGTAGTTCATTCAGTGTGGCGATGTGTTCCCAAAGAGTTAGCTCCGGATATTTTCTTCTGTTGGGTATTCCTTGTCTCTTGTTCTGCAGAGCGGTTGGATGATTTCTATATTACTCTCTTCATTAGCGAATTTTGTGGATAAGAATTAATTGTAATCTTTGGCTTATTGGTGTTATTTGTGTAATTTGGTAGAGAAGATTGTTGGGAGGGTTATAAAGAGGATTTCTGGGGTGTCTGGTTTTGGTAATGGATCACAACGTTGAAGTTTCTGCTATTTCTTAGCACAAAATATTTATTTAAACGGTTAAAAATAAGGATGATTTCGAAATTTTGATTGATTGATTGATTGATTTACCAGCGTGCGGTAGGCATTGCTGCCACTCCCAGGGTTATACAGCTGGGCCTGCTACGTCCACGCTGGGTTGGAGTAAGGTCATGCTTGTTGCCAGCAGCGAGAGCCACATGGCCCATGGTAAAGGAACATGGGATCGGAGGTGTAGGTTTATGAGATGCGTTACCGCATTGTGTCGTGAGGGAGCGTTTAAGCTCCCTTTTTGTGTTTTTGGTTATGGGCATCTGCCTCTTCTGAATCTTCGTGTGAAATATGTGCTGTGTCTTGATATGGAGTGTTTATGCTCCTCTTTTTGTGTTTCTGCTTCTTCAAATCTTCTTTTGCTGAGTCTTCTGATTCCTCGGTTTCCGATGCTGGGTTGGATTTGGGTCATGCTTGTTGTCAGTAGCGAGAGCCACATGACGCATGTTTTTTCCTCGCTTTTCTTTCCTAGTTTTTTTTTCCTCTCGATTGTTGTTTTCCATGTGTAACATGGTCTCCCTATTTTTAGTTCGCTGCTGTTCAGTGTTAGCGCTTTCTTCTGCTGTCCTTTTTGCTTTAACCTTCTTGATTCTTGCCCTTATCTCTCTGCTTACCAGGGTATGGTCTATTTGTGTGATTGAGCTTCCATTACTCCAGGTGTCAATGCAGGTTTGACTTTTGCTCCATGTATTTCTTATTGTTAAGTCAAACATGTGTGCTAGGTTTTTCAGCGCGTTTCCATTTTCGTTATGCCACGTGTGGAGTATATGTGCATTGAAGTCTCCTAATAGTATAATGGACATTTTTCTTGATTTTTCATAGCGTTAGTGTGTGCCGGGTTTCTTTTTCTAATTGATGGCTTAGTGCTCCATATAGACAGTCCTCTCTTTGGTTATTACTGATTTCTTTCTCCTCTTTGCCGCCTGGCACGATTTCACTGCACTATATATACCATTATTTACTGCGTTAGAGGGGAAGCACTGTGTAAAGTTTTGGTTTGTATACCTAATTAAACACTAACTAATATTTCTTATCAATTACTGAAAATGTTCCGAGATATGTATTATTTTACAAACACATCCACTTATACTTTTTTAACTATATTTTTTACACGCTGTCACTATTTAACTTTTATAAACTTTTATGGGTATCCATTGGTGACAGAGCATTATAAAGTAGGTCTGGTCGCCTCGACAGCAAGATGACATGTCCAATGTGTTGTCGCATTGTGTTCGTTATTTAATGTTTATGCTCCTCTTTTTGTGTTTCTGTTTCTACAAATTTTCTTCTCCTTGTGAGATTTCTGATGCCTCGGTTTCTGGTTCTGGTAGAGTATATCACTGCGATTTCTTTGTGGAGTTCATTTTTTCCACTCGCTTTCTTTTCCAGTATGTTTGGTCGCTTCTCAGTTTATTCATTATCCTCTTAGTTGTTTTCCACGTGTAACCCAGTTTCCCCGTTTTTTCTTTTTTCGTTTCTTCTGGTTTCTTGAGTCAGTTGCATGAATACCCTTCCTGCTGTCTTGTCTGATTGATCAATGATCAATGATCTTGATCATTTTGTATGATTGCCGTGGCTATGTTTTCGTTTGTATTTTCCGTCCTTTTTCTTCTCTCGTCTGGTTACCTATGCAACTCCTCTACTGGTCTTTTCATAGTGTTGGCGTGTGCCGGGGTTGTTATGTTTTCTCCTTCTAACTGATGGCTTAGTGCTCAATTTTTGTACCAGTAGCTGATGTGTCTTCGTTGTTACGTTTTGTAGTGGATACAGTATTTTTGTGTTCTCTGCAGAGTTATTATTTCTTGCTTACTTTTTGCGTATTCTTATGGACCTAAACGTTTTTAATAAAATTCCTTAACCTTACCAGAGCCGTACCAGATGTGAAGTTTAGACAGTCAGTCAGTATGTTCTTATAGCATGCATGAGATTTTTTAAATTTTGGCACTGAAACAAAGCTAATAATGGGCAACAATTTTTTCCAAGTTTTAATTATTTTTTAATTGATTTAATTTGGCGCGGTGTACTGTTACTCTAATGGTACGCCCCTGGTAGTATTTGCTGGAAGAGAATTGTTTATTAACTTATTTCTAATTTATTGCATTTCAGGTCTGTTTATGAAATTCTTTAAGTTGTCTATGAGTAGGTACTTAAGACATAAATATTTTAAGGGTAAAGTGGTGGACTTATCTTGATTGATTTATGGCCTTTCCTTCCTTCGGGTCGGGTACCTACTCGATATTTGTCGACTGTTTTCACTTTTTTACGCTGCACTGAAAGATTTAATCACTCGTATTAATTAAATATTAGCACTTATCACTTAATTGTTGCTATTCGGACACTACCACCGCATGTACAATTTTTCACTTCACAACGAATGTACTTTTGACCTATTTGGGCCAGCTTATTACCGGTTTTTCTTCCGATTTAAAAGGAACGTTATCTAATAGGCGTCTATTCACCGTAACGTCTCTAGAGGGACTCCCAAGGATAATTTCGAAATTTTAATCGCTTATTGTGTAAGCAGTGCACTCATAAGGAAACAAACATTTTTTTCAAGATGTAGATTTTTACAATGACATTAAGAAAATAAATGTTTTCTTCATTTAAACAATTTTTTTAGGAATTCATTTACAATTTTCGAAAGTGTAGTCATAAAAAAACGGTAAACAAATTATGAATATAGATGAATATTGGATGTTAATTAATAGCAACAATTATTCTGGCTCGAAGCACCATAAAATATATGATTCCGAAATAAAATTCGCATATACACGTGACTAGTGAGAGAGATGATTTCTTACCGTGATCCTTGCGGGAGTTGGTATTGCTGTTCGGACAGGAAGGCGGCCTGTTCTTCACTTTCCAGATACGGGGGAAAGTCCATATGCAATACATAGTACACTCACGATTATATTAATACCTAATAACAAAATTAATAATTAGCAGGAGTAAATTAAATTGTTCAGAGATTTAACTTAATTGAGATAGGCACGTGCCGCAATAGCTTTCAAAGTAATGTCTCTTCTCTCGTCTCTTCTCCCGCATTCGGGCGCTCTCGGCCCCGGCAGGTACACCTGTCTCATTTGAATTTTCGATATACAAAAAAAAAAAAATGAAGAAATATTATTGCTAAACAAATAAATATATTAAAAATAAAATGACGAAACAACCAACATTTAAAAAAATAATGTTCCACTTGCATCTGTAGCCAAAATGTGTTAGTTTTTGCGTATTGGTCGCTTATAAATAAACAAATTGATATTTCTTCTTAAAATTTGGACTGGCTATTCTCCAATACTTATATTTTTGTCCCAACTAGTTTAAAACAATTCAAAACCACAATTGTTAAAAAATAGTGTATAGAAGTCCGAAAGTCGGATTACGTTAAAAATCCAATACTCGCCAAATAGGTCTATAGGTTATATTATGGTTTTACAAATCAGGCCTTAGTAATCAGATAGCACAGTAAGATGCCCTGCACTTTTTGTTCCAGGATGCGAACATCTCGGGTTCAAAAACCTGATCACGGCATGTTTTTTTTATTGTGTCAGTAATATTAAGTTTTACAGAACTATGTACATGGATTTAAGGTTAGTTGTTCAGGTTATGTTGATTTTTTCATCACAAAAATTGAAAATGTACATTATGATCTCAAAGTCGCTTTATTCAATGTAACTTTTGAAATTGTAGTTTTGGATTGTCTTCAACTAACAGATACAAAAATATTAGCATTAGAGAACAACTATTCCAAATTTCAAGAAGAAATATCAATCTGCTTATTTATAAGCGACCGAAAAATGCAAGTGATACATTATACCTATACGTTTCGAAAATATTGGCTTTTTTCATCTATATTTACAATTCGTTTATCATAAAAAATCCACATGTTTGAATTTGCTTATAACTATAATTTCAAAACCTATAAACAAATTTCAAAAAAAACGGGTTAAATGAAGAAAATTTTTTTTTCTTAATACCATTTTACAATACTTGTAAGAACCTATGTTTTGAAAACAAATTTGTCCCATTAGAAGTTGACGCACTCGGCCCCCGCCCCCATTAAATTGCTGGCCCCGTAACCACTGAGCTTGACTTTTTTTCTCGAAAATGGAAATTGATGAGTGGGGGGAGGGGGGGATGAAGATAATTTGTATCCCAATGCCCAATTGAAATTTCGAAATCTTTTTTAATTTTCAACCGTTTCCTTAAAAGTTTTGCACTAAGTTTGGCAATAATGTTTAGTTCAATAAAAGTCATCGTTTCACCTACTTTTTTAAACATTTATGAATTATTGCATCATATTTCTTAGATTATAAAATGGGCAATTTTTAACAGATTTTATTTTTTACAATTTAATGAGTTATCAGAAAATTTAGTTGTAGGCCGAGTTTTATTCGAAATTTGATTGAAAACGATTTAGTATTTTTATGTTTGCGATGCAATCACTAGAACTGGAGATAATGAAATAAATAGCAGAAAATTTTAGTTTTGTAGATAGACAGATAGATAGATAAATTTATTGGCCAAAGATAACACAAAGTACATATAGCACGTCACAGATTACAAACAATAAGTTTATTTAATAGAAACTTATTAAATACAGTTTAGTTTTAAAACCTGAAGTTTAATACATACATAATTCTGTAGGATTAAAAACAACATACAATAATAAAAAAGACAGAACGATAGACAAACATACTATAGGTATATATGATTTTCAAAATAATAATGAAATTAGTAATTACATAAATGAGCAAACTGAGTACCAGGACTAGTAATAGGCTATATATATAGGTATACTCATATACACACATACATACGATTCATTATAAGAAAAAAGTATTAAAACTTGCTTAGAGTTATAAAAATAAAGTCCGTTGTCAATTACTGCCTATTCACAAACTCATTTATAGAATAGTACGCTCGTTCAAGGAGGAAGGTTTTAACTGCTCTTTTGAAGCGGTTGTAATTTTCTATATTTTTATATTCATGCGGTAGAGCATTATATAAAGAAACAAACTTATAATGTGGTGATTTCTCATATGCAGAAGTTCTGTGCTTAGGCAGTTGTAGGTAGTGTCCATATCTCGTGTGATGCTCATGTCCTTCATTAACTTTAATGAAAGTGTCATTATTTCTTTTCGTGAAGGTGATACATTTTAAAATAAATATACAGGGCACTGTTAAAATTTTATTATTTTTAAAAGTGTATTTACAAGTTTCTAGCCAGTCTAAATTAAAGATTAATCTAATGATTCTTTTTGAGCGATAAAAACCCTTTCACTTTCCATTGCAGAACCCCATATGGCAATGTTATATGATATGTGGCTATAAGCTAGAGCATAGTAAACATTTAAAATGCCTTGCAAATTTAAATATGCCTTAATCTGATATATAGCAGAGTAAGCTTTGCTTAACTGGTTGCAAACATAGTTTATATGCGACTGGAATGATAGATCAGAGTCAATTAATGTTCCAAGAAGTTTAGTATTTACAGAGAGCGGAATAGCAAGGATGTTAAAATTTACAGGCAGTTCTCTTCTCAAATGGAAATTAAGACAAACTGTTTTACGTTCATTTAGTATAACTTTATTTCTTTGACAATATATACTATATTCATCACATACATGTTCAGCTAATGTTTGGAGTTCCTCTGGAGTGTCTGCTGAAACAGTGATTGAGACATCATCTGCAAACATTGTAACTTTTCCAACACTGATATGTTCAGGTAGGTCATTAATAAAAAGCATAAATAATAATGGTCCCAACACTGACCCCTGAGGAACTCCTAGAAGAACATCAGCTTGATTGGATGTTGCTTTTTTACAATCAAATTTCTATTAGTCAAGTAAGAACTAATCCAATTTAACATCATACCTCTTATACCAAGGTTGTACATTTTTTTTAATAGAAAATCTGTATTGACACTATCGAAAGCTTTCGTAAGATCGAACAACAAAGATATAACATATTTACCTTGATCAAGTTCCGAGTACACATAATTTAATAGATGGTATGAGGCTGTTTCCACAGATTTGTTAGATCTGAAACCGTGTTGAGATTCTGTTAATAAATTGTGGTCTTCTATGAAAGAAATTATTAAGTTATACACTATTCTTTCTAAAATTTTAGATAATTCTGTCAGTAATGAAATTTGTCTATAGTTGTCAGGTATTTGAACATGAAGAGGAATAACTAAAGCCGTTTTCATTATCTCAGGAAAAATACCTGATTGAACAGAGCCGTTTATCAGGCTGGTTAGTGCAGAAGATATATAAGGGAAAATTATTTTTATAATTTTTCAATTTATTCCGTCATTGTCCGTATTTTTATTTTTTAGGTTAGTGACTAACTTATACACATCATTTTCGGAAATGGGGTTAATTGACATAGTGTTATTTACATAATCTGAAATTGTGCATGGTAATGAAAGGTTCTGGCCGAAGTGCCTTGATAATGCTGTGCTGCAACTTGTAGTAAAAAATATTGCAAATGTTTCCGCAATTATGTTGTTATCGGTAATTATCTGATCATTATCCCTTAATGTGATTGTTTCTTGTCTTTTTTTTATTCTACCTAGTTTCTCATTCACTATCAACCATGCTTCTTTGGTCTTGTTTGCTTTGTCAATCCTGGTTGTTGAAATATTTTTGTTTGGCTATTGTAATTTGTTTTTTATACTCTTTTTGTCTTTTTTATGTTAGCGGTATATGTCTTTTATCTCAGGTAGCGTTGTCTTGCTATAATCTATATTAAGATCACCACACAATATAATGTTGCTAATTTTTTTTTAAGCTAATTTTCGAATTTCTGTCAATTTACTTATAAAAATATTAAAATCACCACTAGGTGGTCTATATATCACAATAATTGCCATATTTATTTCATTCAAAACTAGATTGGCTCCACTTACTTCAATGTTACATTGTGCCGATTGATTATTTATAGAAATTATATCTGTAACTAATATTTTATCTTTCGTTAAGATTAGTGAGCCACCGTGTATGTGTTCTGTTCTAGAGCAATGCGAAATGAGTTTATAACCAGGCAAGTAAATGTTTTCTATATCTGAATGTAAAAACCAATGTTCTGATATACATAAAACATCCAGATCATATTGAGCCAAAAGAAATTCGATCTCATCAAGTTTATTATGTAATCCTTGTACATTTATATGACAAATTTTCAAAACATTATTCAAATTTACTTTAGAGATTGTAAAAAAGAAGTGGATGGCCACAATCGTTTGTAAATATTTAATTTTTTTTCTTTGACTTTCAATGCATTTTAAATATACTGGACATGTGATATCATATATGGAGTGATTAATATCTGTATCTACCTGTAACTTGTTTTTAGCCTCAATACAATTTGCACATTTTACATAATCACTCGTACAATCTTTAGTATCATGGTTAGAAGCACATTTTAAACATATAGTTTCACAATCACAATTTTCCATGCTATGGTTGAAACCACCACACTTAAAACATCTGAACACATTGACGTAGTCGAAAATTCTGCATCTGGCCCAATCAATATAAAGGTACTTTTCTTCTAATATCTTCCTGTATGTTACTGGGTCACATTCAATTATGGCCATATATTTGGTTTTCATTTTTTTAAAAACTTTAACTTTGATTTCAGACTCATTATGAAGGATACATGTGTTTTGTTTTTTTATATTATTTACTAACGTCATCAACACTTAAATTGTCTTCTATGTCCACCACTTTGATACAGGGATTTTTTAATTCAGGTGCATTAACTTGATACGTTTTAGGCAATTTCTTCTCAGCAGCTTTTTTAATTTTTTCTTGTTTCTCTTTACTCTTGCATTTTATTACTACACCTCCTTTAATATCCATTAACTGAGTTATTCCTACTTCCAGTGTGGTGGGTTTTAAATTTTTTTGTATAACTTCTTTTGTTTTTTTGGAATCCTGTTTATTTTTGGGTTTAATAATTTACCACTTCATTTGCCGCAACATTCGCATAGCTTTTAGATTCATTTAATTTGCTTTCATCTTTTAAACCACTATGCATATTTAGAATATTTTTGAAGTTATTTAGTTCCTTATTTACGTGATTTTTAAAGTTTTCTAGTTGATTGTTTATGTTTAGAATAATATCTAAGTATTTTAAACAGTGCTCACAGAACCATTTAGCTCCACTGATATTCTCAAAAATTTGCAGATCTCTATTTGACACATTAACACGTTGAGCCCCGCTATATAAAATTTTTTTTGGTTCATTCAGACCGGATCTTGATTTTCTTATTAAATGTTAATATTTGTAACAGTCCTTACTTCCATGTTTTTAAATTTCAAAAAAAATATTTTTGAGAAAAAAAAATAAGGCATCACATCACATTGATGCCCCGCGGGCTGAAAAAGGAAATTATTTCTTGTGGACAGCGTGGTATCAATGTATTGCCTCATAACAATCCTGTTTATTCCGGTTTCAACTTGAATATGTACCGCAGACGTTTGATGACTTTATATCGTCAGTACGCTCTTAGCTATTCTCGTGATCTGTTCAATATGAGTTCGTATGAAAAAGATCAACAAAATCTTCAGCAACTGTGGGACGAGCTTATGTCTGACGAAGATGTAACAGTCGATGATGCATACGCTGATTGTGGTTCCTCGGACGAGTTTATACCTGACGAAGAAAATACATCAGATTCTTCTATTGAGGTGCAGCCTCGAAAGCGTTTGAAAAATCAGAAACTTTTACGTAAAGAAGATAACGCTGGCCCCAGTGTATCATACAATCAGGTAAACATCTGTGAAGACAGAATGCCTGATCTGCCTGACACGGTAAGTTTATTCAATATTTTTTTCTTAGGAATGCACAAGAAATGTTTTTTAGAATTCTCGCATCCAAGAAACAATTGAAGCTGTTATTTCCGAATTCGCGATAGACTCTGATAATAATTCTGAGCCCGAAGAAAATAACAGCTTCTTAGACATCAAATGGGATTCAGTAGATGGTTCCAATTTGAAAAGTTTTCCCTTTGATGACAAAAATGTTGGAATTAAACCGGAGTTCTATGATCTTTTCGATAAAGAACCTATTGAAATATTCAAACTCTTTTTGACGGATAATATCATAAATCATACAGTAAATGAGACAAATACTTATGCGCAACAAAAATTAAGCAAGAGAAGGCCTTCACAAAAGTCTAAATCAAAACCTTGGACACCTACAAATAAGAAAAAGATAGAGACATTTTTTGGGATTATTATTTGGATGGGTCTACTAAAAGCACCACAATTAAGAGACTATTGGAGTAAAAATTATTTGTTTGAAAATGATATTAAAAAAATTATGACTAGAAACCGGTTTGAGCAATTACTTTCAATGCTTCACTTTAATGACAACGAAACTGCTTCTAAACAAGGTGATGAAGAACTCGATAGGCTCCATAAAATAACCCCTTTGATACAAAAGCTCACTGAAAGATTTCAATATATTGCGAACCCTGGAAAAAAATATACTTTATAAACTCTGTATAGAAAATGGATATACTTACAATCTAAAAGTTTATTGTGGAAAAGACACGACAAAGAAAAATAAAAATTCATCTTTCAATGTTGTAATGTATCTTTTAGACGGTCTGTTAGATAGTGGTAGAGTGCTGTTTACAGACAATTATTACACAAGTGTAACTCTTGCACATGAATTACTAAAACGTCATACACACTTAGTTGGAACAATAAGATCAAATAGAAAACTAAACTGTCCTGAAGTTGTAAAAAAAAAACTAAAGAAAAACGAAATGTTTGCTCTACAAAGTAATACTGGTGTTGTAATGATGAAGTGGCTTGATACCAGAGATGTCCTTATTCTAACAACCAAACATGCAGACGAAAAAAAAAACAGTTCGTCAAAGAGGTAAAGATATCGAAAAACTACTTGCAGTTGTGGATTATAACGAATCAAAAGCATTTATTGATTTATCAGATCAAATGAAGGCATATTCCCATTGTCTGAGAAGAGGTGCAAAGTGGTACTGAAAATTAGCAATGGAACTTCTGTTTGGTACTGCAATGGTAAACGCTTTTGTCGTATATAAGGAGGTTACCCAAAACAAGATATCAATTACAGAATTCAAAAAGCAAGTGGCTCTAAAGTTACTTGGTGTTGATAATATGACTCGTACAGATTTGCAAGATAATGATGATCCCGAACCTCATATTTTGACAGAATCAAAGAAAAATAGGTGTGTGGTGTGTTACGCGAAAATGAAGGAAGATTGCGGCAGAAAAGAAGCCCAAAACAAGTCGTCTAGATCCAAATACCAGTGTAATATTTGTAAAAAAAATTATTGCATATCTTGTTTTTTTGAACAACATAAGGCTACCCTTATAAACTGAAATGTATTCTTTAGTAAAATGACATTTTTATTTAGCATTTCTACTTTTTTGCTCTAAGTAGTATCAGTAAATATGTTTTAGCTTCTGAAAACTGTCTATTATTTGAGAAATATAATAATTTTTTTACATTCTTTAAGTTTCACAAATTTACATTGTGATAAATTCCATAGAAATATAGCTATACCCAACCCGCAACTAGCAGTGTTCTCGTTGGACCGCACTCTTTCTATTTCCGTTTATATTTCATTGCTAAGAGGCATCGCATTAATCACACGCGGTCCCGACAACACAACTGTGTGGCATTACGTTGATATCTCGCAGTCCCTGAAGTGTATGGTAGCGAGACATCGCTTAGATGCCACCCGGTGCTCAACGTGTTAATACATTTAGCATGAAAATAAGAACTACATTGTCCAGAGCATTTTATATGGCTATCAGATTCTTTAATAATTGCATCACACTTTGTGCAATTTCCTTTCGAAACCATCATATATTCATGGCAATTTATATTATAATTTGAGATATTAGTTATTGATTAGTTGAGAGATATAATTGTAGAAGTAAGTTCATATACAGTATCCGAAAATCGCTCACAAAAAAGAAACTTTATCACTGTTGTTCTCTGATAATTCGACTGTAAAAACTATGATGAACTTTTTACAATCACCAAAGGTCGTACACTCTTTACCACTAAATAAAAACTTTTATATATTTATGAATATTAACAAAGTAATTTACTAAACACAGGTACTAATCGTAAACACGTATAGTTTGATATATGTAACATAGCTTCTTTAAATTTCACATGAAGCAATGGTCAGATTTAATCTAAAACTTCTCATTACACTTATTGTCACTCCTAAAACAAATTAAAATAATTCCATTTAAAATTTATTTTGACTCCACTATAAATATTATTTATGAAAATATTAATGTTGAACGTGTAATTTATTCTTAATAATTTTCAGTCTCATTGGAGTTTTCAGCATGAAACTAAACGACATAGTGTTGCTGGTACATCAGCTCCTATACAGGGTGAACCAATACACATGACTCTGCAAGAGGTGCGACAATATTTGCAGACATTGTATTCGAGCTCCTCTGACTCTTCTGAGCCACAAGAGAAAATTTATAAACCCAAAACAACTATTTTAGTTACGAATAATAATAAGTACCCACCTAATACTAATAGCTTAGTTGTAAATAAAGAAATGAGCTGTGTTACAAACACTAATGTTAGATCTAAGAAAAATACATTCCTTATTAATATTAAGAATAAAAAAGTAAAAGATTCCTGTGATAATAATATTGGGAAACAGATAAATACTTCTCCTACGAAAAAGGAGGACAAGAGGAAAAAAACGCCAGCGAAGCTATTTTCATTTAAACAAACCTTGTGTAACATGTTTCGATTTAAGCGATTTCTTTCGCCAGAACACATAAAAAATGGTGATGGTGATGCCCACGATAAAAATTACACAAGTAATAGCAATATATTAGACGATGTACATAATAATATCAGTAGTAGGGCGTTACCTCCTTTGCCATTGAAGGAGGAAACAGAGGAGGAAATTGATGAAGAACAAACGTTAGATTTTGCCACTAGTATTCAACGAGTTAAGGATGTAAGTATAATTCAATAGTTAAATTAATTTAAACACTCATGAATAAATAAATAAATAAATAAATTCTTTATTAACCATTATCTGATACATTACATGTATATATGGTAAGTCAAAACTAAAAGTAATAAAGTATAACAAATAATAAACATAACATATAAATATAAAATATAGGTCATATAAATTGTCAATAAAACAGTTAGAATGTAAGTATAGGGTACAAAACATGTAAAAACGCAAAATTATTAAATCAAATACTCTAATACGCTATAAAAAGCCATTTCTATTAAGTAGTTTTTTGTGGCTATTTTAAATTTATTGTAGCCTATTGTGGTTTTTAGGTTTTCGGGGAGTTTATTAAATAGATTGATGGCATTGTAATTAGGTGAATGTTTATAAAGAGTGGTAGAATGAATTGGTATTGTCAATCTATTATTATTCCGGGTATTATATAAGTGTGTATCCCCCAGTTTACCAAAATTTGTAAAATTTTTGTATGTGTAACATACACATTTCAAAATGAAAATACATGCTACAGTTAATATTTTATTTTTCTTGAATACACTCCTGCAGCTATCCATTGGTTTTAAATTAAAAATCAGTCTAATTAATCTTTTTTGTGAGATTGACACTCTGTTGATATTTCTGCCTACTCCCCATGTAATGATATTCAATGACAAGTGGCTGTGAATATGCATGAATGTTCTAAAAATATTTAGAATATAAGGTTTTCTGCTAAAGTCGCTTTTAATGTAACAATAGGGTCATTATGCATATTTTTTTTATTTTCTCATATTACAGTGTTTAACATAAGAAAAAAGAAGAATAAAGTTTTCGTGCGCTCCGTGAGCCTTCCGAGCCTTCTCATTGGTTGTTTATCGTCGATAAAGTATATACTGTGGTATCTACTTTATTGGCTTAACTACTAAACTTGTACTCAGACTCAGCACTGATTAATTCCAGAGATGACTGTTACTTTTCACTTAGTAATAAGTCAATAAAGGTTTTTACTTCGAAACCCACAAAAACAGAACCGATTTTGATGAAACTTTTTTTAAAATGTTTGTTATATTATATTATTTGAAATCGGAAACATTCCGGCTCTCGGACTCACGTATTTGTATTGTTCAAACAATTACAAAAATGTATATAAACAATTTCTTTTTTCGGTGATTTTTAAGTAAGTACACTTCTGTGCAATAAAATCCCGTACACTTGAAAAATCGAGTAATCCAGTTTTTACTAATATTAAGTGATGTGAATCATTCTTTTTGGAATTAGATTTTTTATTATATGGGTCGCGTGCGCCAACGTCAGAGATTTTGAGACCTTAGGAAAAACAAACAGCTGTCATTGAATCAAAATGTTTTTCTTTACACTGAATTTTGCTGTGGTTGGGCCATTTAAAAGCTTAATGTTGGATTATTTAACATCTGCAACTATTCTTAATACTTTTATATCCTCAATTTTGTTCGTCAGGATGACGGTTAGTTCCTATTTTGCAGAATTGTGTCATGATGTAGAGGTTAGGTATACTGCTGCTATCGAATTAAATCCTTATATTTTGAGAAAAAAATGCTTTAGTAGAAATATTGATGTACTTCCAAAGTTACACATGGGGATTCTGCGAATTACTTGGTTTTTGAGAGAAGTGCATAGACAGAAGGATGAGTTCAAAGCATTCAAATGTCTTGAAGCTGTTTGTGGTTAGGTGAAAGAAGTACTGTGGAAGAAATTTACAGAATAAAAGCTTGTTGCAGAGGTAAGAATTGTTATCAGTGATCAACCATTCTTTTCATATATGCTTGCCTAATTGAATGTTGCTTTATAAATAATTGCTAACGTACAAATTCATTTTTCAGGTTATAAACTCATAGCATCGTGAACAAAAGCAATTGACTCCTTGGACTATTGCAGATTCAGATGGTTCCTATGGGTTTACTGCGAATGTGTTGCTAGTCTAGACAAAACATGTTCACTACTTAGTAACAAGTATTTCCTTTTAGATTTTTAGCAGTAAACATGGCTATGGTCAAGGAATTAGCCGCTGTAAATTTTATGAAAAAGACACCATATAAATTAAGCAGTGAAGATTGAGGTGCTCCAAACTATTTGAGGTACCTATGCAATAGGTAAGACGCACACAATTTCTTCCAGCGGTTAACCCCTTGTCTATAATGTATCTATAGATTGGACTATATACTCCATTGTAATTTCTGTAAGAATTTTATTTTTCCATATATTGTTATGTAATATGTCTTATAATTTTATGTAAGTCATTTGTTCATTATTATTTTATTAAATATTCCCTTTTTATTATGTTTTATTTATCACTCCTACTAGTATATATTAATATTACTGTAAATTGAAATAGTCAATTAAGTCAAACTTGTAGTTAGGTAGGTACATGCATGTAACTGAAAGCAAAACAAAATATCTTTACTAATTAAATAATTTATTATCCAAGGTCTAGTAGTTCTTCTAACAATAATCGAGAAGATAGTTAGAAGTTATAAAGGTTTCTATTGTAACAAAAAATAAATTATCGTAACATAACATATATACTGTAATATGTTGCAACCCCTTAAAAATTTAAGGTTATGTTGGTTACTAAAAAGTAGGCAGACTTCAACAGATCGAATGTCAGAATGAATGTAGTGTATTTGCACCTACTCGAAAAAGAACCTACCAGAAGATTCCAAAGTGACATCTGGAATTATCGAGAGAATGGTGGCGTCATCACAGAACAATCGAGATCTGTCATTTTTAGGTATAAAAGACCGATCGCATTCTCGGCGAGTAGTTCAGAAAGTTCAAAAAGTATAGAAAGTGAGGTTAAGACTTCAAGGATAAACAAGTGATAAACATTGTGATTTTAGTCAGTAAAAGTGTATTTAAATTAATAATAGTATTGTGAAGTATCCAGTAAATATTTAATAAAGTGTGTTAGTGGACATCTCTTGTTATAATTTTTGGAACCCACGGAAATTGCGAGGGTGGAAACACGTCACAATACTTTATATATTAATATCTATCTAAGCAATAAAGGTGACATTCATGGTTTATATATAACTCAAAGGGCTTTTATAGCTACAATTAAACAATTTCATAGCCCATTCAGACTTTGTTTTATATGTGTTCACTGGACTTAGACCACTTCAAAGTTTTAATTTTATACTTCTTCAATGTTCAATAGTCCAACATTGGGTTTTTAACATTACACGATATACTTTAAAAGGGCACATTGCATCACTTGTTGACAACGGGTAGGTACTTTGGAATTTCCTTTCTTAATTTATGTACTTCATCAAATATCTTTATAAAGCCTGTAAATTTTCCTCTTGGCCTGTACAGCACCATACCTTTGCTCAACTAAAATTTAAATAAGAAATAATTATTAAAAATGCTGACAAACCAATATAAAATGTTAATTTTCTTTACCCTGAATTGTTTATTGCTTGTTTGAGCAGCAGTAATTATTATCATAAGCAGTTTCAGTTTCACATATGGGTTTTAAATTATATCCCTTATTGAGAAAGGATGCCCAATTGGATATATGATCATGGTCTAGTAATATGGCTGTTTTTCCTACAACATAAACCCACGTTAAGAATCAAATTCTTACATTAATATGCAACAACATACCACTAATAAAATCCTTGGAAGACTCTTGTAAAACCATTTCTTTTAATTGTTTGAAATCAGTTGCAGTCTTTTAACCCCTAACTTCTTCTGGTTGTAAATGGAGGTTATGTTATAAAAATTGACGTAGATTTGGATTGTCACACTTCCACAATTAATAATAAACCAAAAACTTGTCATTTTGTATGTAAAATATACATATAAACAATAATATTACGAAAAGTTCAGTCAGTTGCCATTTGACAGTTATAGAATTTTATTTATTTATTTATTTATTTATTTATTCAATACATTTGTCCAACAGTACAAAAGAACCAATTACAGGACAAGAAAGCGACAAAAAAAAATAAAATACATAGCTACATACATACATATAAGTGACAAACAATATAAAATATAAATATAAAATACAATATAAAATACAATATAAAATTAATTAAGTGCCCTACATGTTTATATTATTTTAACATTAACATTATGGGACGCTGCAATTCTTAAGAGAAGTATGAATTGAATTGACCGTGCAGTTGAATATATCACAAGCATCACAAATTGAATTGTAGTTAGTGCAAATAACGAATATAGGAGACTTCAGCATTATATTGGTTCGTGCCGGTTGACAATAAAATGTGAGAGGGTTGCGACTGGCGGCTCTTGGAATCAAAAAGTTCAACTGGCTTAGTGCAGGAGGGCAGTCAACCCTGTTGTGTATGAGCAAATACAGGAATTTTACAGCATAAAATTGCCTTCTAAATTTTAATGACTCGAAGTTGAACCTATTTAACAGATAAGTCTGGTCGCAGCCTCTGTTTGGATATCTACCATCAGTGCGGAAGCAGAGTAGTTTTAAGAATTTTCTAAGAACGGACTCGATTAATTTGACTTGATAATCATAGATAGGGCTCCAAATAAGTGAGCAGTACTCAAGTTTAGACCGAATATAGCAATAAAATAGTTTGATTAAGACGCCATTATCCCGGAAGACTTGACTTAGTCTTAAAATAAACCCTAAGGTTTTCATAGACGAGGAAACCGTTAACTCGATATGCTTGGCAAATGATAATTTGTTATCAAACAATACTCCTAGATCTCTGGTTGAGTCGGTACGGGACAAAGATTGTGTGTCGATATGATAGTCGTATTCAATGAGTTCATCTTTTCGTGAGTAAGTTACAACCTTGCATTTGGTTATATTTAGAGCAAGGGAGTTTAAATGACACCACTGTGCTACTTTATTAAGTTCCCTTTGTAGCATATGACAGTCGTCTATGGAGTTTATTGACGCAAAGATTTTTAGGTCATCTGCGAAAAAAAGCTTTTTGCAACAAAGAGTGTCATTGAGATCATTGACAAAAAGAGCAAAAAATAGCGGACCTAAATTGGAACCTTGTGGTACCCCTGATGTTACGGTATATGAGTTAGAAGTAAAACCATTGTAAGCGACATAATTAAGGCGGTTTGTCAGGTACGAAGAAAAGAACTGAACAAGAGTGGTAGAGCAGCCGTACAGTCGAAGTTTGGATAGTAATAGGCAATGATCAATGCGATCAAATGCCTTGGAGAAGTCCGTATATATCACATCCACCTGACCTCGTATGTCAATGATATCAGAGAGATATTGAGTAAAACATAATAGGTTAGTAGTAGTTGAGCGTTTTTCCATGAAGCCGTGTTGGTCCACAGAAATGACATTTTTAACAAGGGCGTAGATGCGATTATACAGGGACATCTCAAAGATCTTCGCAAAGTTGCACAATAATGTAATTTGTCTGTAATTAGCAATATCAGAGGAATCTCCCTGTTTTAGGATAGGGCAAACTCTAGCTTTTTTCCATATATCTGGGAAGGTACCTAACTTAAGAGATAGGTTAAATAATATTCTCAACGGTTGGCAGAGTACATAGGCACAATCTCTGATAAGGAAGCTAGGAATGCCGTCCGGTCCACTTGTCATTTTGTTCTTCAACTTTTTTATAGAATCGGTTATTTCCTCCTCAGATAAATTGATTACATTTAAATTTGGCATGTTAACGTCAATATTGTGATCGATGTCAATGGTATCATTAGGTTCAGAGTGAGGAAAAGCTTGCTCAAAGAGTCGACTAAAGGCTTCAACAATGTCTTGTGGGTTGTGAAGCTCCTCATTATTATAGCGCATTGTCCCGGGTATTCTAGATTTGCCTTTTTTGTTGTTGACAAAAGACCAAAACATAGTGGGGTTGGTTTTGATCGAATGTTCCACTCTTTCGATATATTTTTTGTAATCACGAATACTGAGTGCCTTAGCTGAAGCCCTGGACCGTTTATAATTATTTAAAGATTCTTCGCTATGGCACTTATTATATTGTTTACGATGACGTTCCTTGTCGCGAATGGCAGCTCTTAATTCAGTGCTGTACCAAACTGGGTATTTATACTTAATAGACTTATAGTGCGGCACATGCGCGTCTAGTAACGACTGAAACACACTGTAAAAAGAATCGCAAGCTGAGTTAATATCTTGAAAAGTAGATAAGAATGACCAATCGGTTTCAAGAATTGAGTGATAGAGAGCGGGAAAGTCGGCCTTCCGAAAATTGTAGGAGGTTTGTGTGGTCTTACAGGGGAATTTGTCGATATGTTGAGCGTGGATGGTTAGTGTTATAGATAAGGCCGGATGATGCTTGTCTTCCGCGACTAATGGCGACTCATCATGAAAAATGTGACAGTGACATTGACTTTTTGCCAGAACTAAGTCAAGGGTTCTACCGTTGTCATTTTTTACATTGTTATATTGATCTAGTGATAGGAAATCCATAAAATTGCATAATATGCGGCTTTTTGGGTCATTATCAGTAGTATTAAATAGAGGAATGTTGAAGTCTCCTATTATTACGGGGTTCTCAAAGTTACACACAATATTTTCCAATTGATCAAAAAATTGTTCGAGTTCTCCTGTTAACGTGTTAGGAGGAATATATAAGACAAAAACAGCAAGTGTGTGGTGCTGAAACAGGTGTTTACTTCCCACAATATCAATATTCGGAAAGTTATTTCGGATCGGTGTTAAATCGATGTGCATAGAGTGAATATGATCATTAGTAGCTATTAGAACTCCACCGCCACGGCTTAGGCCTGTTAAACTAGGGTCGCGGTCACATCTGGATACACTATATGATTCGGGAACTAGCTCCGAATTGGAGATGCTGCTCGAGAGCCAGGTTTCACTGATACAGATGGATTCATATTGACATGCACTGACACTGAGGTAGAGAGTGTTAATTTTGGTGTTGAGTCCACGAACATTCTGGTAATAGAGGCCTAGATCAATGGTGTTGGTGGACTTGATCAGTTTTTTGGAAAACGATGAGAGTTAGCAGCATTATGCCTATTAAGCGGTTGATGACGGTTTTGGTTTTGGTTACTAGATATATACTTGTCTACATAGAAACCTTTGGGCCAGAAATTGGCCGACAAATGTCGTTCCTCCAAATCTTTGGGTACTCCCAGTTTGAAGCTTGCACTCCTAGGTCTTCTGAATTTGGATCGCAATTTAATGCATCTGCATAAGTGACGATATTCACTATCTAATATATCTAACAGATCGCCTGTCTCTGTTTCAGTGCTAAGGTTTGATAGGTAGATCCAGGATAATTCAGGCACTTTTTCCCCAATATTGGGGTTAGCTACTCTAATATTTGGCCTACTTGGACCAGAGCAGATTAAACCTGAAGCTTTACTTTTTGTGTACATCTGGTGTTAGGGGCTACTATCCATGGTAGTAGTATTGCCTGCCGTCGCCTCCACAGTATACGCAGTAGGGGCCGTATTGATGTTTTGCTTAGTAAGTTTAGGCTGTGGCTGCTTATTCCTGTTTATAGATGATGATGGTTGCATTGATTTCCCATTATCCGGTTGTGGGAGCTGTTTGCCATGGGGCACTGGTTGAAGTGCGCTGCCAGTCATGTTTAGTTGGCGAGGTTGTACGTTCACGGATTTATTGCTATTGTCTAATAGCTTGATCAAATCAATATTAGAATCTTTTAGAATTGTGAGATCATTGTGGAGATTTGTTATTTGAGCTTGGAGATTACTTAGGTGTTTCGCTATGTTTTCTTCAAAGTCAGACCGTTCACTGGAAGTTGCTAGTGAAGATTTTTGAGTTTTCTCATTTGCAGTGCACTCTGGGCACCAATAGAATATTACTCTTTTTTTTAAAGCCACCGCTCTTAATTCAGTTGAGGTTAGTTGTGTGCAATCCTGGCACAATTTAGAGGCACATTTATCACAACTGATTAGTTCAGCATTTAATACATCACACTTAGAACATATGGTCATTTTTATATAAAAATATTTGAGTACGCCCCTGTGGTGTTTATTTTGTTTTTATGTTATAGACCAGTTTTTGTGTGATTTATTATCTTGAGATGGTAGTAGTTTTTTGTAGTTGTTTATCTATTACTTATAGCACAATATTGCAAATTACACTATTAATAACAAATGCTTTTAATGTAAAAAGTTATTGTCTGATGAAGTAGATTTTTAATTATTTGTGATATAAATTTTGAAGTATTTAAACTTAGGAGAACACTACTTTTTGCTGTTTTTAACACAGCTACTACACTTCAAAGCGCTTTATCACATTCTTTAGTTTGTTTATCCCAAGGTCTCAGACTGTGACGTCACGAGCACGCGATTCATAGGTTATAAAAAAGTGACATTGATTGTGAAATGTCATAACTAAGGTATTTGGAAAAATGTTAATGATTTAATGATTTCAATTTATAACAAATGTAAAAATTGACGTTGAAATATTGTGTCCAAGATAAGGCCAGATTCTAAAAGCTCGAAACATTAAAAAGCGGTTTTCTGCATGGCTGTTCTGCACATGTCTGCCTGTGATAATTTTACTTCCACATTCAGTGGAAATATATTAAATATAAACCTGTCTATTAAATCTACCATTACCCATGATACGCCACGTTACACCAGGGCCATACACGCTTATCCATGCCCAAACATTAACAGAAAATCGCCCGGACCTGTTCTGCGGAGACACGTAGCGTTCATGAAACCTGGTATTTGCAGGACGGTAAACCTGAATATGTCCGTCATTACAAGACTGAAAAACTTTTTTATAGGTAAACACAACATTGTTCCAAAACTCCAACGGGCGATAGACATAATTTAAACAAAACAGAATGCGGACTTGCTTATGTTCTTCTGTTAATATGGTCTCCTTGGCAGTTACACTGTTTTTTAATTCCGATTTTCCTATCCCTCTACTAGCTGTTGATTTCGATGCTGGAAAATTTGTCATGTACACAGCATCTACTGCTGTTTGAAACGGATTTTCCCTCAAATAGCCAAGAAGCGCTTCATCTTGAGCGAGATTTGAACTTCTCGGTCGACCTGAACCGTCTTTTCTCTTTATGATACCTTCCTCCTCCCACCTTTTCTTCACACTCATAACGGTACTTTTATTTAAGTGATAATGGTTAGCAACTGCTCTGATAGACCATCCCTCTTAAATTTTAGAGAGAATTAGAATTTTTTCATGTTTAGTTAATTTCAGTATTACAAAAATATGACACTGACACTGACAAATAAATAAAGAATGATTTAATATAGGTGTACGGGATTTTATTAGACACAAGTGTAGGTAATCAAAAATATTTTTTTTCTTTTAAGAATTTAGGATAAGAAATAATATTTCAGTAAAAAAGCAACAAAATTTTCACTGAAAAATGTTAATTTTCAAATAATTTCTTTAACAAAAACAGGGGCAGTATTCAAATGCTCTTCGGAGTGAATGCGTGTGTTTTGATAGTTATAAGAGAGAGAATAATATTCATTGGATAAAATATTCCAAAAGGCCAGCGACCGCAGTGAATTTGACAACAAAAAAAGGGAATTTCTTAACAACTATGTATACATTACTCTATATCATTGCTGTACTCTGTAATTGCCTCTAATAGTGTATTTTCAGGATTTCTTCTTCTGATAGTATATTATCATAGTTGAATTAGAAAGGGTTGAATTAAGGTAAGGAGGTTTTGGGATTGTGAATGTTTTTTGGTGGGGTTTTTTGAAGCAAGCATATAGTGAATAGGGTGGTCCTTAGCTATACTTAACGATATTTTTTTTCTTACAATTTTTTTGGTCCTCAGCCCCCAAAGTGGTTCCAATTATTTAAAAAATGAAGTATACAAAATTTTAACTCGATTAGATAACACTAACCCGTGCCCCAAAGCAATTAAAATTCACCATCAGGCACAATTTTCATCGATATTTTTTTCTTGCAATTTTTTCGCCCTCCCTAAAGTAGTTCCAATTATTTAAAAAATAAAGTATACAAAATTTTAACTCGGTTGGATAGCGCTAACCTTAAGGCAATTAAAATTCACAATCAGACGCAATTTTCATCTATTTTCAATAGTATCTCGTGAACTGTTGATTACATCGAAATTTTATACATACATAAGACTTATTTTTATAAAACGTCATTTATTTGCATATTTCTCATACATTTAATAGTTGAATAGGAATAATGAAGCTTTGGTTGGCATAAACAGGTACCAGAACATTTATGTTCTCGTTGAAATGCCAGGATACATGTTTCGTGTCCCACAAATTAATCGAATTAGCTTCCCGTTGTTGTAACGGATGTCTTATAGCAACACGGTATCTGTCACGGTTGTCTCTGCTAGGCATACGACCTCAACAAATTCTTATTCATTTGTCGTTTTTTAACAACAACGATTCCCTGCAATATTGCTTGATCTGGCTGCAGCTGAGGCTTGAACTCAGTAGAGATATCGGCGACTAACCAGGTTGTATTACTCAATCGCGGCCTAGGCCATTGCTGCAGTTTCGTTAACTCGCTAAAAACGGCACTAAACATCCATACTTTAGCTAGGAATCCTGGAACCAGGAAACCCGTGGTCTCGATGCTAACACGTAAGCACTGAACTACTGAGTCGGTTAAGTTTATTTCACCATTTGCCATCTGATTTTCCATGAACCATTAACCGTTTCATGTTTTCCTTTTCGGTTGATGTGGCTGAAAACATCATAGGATGGAAAGTTCTCGTCAGTAGGGAGATGCTTCAATTGTTCGCAATTATGGTCACATATTACTGAATTCGCCGGTCACGAGTCTTCACGACACTGCTAAAATTTTTCTATTTAGAGATTTTACTAATCAAATTATCGGCAGTAAATTGCCATTTAGCAGACAAGTTTGAAGTGAGTTTATTTCAATTTCAGAGAAGTTAAAATGATAATTTGTAAAAACGTTCTGCATATTAATTGCAAAATATTAATATTTTGCCAAAAATTCTGGATATTAACGTGTAATAAACATTGTCCAGAGGTAGAACCTTATATTTGAGATAGAGATGTCTATAATAAAAAACATTTGAAACTACTGCTAAAAAGAAGGGAACTTTTGAGTAAAATTAGATAAACTCTCATTGTTTGGTTATATCAACTGAAGAGTGGACAATATAAAACAGTTGATATTTCAGGAAAACTATATAGCAAAGAGCGAAGAGGGCGATCTGCTGAACACTGTGCTGATGTCAGCAAGGAGCTGATGGGGGAAAGGTTGTGTGGCACTGACAATGCCGGTGGGTTTGGATGTATGTCTGCGAACAGCCTTTGTTTTGGAGTTATATGTGGTGTGCGTATTACATCAGAGTTAGATTTCATGTAGATAACTGAAAACAGATTTGAGAAAATCAGTTTGAGGTCGTTTGGAAACGACGTAGAAAATGAGCAAATAATGTTTAAATCCAAAATTACACTATGAAAATTTGAGAGGCCCATTTTATATGGCCAGTAGTGCACAAAATTTAGGGTCTTATTAGAGAAGCCAATTGGAATAATTCATGCGATCTAAAACATCTGCTAAGACGTCAATAGCGAGAATATGAATGTTTTAGTACCTGTTTAGGCCAACCAAAACTCCATTATTTCGAAAAGTATTAATTGTACGAGAAAAATACAAATAAACGAGATTTTAGAAAACAAAATTTTCATTTGATTAAAAATATAGAAAGTTGCGTATTTTAGTGACTTTTAATGGCCTTGGGGCACGGGTTAGCGTTATCCGATCGAGTTGAAATTTTGTATAGTTCATTTTTTAAATAATCGGAACCACTTTCGGGGGTAAGACCGAAAGAAATCCAATGTCGAAAAATAAGGACCACCCTAATAGTGAATGATTGGATGTTATCTGCAAAGTGTTAAACAGGATGAATCCATATTCCATGATGGGTCAACAAATCATTTTGTAAATTTTGCTTGCTGTGGAAGTGTTGATACCTTGATTCTTATAAGTTAGAGATCTAGTGTTTCGCTCTAGTTATCTTTTTTTTTTTTCATTTTCTTGAAAAAATAATTATTTTTTTATACAATAGTTGTATATGTTAATTATTTCTATATAAATAAATAAATAAATAAATATAGATTTATTGCAACAAAAAATACATGTCACAAAAGGTATACAGTACTGCTTCGCATATTTTCATGTATACCTAATTACTAAAATATTTGTATATATATGTCAAGTGTAAAAATAGTTCAAGGATTTAACATTACACAGTTGTATAAAATATAAAATATATAACTATTATACACACATGTTTTTACATAAAGAATTATACCAACAAATTAAAATAATAATTATAAACCTAATCCTAAATCTAATATAAACTTTTTTATTTTGTCTTTAAAACTTCTAGTATTAGTAGATGAGCGAACCGGTAACATGTTATATATATGAGCTGCTTGATAGCAGAAAGAACTCTTAAAACCTTCTGATTTGTGTCGTGGTATACTTAGATTATTTCTGTGCCTTGTATTTAAATCGTGTATATCGCCATGTCTACATAATAGATCATTTAAATATTCCGGACAATTAGTGTTTAAAACCGTATTAACTAGGCAACTCATATGCATAAACCTTCTTTCGCTCATATTTAACATATTTGCACCACGTAGATGCGGAGTTATATGATCATACCTACTTAGTTGACAAACAAATCTAATGCATGCATTTTGAATTTTTTGAATACGATATTTATTAAAAGCTGTTAAAAATGGTCCATATACACAGTCCATATAGTTAGGTATTGATAGTACCAATGATTCGACTAGAGTTATTTTTACTGACTTTGGCAACAAATTACGATATTCATATATGTTTTTTAGGGCAAAATATGATTTTTGACAGATTTTATTTAGATGAAAACTAAAAGTAAGACTTTTATCAAGGTGTAAGCCAAGATATTTTACCTCATCGCACCACGTGAGATCGGTGCCGTCAATGTGAAGACTGTGAAGTGGTGTATCAACATTAGTTTTACTAAACATTATAGCTTTGGTTTTATTAGCGTTTATCAACAATGAGTTACTAATGGCCCAATTATTGATATTTAAAAGATCAATGTTTATAAGATGAAAATTGGAATATTTTATAGATTTACTAATATCGGCACTAAAAATTGTAAACAGTATTGGCCCTAGTATCGACCCCTGCGGGACTCCCGACATTATTTCCAAAGGATTAGAAATATCGTATTTACCGTCAGCACTACAGAGACGAACCATTTGATTTCTACCATAAAGATAATTTTTGAACCAGTTAATTGCTTTTATATCAAAGTTATAATATCTTAATTTTGCCAATAACAACTCAAAGTTGATTGAATCGAACGCCTTAGACATATCTAAAAAAACCATAGTTGTACATTTGTTATTATCAAATCCTTCTACGATGTCATTTGTGATTTTAAGAAGAGCTGTGGTGCAACTATGGCCCTTCCTGAAACCTGATTGGTACTGTCGCGTGTTTCCACCCTTAGGAAACCACCCTCGCATATTCCGTGGGTTCCAAAAACTATAACAAGAGATGTCCACTAACACACTTTATTAAATATTTACTGGATACTTCACAATACTATTATTAATTTAAATACACTTTACTGACTAAAATCACAATGTTTATCACTTTGTTTATCTTTGAAGTCTTAACCTCACTTTCTATACTTTCTGAACTTTCTGAACTGCTCGCCGAGAATGCGGTCGGTCTTTTATACCTAAAAATGACAGATCTCGATTGTTCTGTGATGACGCCACCATTCTCTAGAGAATTCCAGATGTCACTTTGGAATCTTCTGGTAGGTTCTTTTTCGAGTAGGTGCAAATACACTACATTCATTCTAAGGGTTGTAACACATTACACTGCCCCCTCCTTAAGCCTGAATGTCCCGGTCAGGCAATTCAGCCTCTTTCACATACTTCGCCAGTCTATCCAAGTGTACGATCTTCATCTTGGACTTTTTGTTTCGTTGAATACGATAGACGACATCATTAATTCGGGTAATAACAGTATACGGTCCATCCCAAGGAGGTTGAAGTTTCGGGGATCTCCATTCCTTCCGCTGTGGGTTGTACAGCCAAACCAGATCCCTCACCTTGAATCCCCCTGTACTGGCATTCTGATCATAACGAGCCTTCAAGCGGTTACTAGTTCTATTCATCTGCTCTCGATCATTCTTTGGCTGTTCTCGACTTCCATTTCTGTAGTTGCTCATCGAAAATGGTTCTCCACGGGCAGCACAATTTTTACACTTGTGACACCAGGCCTCCACATCCTGGCGACTATTAACCCAATAGAACTGTTCTCGTGCTCTACTCAATGTCTTGTTTATGCCGAAGTGTCTGCTGGACGTTTCATTATGCGCTTCCTGGAGTACTTCTGGTACACGACACCTGGGAATCACTAGACGCATGGCAACCTGCTTCCCATCTGGGCTTTCCCATGCTCTCCTCAAAAGCCCATCTACGACCGTAAGTGAATCCCATTGTGACCATAAAGCCTTCAGCCCCACTTCTTTGTTGGAAACATCCTTCCATGCCGGACGCGTTCCGCCTTCTTTTGCTCTCAACATGGGTCCGATTTCTACATCGCACAATTGCTCTTGCCTCAGAGTTTTCTTTGGCCAACTGTCTGGAAGATCGACCTTGACAGTGTTGACTTCAACCATGTTCGGCACTTTTCTCACCTGAGGGTAGCGCTTGCAATTTTCCTTGTCTGGTTTTCTGGATAATGCAGGAGTTTTGACTACCTGCGTTGTCAACAGCCTGGTTTTCTCGTATTGGTTGTTCACTTTTGACAGAATAAATTGTTCGTTCCCAATTCTTAAGACTCGCTTTCCTACATCAACGATAAACCCATACTGTTCCATAATGTCCAGTCCCAAAATGAAGTCATCCGTGATGTCAGCCACGATGACCCTGTGGTCGAACCTTAACTGTCCAATCTGCAAACCCAGGTCTACTTCTCCATGAACCGTAGCCCTGTCCCCCGTAGCTGTCCGGACGATCACTTCATTTTGCCTCTTGGTAATCTTTATGCCTGATATAAATCCTGGCCGTACTATTGATGACGTAGTACCTGTGTCGATGGTAAACAAACATTTCCTTCCATTCACGTGGCCTTGTAACAATAGACTATTCGAAATTCCTCGAAGCTGGGAAATCTTTATTTCTCTGGGGTCACTGCATTCCCTAGCCAGAACAACCCCATTGGTACTGCTTTCCTGCTTCTCTTCAAGATTTACAGCATTTACTCGACTCTCCGAATTCTGCTGTCGACACTCTCGCTTCATGTGTCCTACCTTGCCGCAGTTGAAACATTTAATACCTCCGCTCGGCTTTCCTCTATTTTGTTGTTTTTCTTGGTTTCCGAGGCCATCCAATTTATCGCATAATTTGGTGAATATTTTCTGCATCTCAGTCAGCAAGGGGTTCTGGTTCATTTCTGGTTGCGATTCTTCGAGAGTCACAGCTCGCACTCTCGACCTTGGAGTATCCCTGTAAGCGGCTTCTACTTCGAGTGCACGCACCAAAGCTTCGCTACTACTTTGGTGTCTCGTCAGCCTCAGAACTCGCCTGACCTCTTCGTCCCTTATACCATCTAAAAAGGCCCCCACGGCTAATTGTTCCTGGAATTCTTTAGGTGCACTCGGATACGCCAGGTGTGCCAGTCTCTCTATCGCAGCTTCAAATTCTTGTAAACTTTCCCCAGCTTTTTGCATCCGGGATTTCAGCTGAGTCTGGTATAATTGGGCAAGGTGTTGATCGCCATACCTCAAGTCTAATGCAGCCTCCAAGACTTTAAAGTCCCTTTGTTTCTCAACTGGGATGGTTTGGAGCAACTCTGAAGCTTGGCCCCTTAATGCTAGAACTAATGCCATGGCCTTTTCCTCATTATCCCAATTGTTCGCACACGCTGCTGCCTCAAACTGCCTCTTGTACGTCGTCCAGGAACTTTGGCCATCAAAAGAAGGAGGTTTTAGTCGCTGTCCTGATGATACCACTTGCTGGCTTCCTCTATCTCTCAACTGTCGTTTAAGCCGGTCTATTTCTCCTTTGACTTCTTCTTCGAACTTGTTTACTTTCTCTTTAACTTCGGTTACTTCTCCTTTTACTTGACTGACTTCTGTCTCGACTACTCCTACTTTACCTTCGACCTTGTTTATCTCTTCTTTGACTTCACATTTTAGTACTTCATTGGCAGAAATTATAGCGTCCTGTTGTATTTTGATTTGTTCATTTAGAATTTTCCTTAATTCTTCCTGGCGTCTTTCTTGCTCCTGTTTTTCCTCTTGATGTCGTCTTTCTTGTTCTTCTTTCTCCTCTTGCTGTCGTATCTTCAGGTCTTCCATAATTTGTCTCAATTCGTCTTTCTCTTCTTGACGTCTTCTTTCTTCATCCTCTTTTTCTTTCTGACGTCTTGTTTCTTCATCCTCTTTTTCTTTCTGACGTCTTGTTTCTTCATCCTCTTTCTCTTTCTGACGTCTTCTTTCTTCATCCTCTTTTTCTTTCTGACGTCTTATTTCCTGATCTTCCATAATTTTCTTTAATTCGTCCCTTTCTTCTTGACGCCGTTTTTCTTCCTCCTGGCGTTTTCTTTCTTGCTCTTCTTTTTCTTCCTGACGTTTTTTCTCCTGTTCTTCTTTGTCTTCCTGCCGTTGCTGCGCCATCATTTTTTGGAATTGTTCGAATAAGTCCTGTATTTGTTTATCGGATACCATACTTCTTGTTGTTACGGGCATACGATGAAATTAAAATAAAATAAATTTAACTGTCACGTCAATATCGGTAATGGAACTTTCTAGACAAATCTCGAAATAGCACGAAAAAGTCTTATCCAGAGTCTTTTGTCACTATCCAGTTCAGAGAATTTAATAATCTCCACTAATGTCCAAATAGAAAAGTTCTAGAAATTTTCACGCACTAAATGAGTCTTTTTCAGTGTCTCTATCACTTCTCAGTTCAAAGGATTTAATTATCACACTAATGTCCTAATAAAATGTTCTACAATGTCTCAAAAATGCACTTAACACTATTTTCCTGTTCGATAATAATTCTCGAACAAATGTCCAGTAAATGAGTCCTCCGTGTTAGCACTAACCCTCGAGAATACTTCTCGAACACTCCAGCACAACTTCAGAGCTCCTCTTGTCATAAAATTCCGCTTTCTGACACCAATTTGTCGCGTGTTTCCACCCTTAGGAAACCACCCTCGCAAATTCCGTGGGTTCCAAAAATTATAACAAGAGATGTCCACTAACACACTTTATTAAATATTTACTGGATACTTCACAATACTATTATTAATTTAGATACACTTTACTGACTAAAATCACAATGTTTATCACTTTGTTTATCTTTGAAGTCTTAACCTCACTTTCTATACTTTCTGAACTGCTCGCCGAGAATGCGGTCGGTCTTTTATACCTAAAAATGACAGATCTCGATTGTTCTGTGATGACGCCACCATTCTCTAGAGAATTCCAGATGTCACTTTGGAATCTTCTGGTAGGTTCTTTTTCGAGTAGGTGCAAATACACTACATTCATTCTAAGGGTTGTAACACATTACAGTACATTGATATTATATTATTATCATTTAAGTACTTGACCATCTGAACTTGTATCATTTTTTCTAATAGTTTTGAGCCTGTCGGTAGCACACTAATTGGTCTAAGATCACTAAGTGAAGGAGGCATCTGAGGTGCGTCTAGGTAGGCACGCATGTATCACGCCTAAAACGTGCTCAAGCTGAAAATTAGGAAGGAATACCTGGACTACGAATTAACTTCACTGCACTTCAAACAAAATAACATTTATTTGATAACAACAATAGGAAGATAACAACACACTTTAAAAATGATATCACAACTACGATTTACTCTGGGGTACAAACCCGCTAAGCTTTCAACGAATAGAGGCCTGTGCCTAGACGCCCCGGCGTCTAGGTGCCTACCTAGACTATATGTACTTTTTGTTCAAGTTTTCTTAGAATATTTCTTCTAATACAGCCCCCGTGGCCAGGGGCTGTATTTTTTTGCCTGAGTTTTGTACGTTGTAGTATTCTTCTTCTGTTATATTTATATCTTCATCAGTTGTCAGGTCCATATTAAAGAAGTTTTCATACCAGTCATTTCCTAGGTTGAAATTTTCCTCGTTGAAGTTATCATCCATGGTAAATTTAGCTTCCTGAAAGTAGTCCCCAAAGGCACGGACCTTTTCTTGGTCGGTGGAGTTGTTAGATTTATATTTGGATAGTTTCCTAATTTCATTCCAATATGTTTTTCCTTTCGAGTCGTTTATGTTTTTGCATGAATTTATCCATTTTTTAGATTTGTTTTGTAAGTTCGTAATATTTGGATTTTGTGTCATGATCTTCATTTTGATTGATTTGGCAGTATTATAATCTTTTTTACTTCCACATCCAGTGGTATAGTAACGACAAAAAAAAATCAAAAATTTTGTTGCTCAAATAGGCTTAGAATGTCATGAAATGTCGAGATTTTAAGTTTGTCTGTCCGTTAACTTTTTTTGTGCCACGATTACTCTGGAACTGTTTAAGATATCGACTTGAAAGGACACCGCACGTTTTGTAGGTAAATTGGTAAATTTTTGATATGTTGTAGTTCAACTGATTCTGAACAATAAGTTCCTTTGGAAAAACTTCAAATTATGGACAGTTTCTCTGATAGATGGCTCTGAAGACTGGACTGGACCTCGATACTATACAACGATTTCTCAAAACTACTGCAGTTATTGAAATGATAACTGCTGGAAAGGAATAATCATACGACTATTTACCATTATTTGGTCTTAGATTGATGTGCCTGAACTTCCGGTTTTGCCGGAAGTGGGGTAAAATCACGTTTTTTTTGAATGCACAACACCCGTTTTACTTCAATTTAATAATCATATATATAACTAGCTTTATAAAAATTCACTATCTTAGTAAATAAGTAAGTACGTGCATTAGCTGATCGAACATTGATGCTAGCTTAATACCAGGTACATCATAATCTTGGTACAAAACAAAGTTGATTTTACTTTTCAAGTTATAAAATTGCAGTTGTGTGTAGTCAATGAAAACTAATTATTTGTGAGACCTTGAAGTAAAATAGGCAGTTTTTGTTTATAATACATTAAACCTTATTATTTTTAGCAAAAAATTGCATAGCTGATTATTTTCATTTTTTTTTTTAATATTTACCTATTTTAATCATTCTTTAATAGTAATCAAACCAAAAAAACTTTATTTCAAATAAATTAACAAAGAACAACATTCCTCACCTATCACGCGTCGGAGTCAGCCACACATGCACAGTGCGAGGCGCAATGAAAGGCTGGATGAAACAAGGGCAGATTATATTAAAAACTAGATATACATATGTATATGCATTGCGATTGCTTTTCTAAGTTCCAAAGTAAGTAATTCTTATTATAAAACCTAACATGCCGCACGTAGGATTTATTTTCTTTATGAATAAGGTTTAATTAATTTGAAATATAGATTTTTTGGTTTGATTTCTATTAATGAATGATTAAAAAAATGAAAATAATCAGCTATGCAATTTTTACTAAAAATAATACGATTTAATGTATTATAAATAAACAAACACTGCCTATTCTACTTAAAGGTCTCACAAATAATTAGTTTTCATTGACTAGACACAACTGCAATTTTATATCTTGAAAAATAAAATCAACTTTGTTTTGTACCAAGATTATGTGTTTGCAGATGACACATCCATCCTTGTTAGTGCAACTGATACAAAAATGGTAGTTAACATGGCAAATCAGCAATTACGTGAAGCACACACCTGGTTCACTGAAAATAAACTAGCCTTAAACAATAATAAATCTATCTTCATGCGTTTCAATACTGGTAATGTGGACTTTGATCACAGCTTTCTAATTAAATCAAATATAAGTACAATCAGACAAGTTAGGTCAACCAAATTCTTGGGTCTACATTTTACTGACAACTTCTCATGGACTATTCATATTAATGAAATTTGTAAAAAATTTGCTCCGGTCTGCTATTGCTTAAATCAGTTGAGAGATGTAACAAACCAACAAGTTTTGCGAACATATTACTATGCTCACTTCAATTCAATAATTTCCTATGCAATTATTGCCTGGGGTTCATCACCAGAGGCCGTACGAGTGTTTAAACTACAGAAAAAAGCTGTGCGTTCTATAGTAGGTATAAATAAGAGAACTAGCTGTAGGAACATTTTCAAGCAATTGGGAATTCTACCACTCCCTAGCATATTTCTAATGAATTTATTACTCTATGCAAAGTCAGAATTAAGTAATCTGGACACCCTTAACTATAATCATAACTATAACACCAGAAATTCAGCTACCCTAGTAATTCCTACCCATCATTTAACATTATATGAAAAGAGCCCCAAGTACATGGCTATAAAGGCGTTTAATAAATTGCCGAATCTTTACAAAGGACTTAGTGATAAGGAATTTAAAAATAAGATCAAGTCCAGACTGAGGGAAAAATCTTATTATTCTTTGAACGAATATTTTACTGATGACTTTTAACTTAATTTATTATTTAATATTTAAATAGTTACATTTTAATGTTTTTAGACTTATCCTATATCATGTAAAATGATCTATTGGACAAATAAATATTATTATTATTATTATTATTATTATTATGATGTACCCGGTATCAAGCTAGCATTAATATTCGATCAGTCAATGCACGTACTTACTTATTTACTAAGACAGTGAATTTTAATAAAGCTACTTATATTATATGATTATTAAATTGAAGTAAAACGGGTGTTGTGCATTCGAAAAAACGTGATTTGACGCCACTTCCGGCAAAACCGGAAGTTCAGACACATCTATCTAAGACCAAATAATGGTAAATTGTCTGGTTATTCATTTCCAACAGTTATCATTTCAATAACTGCGATAGTTTTGAGAAATCATGGTATAGTATCGAGAGGTAGGTCCAGTCTTCGGAGCCATCTATCAGAGAAATTGTCCATAATTTGAAGTTTTGTCAAAGAAACTTATTGTTCGGAATCATTTGAACTATAACATATCAGAAATTCATCAAATTTGACAGGCCACAAAACGTGCGGTGTCCTTTGGTACGCGTATGTACTTTAACGAGATCTGGACCTAGATTATATTTTCATCTTATTCTGTCGAAGGGGGGTAAATAGGTAAATCGAGCAGGCAAGAGTCCATAAAATTGGTACTAAGTATATACAAGAGAAGCTAAGGTCTCAAAAAGATTTTGGCATTAGTCACCCCCCCCCCCCCATTACCGCCCCCACCCAGTTATTAAAAGGGGATGAAAAAAAATGTGATTTAGAGTGTGTACAAGAACCAAAAACCTCAAAATATTTTTTACTTCATCCACCCCCACTGCCATCCCCTTATCACCACCACCACCCCAGCACCGATGTGCTATATTGTTTTATGGGTTTTTGGGATAGACGATTTCAATTATTATATTATTAAAGTTCCATAAATAGTTATTTCCACATACAACATTTTTTCATTGTTAAAGACTTGGATAGAAAATCTGGATGTGAAAGTAGTGATTCCTTGGGCAGAGGTTGTGTTTTATGAGGTTTAAAATAAACGGAGGTAGTACGTAGATAAATAATGTTTTTACTTTTATTGGTGTGTTTTCTACTATTAAATTTTTAAGTGTTTTGTTGAACATATAGTGATGTATAATGTAGTAATTGGCTCTCGTCTGCTTTCTATAAATTGTATCATTTTCTCGTTAACGATTTCGATATTACGTCTAGCTAAGTCCAGATAAGTTCCAGGTGGTAGAATAGTTGGATTTTCTTGTAGATTGAATTTAAATGTTATGACTAAATGGTCACTACCAAGGTCTGGGATTAATTCCACTTCAGTGATATTATTTTGAATATTTTTTGTATACATAAATACATCAGAGGTTGAACTTGGATTATTTGGCATGAGAAACGTGGGAGATGTATGAATCCTTGTAAAATTAGAGCTGTTTAAGAAGATTTTAAGCTGATTTTTCTTTCTGATAGTGAAATCTTCATTGGTACTGCAATATTCATATAAGGAGTCCTTAGTGAAAATGGTTTCTTCTATTATTGATCCGTTGTCAGTATAAACTTAAAGTATGTGAAACTTAGATTTGATATACGGAATTGTAAAATGCAGGCAGCTATTTTTAGAATTATTAATCCTTGGAGGGTTTTCTTTGCCCATTTGGAGATTCTTTTTCGACTGTGCATAAGCAGCCCCCTTTAATGTTGGTGTTAAATATATTTCCTTTTCTTTGAATTCTGTTCCAGTCTCGATATGCATTAATGTATTCCTCGTTTTTTGTTTCGACACACATAAGACATTCAACATTGTTATTTTGTATGTGGTTAACAAGATGCTTTTTTGGGGAAAAATTATTGATGTTGGAATATAGCTCTTTAATAGTACTCCCCATTATAATGAATCACTAGGCCTTCTGTTGGTGACGTAATGTTTGGTTTGTTTAGATCAAACATTAATATGTACATACGGTTTCCACTGAATACGACTGTTGAGTTTGTTATATAGATTAATAAATCGTTTTTGTAAATGTATAATTAATTCTTGTCTGTTGGTGTATTTATTGAGTTTACTGGTGTAAGTTTCCAGTAGTAGTGTCATAGGTGTATGTATCTTGTTTTTAGTGATTTTATTGTCAATTTCGCTGGATTTTTTGTTCATGGATTTTATTCGTGCATTTGGAATTCCTTCTAGGGCTTTACTGATTTTTTTGAACACTTGGGGATCATGCTTGGTGTTCCTCTGAGTTGCATGCCTTGCATTTTGCTAGTAGAGGTGATGTGCAGTGTCGATTCTGAGAATGTGCTTAGATGGACTGGATAGTATTAGTTTCTGTAGAATATCCCTGCTTTGAGGAGTTTTTGAAATGATGTAAAGTCTCCTGTTATTACTCTTATCAGCTGCATTAGTTTTCCTGTGGCTCTAGAAGTTTATACGCTTGCAATATCTTAGCTCATAATTATTTGCTTCAAGGTGTTTTCTGATTTTGCCGTTCTCAGTGTCTTGCTCTATGGTTGCAATTACACAGGCAAAGGTAGCATTATGAGTTTTGTTGGATGATTGGTCGTATTTGTTTCTTGGAAATTTTGTAGTATTTTAGATTGAGATAATTTGATGCAATACCTTTTAGACATTTTAAACTTTATAATACGAATTTAGTTGGTGAAACTGAGTGTTTCACCAACTAAATTAGAAGAATCGAGTGTTCCCTTTTTTTTTTAACTGTATTAATGTACTTGCAGTATGGCTGGTACTGGGGTCCAATATCAAGTGAAGCTGCAGAAAAAATACTGTCCAATGAACCAGATGGGTCATTTATAGTACGTGATAGTAGTGATGACCATTACATATTTTCTTTAACATTTAAGCTTAACAATTGTGTTAGACACGTTAGGATAGAGCATGATCAGGGTAAGTGCCATATTAGGAGTAGTCGGTAATAAAATAGGTGTTATGTCTTGTCTATCTCTAAATTATTCATTTTTTGAATTTGAGTAGACCCCTGAAATACACTGCAAAAAATATTTATATTGCATATGATACTAACTGAAACAAATTGTTACAGGTAATTTTAGCTTTGGGAGTTGTACAAAATTTAAATCTCAAACTATCGTAGAATTTATTGAGAATGCTGTGGAACATTCTCGTAGTGGTAGATATTTATTTTTCCTTCATCGAAGGCCGGTTATTGGACCAGTGCGAGTGCAATTACTTCATCCTGTTTCTAGATTCAAACAAGTTCAGAGTTTGCAACACATGTGTAGGTTAGTAAATTCTTATTTTCCTGTTGATGAAAATTATAAATGTATATTTTATTGCTTTACATCAAAAATATTTTAATGGGATAACCCAAGTAACAATTTTAGTTTGAAAATGCTCTATAAGATATTCTAAAAGCTTATTTCTGACACTAATATTAAACGTAAATCGTTCAGAAGGACTCTATAAAACTGATTTAAAACCGTTATAAGAGTACAGGAGAATGCATGAATGAATGAATGAATGAATTAATGAATTAATGCTTTATTCAGCCTCCTCGAAATACGTGGGACTGCGTGCTCTTTTTATGCAGTTGTTTACGTTTATTTTACACGTTCAGTTCGTTGTGTTAGTTTGTAATGAATAAAAAAGATTTTTTTTTTTAAATGCGTTTCTTTTTTATTGTCAAAAGCAATCCTAGGCACACACTAGTGGTGCATTAGCCGTCCAATAATTTTTTATTCACATGTTGCAACTGAGGGAAGCGGACAAAAACGCATGGGCTGCCCAATGCCGCACACAGGGCACGGAATGCAAAATCCACTCCCGCAGTGCAAGGGTTAATGAATTATCTAAATCTTTACTCATAGAATATCTGAAGAGTATTATAAAATCCATACTTGGTTTCGGATGGGCACTGTGTTAATATTTAAAAGGCACATGCAAATATTTTAAGCTAACATTTTGTGCTTAATGGAGTAAATAGAAAAGGAAATAAATCTATTGCTACACTCACTTGATCCACACGATATACAGTAGTAGCATTTTAAACTATTGAGTCGATGCCAATATAAGGTAGAAGAGAAGAGGAATGGACAAATAATATGCCGAAAAGAAACAGATTTAACCTACACTGTTGCCACTTTTCTCTTTAGCTACTTTTAGTTGTCGGCGGAACTCTTAACATGCTGAAGTGCCCGGCATCAATGTTAATATATGGCTTTCTTTCACGTACATTATTTTGCTATTTATATTTCACTCTATCTTATTATAGGGATCGACCCAAGATTTCTAGGTACCACTAGTTTATATGGTAATATGGGCTGGCATACATAGTTATAAAGTGGACATATGGCCGTGCCCCCCGTATGGGGTATGGGAGGGGGGGGGGGGCTATTGGGTACTGAGTTTAGAAGCTCGGGCTTCTGAGAGGCCCGCCAGAGATGTTGCCAAACTTTTCTGTTTACATCCCCCCTCCCCCCGCTTTTCAATTATTAAGCACTTGGCCCGCCGGAGATGTTGACATAAATTTTTTTTCACATTTCTCCCCCTCGCTCGTCAATTATTAAGCTAGTGAATTTGATACCAGAGCCCATGATTTGAGAGATATATTGTTTGGTAAAAGCAACAATATCCTCAAAATTTATTTATTAAACATTAGGGTTAAAGCAAGTCAAACCCATAAATAAATCTTTGTGAGACAAAAAGTGGTTAGAGCTTAGAAAATCGTCCAAATTTCAATGCAAGCGCCACGCGACGGTCACTGAGAGTTTTAATAAACTAGGTTTTCTACAAGTTCATAAATGGCGCTTAAATTTAAATTTTAAAACGATTTCGACTAATCATTTAGTGTGTTAATAATTTTGTTTGTAATTCCAGTAATCACGAGATGATTTATATATAACATACTTCCCAGAATGGATTTAGGTGGGCCATGGCCCACCCCCTAAGGACGCCACTGAATACAGGGTTTTGACTACTTCATTAACACGTTGGCTGCCGCACCAAATTCAGTAATTGGGTCGTCGAGGCCATGAGTATTTTTTGTTCTATATATGTATAAACTAGATTGTGTATTCTAATACATACACATAGCACCTTGGATCCACCTAATGTGTCTTTAATTGAATAGTCATGGCAGTCTACGTGTTCAAACCATAATAAGTAGTTGTATTTATGAAGGTTCGACTGGAAACTTATCTCAAAGCATATTACATTTATAGACCAGCATTAACAACCACCCCAATATAATTTCATGAAGTGATTATAAAACCGCAACATTTCCTAAATTCTTCAATAAAACTCGATCCTCCTGAGCTGGGATTAACAGCTATGTAGTTTTATCGAAGGCTTGACAAATGCCTTAATAAGGCAGTCATAAACTAATAAAGATTAAAAGATAATTTATTTTTAATATAGAAATAGAAATAGAAATAGAAAATTTATTGGTGCCAAGAAACAAGAGTTTTACACAAGTCAAAAAAACAAGGGGTTCATAAATACAATACAATACATGCATATACAAACAAAATACAATATAAATATAAAATAATAATACAATGAGTTGTATATTCTCTCAAGGTATTAAAATTGCCAGTCTGAAAAATCATTATTATAAAAATCTTCCATAGAATAGAAACATTTGGATATAAGATATTTTTTTGTATAAATATATATATATAAATTCTTGAATGCCTTTTTAAAACTTTCTTTAAGACAAAACTATCTCTATGTGCATTTGACATTTATTAAATCTGGCATAAACCACTGGTTCATGAGGTGGCCATTATAAAACACTGATAAAACCAAAATAAATCTAAATGCCATTTAAATTGTTGCTTGGGAATTTGATAAGAAATTGTTGTATTTATGTGAATCAGTCAGATTACTGTATTATTTTCACAAAATTTACCGCATTTATGAAATTTTAGGTTTGTAATACATAAAAACGTAAGGAGAGACTTAATACCAAGTCTTCCATTACCAAGACGGATGATAGATTATATCAACACGCCACATTACTATTCTGAGCATTTTGTTGATGTAGAGGACACAAGTGAAGAACAGATCCGTAATTATAACAGGAGCCCAACCCCTGTAACCCCTGGGCCATTAGATATCCAAGAACGTGACGTCCAATTGGCTGCTAATCCCAATGTACCTGTTAACAATTACATTATCATAAATAACACCAGTTCAACCAATATAAGACAATCCTGAATTCTACGCTTATATAGGAATTGTTTTTGACAATTTGTTGTACGTACTTTACATGTGTAATTATTTATTTTTATTTATTTTAGTTTCTTGGGATGCATCTCTAATATTCTAAAAAGATTCTGTGATATGTGTGCATAACTAATACATATACAGATTCGGCAAATGTAATTTGAGATAAACGAGTGCAACAGAGAAAACAGAGAAATTAGGAAAAGAAAGATGGACATTCTGCTCCTAGTACACTTCACACTGTTTCTGTTTTCTTTCTTGCACTCGTTGAACTCAGGATGCGTATATATAAAACTACATTTGCCGAATCTGTATATTAACAAATGTGATGTAGTAGCTCATTTTAATATCCAAGTAATTGAATGTCCTAAAAAATTATATCTAAAAAAACTTTTTAAAAACAGTCGTGTGAGATGTTCATACAGGCATTAATTTTGTTCGACAGAGATTGTAAGTACACTTCTGTGCAATAAAATCCCGTACATTTGAAAATCAAGTAATCCAGTTTTTACTAATATTAAGTGATGTGAATCAGTCTTTTTGGAATTTAGATTTTTTATTATCATATAAAAAAGTGACATTGATTGTGAAATGTCATAAGTAAAGTATTTGGCAAAATGTAAAAATTGACGTTGAAAAATTGTGTCCGACAGAAGGCCAGATTCTGAAAACTCAAAACATTTAGAAGCGGTTTTCTGCATGGCTGTTCTGCACGTGTGCTTAAGTTGATGGTCCATTTATGTAGGAATGGATACAGGTGAGGAGTATGTCGACAATCACGCCGGGTCATCACCAATTTAGGGGTGTTGGAAAAGGTGAAAAGATGTTTGCATTTCGTTCCGTGGCTACCCTATAAACTCAGTCAGTAAGGCTGGGGTAGCCACTGCCTTAGACGCCTCCGAATAGCTTAAGTTGATGGTAAATTTAATAATAAATTTAATACCTAATTAGTAATATCGAATAAAAGACTGGCTGGCGAGGTTTAACTGTCAATAAAATTTTGTATTGTCTGCACATGTTGGACAGTGCACGTATTTTTTTTGCTGCACCGACTAGACAGTACAGTAGTCACTCTCTTGTGTTTATTTTGTAAATAATACAGCGTCTACTGCTGTTTGAAATGGATTTTCCCTCAAATAGCCAAGGAGCGCTTCATCTTGAGCGAGATTTGAACTTCTCAGTCGGCCTGAACCGTCTTTTCTCTTTATGATACCTTCCTTCTCCCACCTTTTCTTCACACTCATAACGGTACTTATATTTAAGTGATAATGATTAGCAACTGCTCTGATCGACCAACCCTCTTCAATTTTAGAGAGAATTAGAATTTTTTCATGTTCAGTTAATTTCGGCGTTTCGAAAATATGACACTGACACTGATAAATAAATAAAGAATGATTTAATATAGTGAAAAATAGGTGTATGGGATTTTATTGCACAGAAGTGTACCTAAGTAAGTTTTCATTTCTATTCGCGCAAGAAGCAGACGCTTTTGAGACAATTAATTCAACATAACTTATTTTTTTCGTTTTAGTGCACCTAAATAATGAAAGCTTGTTTTTTAAGTTTTTTTTACATTTCATTCAATTTTTAAATTTTTAGTTAATGTCTTAATTAATATATATTCATTGCATCGTCCTTACTTAATATCAGATCCTTCACCATTTCTTAAAATACAGCGTCTGAGTGAATACACTATGTGATCAAATTATAGTGTTAAAACTAAAAAACATCTTTTGGTACCATATATTATTATATTGTCCCCAGAACTACACCTGTATACAAAATTTCAGCTCAGTTGGTAGTCGTTAAGTGGTTCAAAATTAACTTGTAAGAATTGGGTTTTTGCACTAGGTTAAAATTTTAATAGAATCTGTGTTTAACAATAACGTTTCTTCATAAAAAATCATTGGAAACATGTTATAGTTGAAAATAAAGTCTTATAATATTACAATATCAATTTTAAAAATACATGCATTTAAAACGGAGGTGACAACATAACGGTGGTCTGCAGAGAAGTTAGTTATTAAACGATGAAAAAAGGATACGAGGTTATAAACTATTGATAGCAATGGAGAACAAAAAAAGAATAACGTCAATTGAATTTGACACTATATTTAATAAGTTTGTTCCACACTATATGCACCAGTGCTCTTCAACTTAGTATACTCTCACTCTATCTCCTTCTATTATCTACACTGGTTCAGTAGTTCAGACTGTGTGAACAAACCTAATGTCAAATTCAATTGACGTTTCTAGGTTATATTTCGGTTTATTTTAGCGCCATAAAGTTATGAATAAATCTAAGTTTAAGTGGTGTTTTGTGCCGTACTGTATAAATAATACCACCAATTCACCGAAAAAACTTTTCTTTAGTGTTCCAGTAATGAATGGTGAACGTAAAAATGAATGGTTAACTGTTTTTCTAATATTTATAATCAAAACTATAGCTGTAACGTACCACTCGGCTTTTGCAACTCTAACCTCTGCAGTGCTAAAATGATCATCTCTTTTCAAAAATTCGCTGACCATAAATATATCTGTAGAAGGTTAAAATATCAGAATTGGCTTTTATAAATCTTGCCTCAGTCGTTTTGAAAGAAAATAAATATCGAACGCTAAAAACTTCTAATTAAATGTCAAATTCAATTTTGAAATTTGAGGTTATTTTCTTTATTGCCAACAATGCCAACTTGTTCCTCTTCTTCTGTTCTGCATATAACTTCACATCTAACTGCCATTATGATGTCACTTCCGTTTTCGTGGTACATTCAAATAGTCGAACATTAATAATTTTTTTTAATATGTTGCGCTTAGATCACCATTTTTGAAAATTCGTCAACAACCCAATTGAACTAAACTGACATACAAAGTAAGTTACATAAAAGCTTGTAAAAAAATATTTATTGGTGTTTAAGAACCACGAACTGAATTAGTATGACAATTTATCAAAACTGTAAAAACAGGAATGTTCTCTTGAATAAAACGATACATCCCAAGAAATTGTTGTGATTACAATTTCCTAGTGCTTTAAAAATACCTTTTATTTGCTACAAAACTCATTTTATTAAATTATCATATGCGAATCCTGTTACCACGTGACATTGGTTGAAATATAGCTGTTATTTTTAACTTTTTATTACTGCCTGATCAGAAAATGTTTTGCGGTAAATGGGCAATATAATTTGGGCTTTCATAAATGATTATAAGATGCAGTAAAAAATATTGCAAACAGCACAAGTAATCTATGAATTTTTACATTCTTTTGATAAACTACTTTTGACAGTTATACTAGAAATTAGGAAACTTTAAAATGTATGTACCTACAAAATACCTACATATTTAATCATAAATGAAAATTTATTTAAAATATCAACTTCTAATCTTTGTAATTCTCTGACACATCTGGTTGTAGTAGAAACAAATAACAGCTCTAAAATTAATTCATTTAGAAAAACCATTATTCCAATCGCTTAGTCTTTGAAACGTTTATCGCCCTTGTTATGAACTCTTCATAACGACATAAAGCCACTTCGCTCAATACATTTTAATCACGAATCAGAGAAAAAATTTTAAAAATGTTTTGAAATGATCTGAATAATATATAGGTATTTTTAATTGATTGATGGCAGCAATGGTGGTAGCAGTAATGGCTACCGCCATTGCTGCCACTCACAGGTATCCCTCTGGGCCGACTACGTCCACGCTGGGTTGGATTAGGGCCATGCTTGTTGCCAGCAGCAAGAACCACATGACGCATGGTAACGGAATGTGGGTAGAGAAATGTAGGTATTTGTGAGATTGCAATTTCTTTATGGTATACCTTCTTTCTTGACGTTATTTCCCAGTATGCTTGGTCCTTTCCTAGATTGTTCATGGTCCTCTCAACTATTGTTATCCACGTGTAGCATGGTCTTCCTATTTTTAGTTTGTGACTATTAATATTAGCGCTTCCTTCAGTAAATGTGTCGAATCCCTTCTCTGGACATGTCCCTAGTAGTTAATTATGTATGTTTCCATACATTTCGTAATTGTCTTCCCTCCTGTTATGTTGACGTTTTATGTCATGCTTTAGTTCTAATAGTTTTGCAAATAGATGAACAATGTCTTTTTCAGCTCTTCTCTCAGACTTCTTCTGTTGGCTTCTGTTGTTGCCACGTTTTTGTCCCTGTGTCATCATTAGCAGCGTGATAGCTATGTACATCGTCTTGTTCTTTTTCTTCTTTTCTTGTTGGATCCGTAGGTACCGCAATTTGTATTTTTGAGCTTATTGTTGTCTAATCTAGTTCTTGTTAGTTGCGTTTATATTTCCTCGCAGTATTTCTTCGGATGTCTTCATGCTGTAGTAGGTGGATATTCCAGGTATTGTGTATTTTGCTGTTTCCTTTACATATTTTCTCTTTTCGTATTTCCAGTTTCTCATATAGTATTTTGTGATCTGCGTTGACTTCTGTTGTTCTTTGTGCTTTAATGTTTTTGGCCCGTTCTCTTATCGCCCTGGCTACCAAGATATGATCTATTTGTGAAGTTGAGTTTCCGTGACTCTAAGTATCAAGACAGGTTTGGCTTTTGCTTTACATGTTCTTTTGTTGTGTGTGTGTTTTCTTAGAAATTTTCCTGAAAGAAACATGCACTACGTATACCTCCGTTGAAGTGCTATGAGAATTCAGTCTTGGCGCGGTACACCAACAATGCTTCATTGATTATTACAGGTTGTAGATTGTAGATTGTTGGCCCTTTCTTCACTTCGACCTAAAGGTCTTTTGTGAATAACTGGTTTAATTTATGTTAAATTTTTTGAATATTTTTAATAACTGAAAAAAGAATTAGAGCAGGCGCTAGAAGGAAGTGAGTATGCAGAATGTGAGGACCCCATTTTATCAATGGATATTAGCTGAGAATAGTTCAAAGATCAATAATCTGGAACTTGTTCCATTTTTTGGTCCAATTTTTTTTTTATCTCCCATCCTCTTATCTACACGGGGTGGACTATTAATAATAGGCCACAGTTCAAGGGTAGATTCTTTGAATCAAAATATGAGGATATAACCAAACATGCTTTAGTAAATTGTTGCTGTGGAAAAGATACAGGGTGTCAAAATTGTAATTTTGTTCTTTTCTTTTGCAATATCTCAACTACCTCTTGACCGATCTTCCAATTTGGTAAGGAAACATTTTTTAAGCTAAGAAACAATAATTTATGTATCACATCACGCTAGCCCATGGAAGACGCCTCATGAGCTATACCTGATGATGAATATTTTTCTCATTTCTTTACGAAATGTAGTGGCACTTTTGACTAGAAAACCTCAAGCAGGAGTCATTTCTATGTAAGAACTTGATAATTCCAACCATTTTTGAGAAAACTGCCGCAAATATTTCAACAAACTCAATTTGCAAACTGTTTCTAACTATTTTAATTATTCAGCATTTAGGCCAAGGTTTCCCAAAGACACAAGGGCTGTTTGTACAAAATCCTCTGTTGCAGTTTTCAAACATTCTATTTTACTGCCTAATCTACTGGTAGTATCGCAACCACTTAAGGAATGTAATGCTGGCAAAATATTACATATGCTTTCACCAAGGGATTCAGCAGCTAAATGGCATCCTAGAAGATGTTTCTTTTTATAAGAACCATAGACCGACAACCAATATTTGCTAGTTCTTTCCAGTAATAAATCGCCAAGATGAATACATCTGTATTAGCACTGAGGATAATAACATGGGCACAGTGAATTCTTACTGCATGAAATATGTGACAATCAGCTTCTAAGTGGTTTGATTTTAATTCAAGTACCTCACAAAATGAAGACCCTTGTAGCTTGAAACATTTTGTTGGATCATCGAATCCTCCACAAATGTACATCCCGCAGTCTTCTTTGAGTTGTGCATATTTTGGAGCAGCAGTGCAAAGGTATCGAACAAGTTGTAATTTATTTTGAGTGCTTGAAAAGCTTTACAATCGGTAGGAATTTTTGTTGAATAATTTAAAATATATTACGTATACATGACAAACCGAGCCTTTAACACAACATTTTTGTGTCGATTGACGCAGAAACACACCGAACGGCTAGAAGGGGAGGGAACGGCAGGGGACTAGAAGGGACCACTGCAGCAGTCGGCAAAATGGGATTTTGCATACTCAACTACTCCCAGTGCCTGCACTATTATTTGAGGGTTTACATAAGAAATTTATATAGCCATACTTTAAGAATAATGCTTTATTTATTATTTCGAGTATAATTCAAATTAAATTCGTTTGGATATTTCTATAATAATTATGAAAATAATTTACTTGGAGGTTTACATAGGAATATTATGGCTATACTTTACTAATTTATTGCCCTGCCATAAATTTGGTGACATCTGTCGACTTTTCAAGGGTTTGATAGACCTAAACACTTCTTCGTTTATGTTTCTAAGAAAGTTATCAGAAGTAGAGTTTTTCAATATTTATAACATTTATAACACAAACGAATATTCTCTCATTGTTAATATTGTAGCGTGTTTCCACCCTTAGGAAACTACCCCTTGCAAAATCCGTGGGTTCCAAAAATTATAACAAGAGATTGTCCACTAACACACTTTATTAAATATTTACTGGATACTTCACAATACTATTGTTAATTTAAATACACTTTACTGACTAAAAATCACAATGTTTATCACTTTGTTTCTCTTTGAACTCTTAACCTCACTTTCTATACTTTCTGAACTTCTGAACTACTCGCCGAGAATGCGGTCGGTCTTTTATACCTAAAAATGACAGATCTCGATTGTTCTGTGATGACGCCACCATTCTCTAGAGAATTCCAGATGTCACTTTGGAATCTTCTGGTAGGTTCTTTTTCGAGTAGGTACAAATACACTACATTCATTCTAAGGGTTGTAACACATTACACTGCCCCCTCCTTAAGCCTGAACGTCCCGGTCAGGCAATTCAGCCTCTTTCACATACTTCGCCAGTCTATCCAAGTGTACGATCTTCATCTTGGACTTTTTGTTTCGTTGAATACGATAGACGACATCATTAATTCGGGTAATAACAGTATACAGTCCATCCCAAGGAGGTTGAAGTTTCGGGGATCTCCATTCCTTCCGCTGTGGGTTGTACAGCCAAACCAGATCCCCCACCTTGAATCCCCCTGTACTGGCATTCTGATCATAACGAGCCTTCAAGCGGTTACTAGTTCTATTCATCTGCTCTCGATCATTCTTTGGCTGTTCTCGACTTCCATTTCTGTAGTTGCTCATCGAAAATGGTTCTCCACGGGCAGCACAATTTTTACACTTGTGACACCAGGCCTCCACATCCTGGCGACTATTAACCCAATAGAACTGTTCTCCTGCTCTACTCAATGTCTTGTTTATGCCGAAGTGTCTGCTGGACGTTTCATTATGCGCTTCCTGGAGTACTTCTGGTACACGACACCTGGGAATCACTAGACGCATGGCAACCTGCTTCCCATCTGGGCTTTCCCATGCTCTCCTCAAAAGCCCATCTACGACCGTAAGTGAATCCCATTGTGACCATAAAGCCTTCAGCCCCACTTCTTTGTTGGAAACATCCTTCCATGCCGGACGCGTTCCGCCTTCTTTTGCTCTCAACATGGGTCCGATTTCTACATCGCGCAATTGCTCTTGCCTCAGAGTTTCCTTTGGCCAACTGTCTGGAAGATCGACCTTGACAGTGTTGACTTCAACCATGTTCGGCACTTTTCTCACCTGAGGGTAGCGCTTGCAATTTTCCTTGTCTGGTTTTCTGGATAATGCAGGAGTTTTGACTACCTGCGTTGTCAACAGCCTGGTTTTCTCATATTGGTTGTTCACTTTTGACAGAATAAATTGTTCGTTCCCAATTCTTAAGACTCGCTTTCCTACGTCAACGATAAACCCATACTGTTCCATAATGTCCAGTCCCAAAATGAAGTCATCCGTGATGTCAGCCACGATGACCCTGTGGTCGAACCTTAACTGTCCAATCTGCAAACCCAGGTCTACTTCTCCATGAACCGTAGCCTTGTCCCCCGTAGCTGTCCGGACGATCACTTCATTTTGCCTCTTGGTAATCTTTATGCCTGATATAAATCCTGGCCGTACTATTGATGACGTAGTACCTGTGTCGATGGTAAACAAACATTTCCTTCCATTCACGTGGCCTTGTAACAATAGACTATTCGAAATTCCTCGAAGCTGGGAAATCTTTATTTCTCTGGGGTCACTGCATTCCCTAGCCAGAACAACCCCATTGGTACTGCTTTCCTGCTTCTCTTCAAGATTCACAGCATTTACTCGACTCTCCGAATTCTGCTGTCGACAGTCTCGCTTCATGTGTCCTACCTTGCCGCAGTTGAAACATTTAATACCTCCGCTCGGCTTTCCTCTATTTTGTTGTTTTTCTTGGTTTCCGAGGCCATCCAATTTATCGCATAATTTGGTGAATATTTTCTGCATCTCAGTCAGCAAGGGGTTCTGGTTCATTTCTGGTTGCGATTCTTCGAGAGTCACAGCTCGCACTCTCGACCTTGGAGTATCCCTGTAAGCGGCTTCTACTTCGAGTGCACGCACCAAAGCTTCGCTACTACTTTGGTGTCTTGTCAGCCTCAGAACTCGCCTGACCTCTTCGTCCCTTATGCCATCTAAAAAGGCCCCTACGGCTAATTGTTCCTGAAATTCTCTAGGTGCACTCGGATACGCCAGGTGTGCCAGTCTCTCTATCGCAGCTTCGAATTCCTGTAAACTCTCTCCAGCCTTTTGTGTTCGTGATTTTAGCTGGGCTTGGTATACTTGGGCGAGATGTTGGTCGCCATATCTCAAGTCCAATGCAGCTTCCAAGACTTTGAAGTCCCTTTGTTTATCCACTGGGATAGTTTGAAGCAACTCTGAGGCCTGGCCCCTTAACGCCAGAACTAATGCCATGGCCTTTTCCTCATTATCCCAGTTGTTCGCACACGCTGCTGCCTCAAACTGCCTCTTGTACGTTGTCCAGGAACTTTGGCCGTCAAAAGAAGGAGGTTTTAGTCGCTGACCTGATGATACCACCTGCTGGCTTCCTCTATCTCTCAACTGTCGTTTAAGCCGGTCTATTTCTCCCTTGACTTCTTCTTCGAACTCACTCATCTTTTCTTCAAACTGATTTACTTTTCCTTTTACTTGACCGACTTCGGTCTTGACTTCACCTACTTTATCTTCGACCTTATCTACTTTTTCTTCTACCTTGTTTATCTCTTCTTTGACTTCCTGCCGTTGCTGAGCCATCATTTTTTGGAATTGTTCGAATAAGTCCTGTATTTGTTTATCGGATGCCATACTTCTTGTTGTTACGGGCATACGATGAAATTAAAATAAAATAAATTTAACTGTCACGTCAATATCGGTAATGGAACAAATCTCGAAATAGCACGAAAAAGTCTTATCCAGAGTCTTTTGTCACTATCCAGTTCAGAGAATTTAATAATCTCCACTATTGTTCAAATAGAAGTCCTAGTAATTTTTCACGCACTAACACAAATGAGTCTTTTTCAGTGTCTCTATCACTTCTCAGTTCAAAGGATTTAATTATCACACTAATGTCCTAATAAAATGTTCTACAATGTCTCAAAAATGCACTTAACACTATTTTCCTGTTCGATAATAACCCTCGAACAATGTCCAGTAAATGAGTCCTCTGTGCTAACTCGAACACTCCAGCACAACTTCAGAGCTCCTCTTGTCATAAAATTCCGCTTCTGACACCAATTTGTCGCGTGTTTCCACCCTTAGGAAACTACCCCTTGCAAAATCCGTGGGTTCCAAAAATTATAACAAGAGATTGTCCACTAACACACTTTATTAAATATTTACTGGATACTTCACAATACTATTGTTAATTTAAATACACTTTACTGACTAAAAATCACAATGTTTATCACTTTGTTTCTCTTTGAACTCTTAACCTCACTTTCTATACTTTCTGAACTTCTGAACTACTCGCCGAGAATGCGGTCGGTCTTTTATACCTAAAAATGACAGATCTCGATTGTTCTGTGATGACGCCACCATTCTCTAGAGAATTCCAGATGTCACTTTGGAATCTTCTGGTAGGTTCTTTTTCGAGTAGGTGCAAATACACTACATTCATTCTAAGGGTTGTAACACATTACAATATAATAATATAATGTGTATTATGTGCGTAATCATTAATATTTCTCACACAACTGCTAATTGCACATACCTAGATATGTATTGCTTTTCGAACACCTGCCAACCACTTGGCAACTTAAAATTATATCTTTTACTCTTTGTATTTAGCTTAAGTGATGACACATCAAAAGGTGACTGCTGAGACGTCTGCACTCGGTCACATCTGACTTAAGACTGGTCTAAAAAATATATAGGTATTTTGTAAATAAATTCATTTTAAAATTAGTGAAATTAGTCTTGTGAAGGGAAAGAAAAAAAAAAGAAACCTTTCACATTACTTTATAAGTGTGGAGATGACAAGATAGGAATTTCTGATGAAATTGTCAAGCAATATATTTAGATTGTGGATACAGTTCCGCTAGTAGCAGATCTCTATGTGCTATGGTTCCGCAAGGTTTCTGCCTGCGTATTTTGTTGCTTTATATAATCTGATCAATTGTTACTACATTTCTGCAAGTTGGGAAACTTTAGCGAATATGTTGAAGACCAGACAGTTATCAAATAGGTATTATAATTTATGTTAAAGTTTTACAGGTTTTGAGTCAAGTGCCAAGTAGCTCAGTATGTAAGGTGGCTATAGTTCTGGATATTAATGTTACGGTTTCAAACCTTGATGGCTGCAACTTTGGTTTTTATTATATTAGTTCTATAGTTCTATAGTTTTAAGAAGCGGTGTACACAGACTTAAGGTTAGCCGTTCAGGTTAGGTTGGTTCTTATTTTTTTAAGAACGTATCACTAGGTAAAATTAACTGTTGGATGTTGGATCTTTAGTAACTTTGTTAAAATTCAGACTTGCGGACCTTTTAGAAAATGATTTTTGTTATTTTATTAGTTTTTATTGTTTTGTTAATATTTTATGTTACTTTTCGTAGAATTTGTACCTATATATTTTCCAATATGTTAAAATGCTGGTATTTGATTGTACATTTTTATAAATGGTACTTTTTTAAAACATTTACCTCAAAAGCCTATCCTTGTCAAATTGGTACAATTCCTGATTTGCGGAATTTTGTCAGAAATACTAGGTAAAAATCCGCACCTTGCGAAAATGTAATACCGATTTATGGGACTCTTCAATTTGCGGAACTTTACCAGAAATTTCGTAACTTTGAGGTTATGTAAAGCAACAAAATACGCAGGTGCGAACCTTGATGAATCGTAGCACGTTCAATGGAGATCCGCAACTTGCTTCCGAAATCCTATCCACAACCTAAATTGAATCCCATATTTCGGACTGTACTGTCGTGAGCAAAAAAAAAATAGGACAACTATTTTTTTTTCTGATGTAAATCTGTCTCTATTTGCACACATGCAATGAATTTTGACAAATAACTGACAATGTCACAAAAATTAAAGTTAGACGTACCCAACTAGATTTTAACAAAAATACGTTATAAGACTTGTCGCATTTTTCTTTGCGCACTACAGTACCAAAAAAATTCTATTTTTTCAAATAAATCTCAGTTGCTGCAAACCTTATCATTTTTTTTCCTTATGCATTTCTTCTGCAAAGTTTATAGGAAGCATCTCAGAAGTTGCACTGAATTTACACACTGTCCTGGATAGGATTGTATTAATAAATATGAAATGAGAATGGCATCAATGGTGGTGCTGTGAAGAAAAATAGAAACGGAGAATGATGTTTCACAGTACATATTTTGCCAAACTTGTAACATTTTTAGATGGCCAATATAAAATCTATGTGACGTGGAGATAGTAATTCAAAAATTGAAGATGTCATTTGATTTACAACTGACACCATACAAATAAAACTTCTTATTTTGGCAGTAGTCGTTCAGAATTGCTTAAGTAGTAAATATTAATAAATCATGTAATGTTTTGCACTTTCATGATCAAAAATAATAAGGATCAGGCATATTTTAATATTGCTAAGTTTCAATTAAAAGAAATGTTTTTATGAGTTTTGTAGTAACGCAATGATCTGTAATGTAATGATTATTTATTCGTGCAATTACCTTTCAGACCAAAGTTGTATTGTGATTTTAGTATTTTTATGTTTTCTAAGGCAGTAGTAGGATTTAAGATAATATAAGATTTTGTATATGATGAAATGCGCACAATAGTTTGTAGATGAAAGAAAAGTGAAGGTTTAATAGGTTGTGAAAATTGTGTTTTATTATATAAATTAATGTAGTTTTTTTGTTTGTTTTAAGTAGCCTAGTTTCCTAATAATTCTAATAATTTATTTTTGTTTTTTCATTGTGCAGAATTAATATATCTTGATTATAATAAACATTTTCCACTTGAATTGTAATTTTTTTAATTTCCAAGTATTACAGATTTAATGAATTTATTTTAGAAATACATACATACCAGAGAATGGTACTGTCGTGAGCAAAAAAAAATGGGGCAAGTCTTATAATAGTTAAAGCAATGGTACGTAGTGGGAGCGTCGATTGTAGTTATGTCTGAAATTTGGTATTTGGTGTGCTGAGTTGATTTCGTCTACGAAAAGTCTGGTGACTTTTCCTCTACGAAAAGTCTGGTGAATGGATCCGAGCGGAGATACGGAGGTGGGGTAAAAGTCGAAACAAAAAATTTGCAGTTACGAACGAAACCGCGGTATTATAAAGTACATAACTCCACATCCGCCCACAAAAATTTCAGACGAAAACTATGGGACATTTTTTATCCAGTTTTTTAAGAATATCAAAGAAAATTTTTTTGTAGTTATGGATGAAACTTTGAGTACTTGTTCTATTCAATGTCAATAATGTCGGAAAAATAATTTCAGACATTTTTCATGGGCCGATTTTGAGATGTAAGGGTTGTTATTGACGTTGAGTAAAACAAGTACCCAAAGTTCTGTCCGTAACTACAAAAAAAATTTTTTGAAATTTTTAAAAAATTCCCTCTAAAAAACGTCTTAGTTTTCCTCTGAAATTTTGGGGGAGGGGGGTGTGGAGTTGATGTACTTTCATAATACCGCGGATTCGTTCGTAACTGCAAAAATTATTTTTCGAGTTTTACACCCCTCCGTATCTCCGCTCGGATCCATTTACCAGACTTTTCGTAGAAGAAAAAGAGTTTCGAAATCAACTCAGCAAACTGAATACCAAATTTCAGACATAACTACAAACGACACCCACTACGTGCCATTGCTTTAACTATAACATATTTTTGCTAAAATCTAGTTGTGTACATCTAACCACAGAAGACAGGAACTATACAGAAACGAAAGCTTGCCGCGGTACCTTTGATATCGGGTGTCTGATTTCTGTGACCTCGGAGTGACAGTAATAAGCCTTTCTACACTCAGAGAAATGATGTACACAAAAATATATCAATATTTCGGTCCAATACATTGTACACTGGGAAAACTCTCCTGTTTTATATTTAGTAGATAGGTACAAATAGGAATACGTATATATGGTATTAATGCAGTTGGGGGCCCAAGTCATGGTGTATTGCAGAATGTTCAAAAAAAGAAGTACACATTTATATTTATATCCCGTATTTCAGGCATCATTATTACAGTGAAAAAAAATGTTTACGTAAAATAACAATAAACGTGAACAGGGAATGTGCCGCTGACCTCGAAAATATATATTTCTTAAGATTTATGAGTATTTCGTAGCTGTTATTAAAATTTCAGCTTAGTTTCCATACTTTCAACTAAAATCTAATTCAGTGTAATGTTTATAAAGTTCTAAATACTTTCTCTTAATAAAATAGGACTCTTTTTGTAGGTTGGAAATCTAACTTGTAATTAACAGTCTATTTTTATTAACCAACATTATTGAAAAATGATTAGCCGGAATTTTTAAATATTTACTTGGAGCCAGTATTGCTCCAAGCTGAAATGAGTATACAAACATTAAAAATGAGAATAAACCTGAAAAACTTAAAATTTGAGGTTATGTTAGTTATATGATGCACATGCCCTATTATTGATTTTTTTTAATTGATACAATGAAAAGTTCTTTAGTGGTTCAAGTTGATTAGAGTCATTACTTAATTACCTTATTCATGGTCTCAATACAATTCTGTTCATTAGAAACTGATGAACATATTCTGTAACTTATTGCATTTCTGATAAGAAAATATTTTCTTTCATATTACTTCATTTCAACTGCTAATTGTTTAGTATATCTAACATTACTTTCTAGTTGTTTTGTAATATAAATTTGTACATACCTTTCAGGATCTTTGGGAAATAGAAAGAAGCTTATTGTTTCACCTTCGAAGCACAACCCCTATACCCTTTAGAACCCATTATAAACAAAAATCAAATAAATAAATAAACTTAGAATAAGAAATTGTCGCAAATTGGAAGAAAAAGCCAGGAAAATAACCAACCACCGTGTAAGAGTTTCAAAGACTGTCAGTCGCACAAAGTCAAAAATTATCATATGGCTTTTGACAAATATATACCTTATCGTCATGGCGACTATGAACAAATTTGGTCCCGCCAGAAAGGCTTGCTTTCGCTTGTATATAGTTCCTGTCTTCTGTGGTCTAACTTTAATTTTTGTGACATCGTCAGTTATTTGTTAAAATTCATTGCAAGAGTGCAAAAACTAATATGCCCCATATAAGCGATTTAGTTAAAGCTGGAGTTATTGCCAAAGCAGAAGATAGATGGCCAATGAGACAAATTGCACTGCGTTATAATATTAACAAAAATTCTGTGTGTCACAATTTAAAAAATTGGAGAATAAACAGTACGATTAGTAGAAATCCTGGATCAGGGTGATGAAGGATATCAACTCAACAACAAGATTTGCAATTGGTATATACATTAATAGAAAATCCATTTTACTCAGTTATTCAGGCTGCTGAAGAAACGAATTTTCCTGGATTGAGTAGTACTGGTTGCCAGCGAGTAAGAGAATCGGAGCTATGCAGTCATCCAGCAGCACAGAAATACTTACTTAACGCTGAGCATAAAGAAGCTTGGCTAAGATTTGCGCTTGAATTTTTAGTGCATGATGTAAATTTTTGGAACAATGTAGTTTTTACAGACGAAAAAACTTTCCAGTCAAAACACATCGGTCATATTCGTGTTTGCTGACCTCCGAATACTCGATTCGATGAGAAATATGTATCTAACAATGACAAAAGTGGTAGATTTTCCGTTAATATGAGGGCTTGGATATCTGCACGTGGTCCTGGTGTTTTGTGGCATATCAAGAAACGATTTAATAGTGAAACGTATATTAGGATTTTAGACAATATTATGCTCTCTTCTGTGTCACAATTATTTCCTGATAATGAATTCAATTTCAACAGGATAATTGTTCCGTTCATACTGCTCATACTGTAACCAACTGGTTTCAAGATAACATTAATGTTCTTAACTGGCCCAGTCATAGTCCAGATCTTAACCCTATGGAAGACGTGTGGGAACTACTCGTAAGTATCCAAAAACTAAATATGAGACCACAGAATGCCCAAGAATTACTGGAAATAATAAATAATGCATGGGAAAATATTATTCCTGATGATTATTGTATAAGGTTATTTAATTCTATGCCAAACAGACTTATAGAAGTTATAAATAGAAATGGTGCAATAACAAAATAATAAGTTAGTTTCTTGTTAGGTTGGATATCCTTTGTCCCCTGATCCAGGATTTATACTTATTGTGCCATTTTTTCTTCACTTTTTTAAAATGTTAAACACCAAATTTTTGTTAATGTTATAACGCAGTGCAACTTGTCTCATTGACCATCCATCATTTGCTATAGCAGTAACTACAGCATTACAATAAAAAATAAAATAAAAGTGCTGTTTTATTTCATTACATATTCAAACAGACAGATTTACATTAGAAAAAAATAGTTTTTCTATTTTTTTTTGCTCACAACAGTACTGTTCATGTCAACTTGGCTGTGAATAACAAATGTTATCTCTATAACACTATAGAGGGTGTCAGTAGAGTATGGACGGTTAATAGTACAGTTAATAGTACAGAGGTTTTAACTTTGGAATAATGTCATATTGAACGGATTTCCTCCATTTTTGGTAGTATAATTAATAGTAAATGCTTCACAGAAAAGTTTCTATATTGTGCGGGGGCTTGCTAGTTTATTTTTTAAGTGCCACCCCCTCTCAAGGTGTGGCATTAAAAAAATATATATATTTATTGGAGCTGAAATAGAATCAAATTTTAAAAAGAAAAGGTTCTATGCAATTTTTCACAAAAATTGATAGTTTTTAAGTTATAACAACTTGCGATTTTAGCTTAAAAAAAGGTATTTCCAAACGGCTTTCGTCAAGTATCTCGGAAAGTATTACTTTATCGAAAAAATGTTAGACCAATTACAAAAAGTACAAATTGGGAATTAATTATATTTTTTGTTTACTGATGTAGGATTAATAATTTCGGAGATATTTAAGTCTATATTTGGTAACCAAGTGTTTCGAAATTACCTTTAAAGTTTAAAATGCATTTTTTTCTAAAGCAAGTGCTTTAAATGAGCAAACAAATTTGAGCATCTAGGTAATGCTACATCTTAACGAAAAACTGTATTCGAGATGATTTTTTTAAATTACTGGCTAATTATAGTAACAAAATGGCGATAAAAAATATAAATACGCATATTTTTTCGTTATAACTTCTTTATTTCTTATGCTACAGGAACGAGTAAAAAATAATTTGAAAGCGCAATTAATTGTCTTTAATTTCATATCTTAGCATGCGTCACGTAGGTGTCACAATTTCTGAGATATTCTATGTATATATATGATATTCTGCACGTTTCGTTTTATAAACGTTCGGACACCATTTGTCAACTTTCATATCTCTGAAATTATTAAATCTATGTAAATAAATAAACAAGCGAAATTCATTATCAGTTTATGATTAATATTTAATGAGATATTTGGAAAAGGGAAAAAAAATACGTTTTATCGAAAATACCTTTATAGTTTAAAGTGTATTTTTTTCTAAAGCAAGTGCTATATACAAACAAAAAAATTTGAGCATCTATGTCATGCTATATATTAATGAGAATCAGTGTTTGAAATTCCTTTTTTTTAATTACTGGCTAATTACAGTAACAAAATGGCGACATTGTTATTAAAAAAATGTGTAGACACACATTGCTTCGGTCATAACTTCTTTGTTTTTTATGTTACAGAAACAAATAAAAAAACAGTTGAAAGCTTAATTAATAACCTATTATTCTACCTATTAGCATCCTTGACGTAGGTGTCAATTTCTGAGATATTTAACTCACTCTAAATAATTATCTTATGAACATTTGGATGCCAAATGTAAACTTAAATATCTCCGAAATTGTTAATCCTACATCAATAATCAAAAAATATAATTAATTCCCAGTTTGTACTTTCTGTAATTGGTCTGTAACATTTTTTCGATAAAGTAATACTTTTCGAGATACTTGAAGAAAGCTGTTTGGAAATACCTTTTTTTTAAGCTAAAATCGCAATTTTGAAGTCGTTATAACTTAAAAACTATCAGTTTATGTGAAAAATTGCATAGAACCTTTTCTTCTTAAAATTTGATTCTATTTGATTCAGCTCCAATAAATATATATTTTTTTTAAGTGCCACCCCGAGAGGGGGTGGCATCCATCCCCTATAAATTAGCAAGCCCCCGCACAATATAGAAACTTTTCTGTGAAGCATTTACTATTATACTGCCAAAAATGAACGAAATCCGTTCAATATGACATTATTCCGAAGTTTTGCATATTTTTTACCTCTAGGTACTGTACTATAATACTTATATCTTCAACTGTTTAAAATGGTGTCTCAGATAAAAATTGTGAGGGATCAAGAGTGGCATATACTAAAATTATTTTAAAATGCCACCACAGAGTGGTGGCAAACGAATAATAGAATTTTTTATTATATTTGTATTTGACTCTTAATTCTCTATCCAGGCATATATAATTTTTGGACATAACATTGCGGCGTTATCACATTATTCCACTTTTCCCGAAAAATGTAGAGTAAAATCTGCAAAAAACCGCATTTTCATAGATTTGACCGTCATTTCATTTTACTAATTTCCAGGCCTCTCAGAGTTGATTCCAATTCTACAGGGTGTTCTTTATGGTAATTTAAACTTTTACATTTTTAAACTGTCAAAACCCAACTTATTCAAATGGAAGAACCTTTTATTTCTATTTTAAATATTTTGATAATCAATTACCTAAATGCTGTCACCTCATAATGACTACTTTTTCATTTTTTTTTTTGCTTAAACTTGAAAAAACTAGTCGTTACATTGAAGTTAACAGCTTCAAAGTATACACAATGTGGAAATAAATAGACTTTTATTATTTTTAATAGAAATTTTTTATCTACTGAAACTTTCATTGATGATACATACAATAGATTTAAGGTGTTTCGCAGATTGATTGTTCAACAGTTTGTGTAATTTGACAATTATCATACCCATCGAAAACAATAATTACATTATTGACGAAAGCTATTGAGAATTGTCCAAAATTTAATCAAAATTAAAAAATATTGAAATTTTCTTTAAAATAATGTCCAAGCCTGAAGATATCTTAGCACACATATTGCAATTTGCTAAGTTGAAACAACTTATGTTGAAATTTCAAGATAATTTCAAAAATTTCAACTTAATTTTTTTTTTTTTTGACCATGGCCTCAGTACACTTCCGTACGATTCTAACGACTTGCTACACTGTATTTCCTGAAACTGAATTGAAGCTCATCGTCAACGTGTGAGCAAAGCTTAGCCTGTAAAGGATGACCTTCACCTTTACTTTGAAGATTGTCAAAAGCAGCGTGATTGGTTGATAACTGCCTGCTATCTTAGCATTCCTATTCAGTTCGAGAATGAAAATAACTATAGCATACTTCTACTGGTTAGGCCATTGCTGTAGTTGCATTAATGATATAGCTTAGTTGTATACAATTTCTTCCTTGGCAAATATTTGAGTAGGTGATAGCCAATAAGTGTGCTGGTCTCTCAATAAAAACAGTCATACTGTGTGAATAAACCCAAACACATTTTTGGGGTGTCTGATTTTTGTAATCTCTCTGATTGTAGAGGTCTCTGCTACTTTTAACTATTATATATTGCTGGCGACCTTGCATTTAAGGTTGTATTGTACCTTCACGTCTTTAACGATTCTAACGACTTGCTGCACTGTACTTCTTCCCTTCCTGAATCAGAACTGATACTCATCGTCAATGTGAAGTCCACTCTAAGCAGAGTTTAGTTTGCCCAGGATCACCTTCACTATCTTCGAATCACCAATAGCAGCAAGATTGGTCAATAACTGTCTGCAACCTTGACATTCTTATTCGGTTTGAGAATTAGAAGATGGCTAGCTTTCAGAATCGGTCTTCGTAGTTTGGTAAATGTGTTGAATTTAATTCATACATTTATAATACATGGAACTCTAAAACTAGCAGTAATATTTCACATAAAGCGACAGAATAAATGACACCAATAACAATTTATAAGGTTTACAATAGGAAACTACAAAAGATAATAAAAACAAAGATATAAAAAGTATATTTGAATGAAAACATGAATTAAAAATTAAACAAGCATGATACTATGAAAGAGAGATAGGCTTTCACACATACCTCCCCTTAACCGCCGTCTCCGCTGTTACATCACGTAAGAGTCAATTAGTTCAGCGTTCAATTTTTATTTAAGATGTAAACTAGACATCCAGGGTCGCCGACACTTTTACCGGGCCCTGGGGCTGCTTATTATTGAGGGTCCCTTCCCGCTTTCACCCTGCGGGTGCCCGGGCCCCAGAGATTTATCCCTCCCCTGCCTCCCCCTGTCAGCAACCCTGCAGTTATCGGACACGCACTGCCGCGGGCTCGATTTGAAAGTGACTAGTGCGCACAGCAGGTCAAAAACTGGTACACGTACCGAGAGTATCTCTTATATTTCATAGTTATCATGAGTAACAAGTAAATATAAATAGTGTTTCTCCCTTTATTGGGAAAATGATAATTTACTCCATAAGGGAATATATAAGAAAAAAGGAAATAAATATCCAGGTGGTTTAATTAACCCTTATTGTTTTGTTCAAGGAAAAAATAAAGTGATAAGATAGGAATATATTCATTATCTATCCATTCATTATCTTTTTTTAATTAAGAAAGTATTATTAATTCTCTACTGGATTGAATTGGAGAAAAGATAAAACCGTTTATGAATCTACTCCTTGCATGATTTTAGACTGTCATATTATGGATTTTTTTTTATTTCTATAGATTGTAGGCAATAAAATTTTGGTGCTAGATTATGCTACAAATTAACTTATAATTTTATTGCTAGTGAGGGCAATATTTATCAATGAAATTGAAATAATTGTTTCATTTAAAAATTTATTTTAACTGCATACCTCCCACTTAAACATAATTCGTCGATAATAATTTTAATAAAGTCTTTGAGAACAATCTCATTATGAATAAAAACAAATGTACCCTAAAACTATTTACAATGTTAGGTTTAAATATTTAAAGTCTATGTTGGAATTCCTAAAGTCCTTCTTACAATTTTTTCTGCAATTCTATTAAATTCTTCCCTATTTTCTCTCCACATTTTTGCAGCATCCACATTAGCACCGCTTTCATCATTTGGTTCTGAAATGAGTACATTGAATTAATACAGTATAAACTCTTTTTTTTAATTTCATTGTCAAAAAGTGTGATATTTTTGGCTCAGCTATTTGGACAGTCTTGCAAAAGATACTTTTCATTAACCGATCGAAAGTAGGCGTTTTCTAACAATTTATCTGTCAGAAAGAGACAGTTTACAGTACCAAATAGAAAAATAACAATTTTACAGGTCTATGATGTAGAGTAACCACTTTCCGGTCTAGGTCCGTAAAAAGGGTACGAAAACATGTTGCTCGGTGGCGTGACAAACACCCCCGCAATCCCCGCACCGCGGGGGGCCCGGCCAACTGGGGGGGGGCACATTAACGGATGGCTGACCCCCCATTCAAAACTCTGCAGCCAGCTTTGCTTTTCAAAGATATCACATAAATTATTTATAATTATTGAATTATTACATTTTGATTAATAAAAACTCAAAAACCTAGGTAGTAGACATTTTCCACTCGTTTTGGAGAGAGAGTCCCTGAAAACGTTTGCGGGGGCCAACTCAGTTTCTGTTATGCCATTGATGTTGCTAGGTAATGACCAGGGTGTATTAAATAGGTGGTGCGACGACAACCCTCACAGTGGCTTCATAAGTGCTTACTTTGTACATAATGTAATAGATGGCAGGACCAATAAGTTCTCTCATTACTTACGGATAGATAGATAATTTTACAGGTTCTGTGCATACGTGCATACAGTGTTGCATACATTCCCGGCCTTTTGTTTTTTGTTTAGTGAAACAAGAGTCCAGTGACATCTGACATTAAGTAGCTAAATTAAAACATTGAAAGAATATATGCAACACTACATGCAGCATTGCATGTGTCGCTACAGCTAACGTCAAAAATATATATTTCTTAAGATTTACAAGTATTACGTAGCTATTATTAAAATTTCTACCTGGTTCCTGTACTTTCAACCAAAATCAAGTTCAACGCAATGTGTATGAAGTTTTAAATAGTTTGTCACAATAAAATAAAACACTTTTTGCAGGTTAGGAATCTAACCTATAATTAGCAGACTATTTTTATTAATCAACAATATTGAAAAATTATTTGCGTGAATTTTTAAATATTTGCCTGGAGCCAGTATGGCTCCAAGCTAAAAATGCCTATACAAACATTAAAAATGAGAATAAACGAAAAACCTTAAAATTTGTGGTTATGTTAGTTATACGAGGCACATGCCCAGGTAATTGTAGGACCTTATTGCTCGCGCCATCTACTAAATAAATAGTAACCATGCACTTATGAAGCCATTATTATAATAGGAAAGTACCGTTCGTCGGACCACCTATTTAATACACCCTGGTAATGACACAAGATTATTTCTGTTTTTCTTGCTGGGATAGAATAAAGTTTATTTAGTATAAATTTATGTTGGTTTTGTATGTAACAAAACCAACATAAATTTCTACATAGTCATTGATTACTTTGTGCTCTAACGTCTATAGGTATATAACATTTTTAGTAAACAGTTTTAAATTACTAGATTTGATTTCTGACACATGTATTTTCTTGTAAAATAATGTCCACAACCAACATTTAGGCAATATACACACAAGAACTTTTGACAATATCTAAAGTGAGTTGTGTTATTCATTATTGTTAATAATTATTATTTTATTTTTCTCCATATTTCCGCATTTGACATGTACACTTCTGTGCAATAAAATACCGTACACGTATTTTTCGCTATATTAAATCATTCTTTATTAATTTGTCAGTGTCAGTCATATTTTTGAAATGCCGAAATTAACTGAACATGAAAGAATTCTAATTCTCTCTAAAATTGAAGAGGGATGGTCGATCAGAGCAGTTGCTAACCATTATCACTTAAATAAAAGTACCGTTATGAGTGTGAAGAAAAGGTGGGAGGAGGAAGGTATCATAAAGAGAAAAGACGGTTCAGGCCGACCGAGAAGTTCAAATCTCGCTCAAGATGAAGCGCTTCTTGGCTATTTGAGGGAAAATCCCTTTCAAACAGTAGTAGACGCTGTGTCCATGACAAATTTTCCAGCATCGAGGTCAACAGCTAGCCGAAGGATAGGAAAATCGGAATTAAAAAACTGTGTAAGTGCCAAGAAGACCATATTAACAGAAGAACATAAGCAAGCCCACATTCTGTTTTGTTTAAATTATGTCTATCGCCTGTTGGAGTTTTGGAGCAATGTTGTGTTTACCGATGAAAAAGTTTTTCAGTCTTGTAATGACGGACATATTCAGGTGTACCGTCCTGCAAATACCAGGTTTCACAAACGCTACGTGTCTCCGCGGAACAGGTCCGGGCAGACACGTGCAGAACGGCCATGCTGAAAACTGCTTTTTAATGTTTTGAGCTTTCAGAATCTGGCCTTATCTCGGACATTTTTCAACGTCAATTTTTACATTATTTGTTATAAACTGAAATCATTAACATTTTTCCAAATACCTTACTTATGACATTTCACAATCAATGTCGCTTTTTTATAACCTATATAATAAAAAAATCTAAATTCCAAAAAGACTGATTCACATCACTTAATATTAGTAAAAACTGGATTACTTGATTTTTCAAGTGTACGGGATTTTATTGCACAGAAGTGTACTTTAGACAGTAAAGTCAAATAAATATAGTTTATAAAAATTCTAGGATATTGATTTGACTTTTTTTTAGCAGAGTACATTGTCTGACGGAATGTAATTAATTTTTGTTATTGTTCAAAATGATTTTTAATAATAAAAATAATAAGATTGTATTCTATGTTATATACCCCAGAGACATCTATGAGCGTTCCCTCTAAGTTCAAAAGGTAGACAGTAAACAGAAACTAAGCTAATTAGTTAGTTCGCCTGTTGTCCCAGAGATGGCGCGCGCGGTGTCGTGGTCTAGGAACGACGAGAAACGTCGAAGAACGTGGTGACGTCTGGTAGAATAAGCGAACTACCTAGGACTATATATAGGCATGGAGAGGCTCAGAGTGGACAGTTTAGTCTAGTTTGAGTACAATTCATATGGTCAGATAGTGAGAACGGATCGAGGAGTAAACAAAGTGATAAAGGGACTGAAATATTGAATTATAGTACACAGTGTTTTATTAGTGAAGTAATTAATTGTTGTAATTAGTACGTAAGTTAATAAATTAGTGTTTAGTGTTACCCTGGTGCTATAATTTTCGGATCCACGATACACGGTGTTTACAGAAGGGGTGTAAAATTTAACAGTATATTAAGAAGTATGGAGATCGTGAGCTCCTAGAGCTTGAATCTGCATTTGACATAGAGTTGGGCTTAGCGAGTATATTCAACAAGGAGATGATAATTATCGTCTTATAAGGAGCATGAAATTATTAAGAATATGTATTCCTTCAAAAATTCTTTTTGGAAGGAAGGTCAAAGATATGTGCCTCATCTCAAAAGCTGCGAATAATGGGAACAAAAAACAGGTGCTACATCATATGAGGGAAAATAGAAGTACTCAAAGAGAAAGCGATGCATGGCCGATATTTTAGAGATCTACACATAAGAAGTTGATAAAAAGACTTCAATGGTGTGGCTAAACAGTTCAGGTCTTAAGGGAGAAACAGAGCCTGATAATAGCAGCGCAAGATCAAGCATTGAATACCAGAAGCCACCAGAGAAAAAGACTGAAGCAGGACGATGGGTCGGGATGTGTGTGGAGTGGCAAAAGAACACGTTAGCCACATAGTAGCAGGATGAAGCCCTTTACCATCATCTGAATACAGCTCCAGGCATAATAGAATGGACGGGAACATACCCTAGGTGACCTGCAAACACTTTAATGTATTGCTATCAAAGAAGTATTACAATATGAGCCCAAAAAGGTGGTTAACACTAAGGATACATAATCGAATAAAACTGAGCCTTTTTCAACGATTGTTAGGGGGTGGCAATTTTTTTAATGGAAATGCAATCTGTATGTTAGCAGGAAGTTACAGAAGAGTTTTATCCAATCTGGGAGATGAGCGTTTCTTGGAAATTAAGTTTGAATTTTGAAACACGTGTTTCTGTCTCATTTTTTTTTTAATATCTCGGACTCTGTTCATCGGATCAGGCCAAAAACAAATCAAAGTGTTTGTAAAAAAAATTATGAATAAAATTGCATAGGTCCAAGAAAACAAACATAGTTTAGCCATATTTATCGATTTAAGTAAGGCATTTGATTGTGTGTCACATGAAGTATTACTATCCAAATTAAGATATTATGAGTTTAGGGGATTTGCACTTGAGTTAATACAGTCCTATCTCTCCAATAGGCACCAGTCAGTATGTTTTAAGGACGAGTTAAGTTCACGCTTGAGAATAAAGCACGGTGTCCCACAAGGAAGTGTCCTAGGACCAATACTTTTCCTAATTTATATAAATGACTTTTCTACGTCAAATAATAATTTTAATGTATTTTTTGCCGATGACACCACCTTAGCTGTAAATATAGAAAAAAATTTAAATGTGGACCCTATCAGAGAGGAAATTATTGAGACTGCTTCTGATTGGTTTGGTGCGAATTATCTATGCCTGACCAGAAACAAAACTCAATCATTAGAGTTTTCATTAAAGCCAAAAACAGCTGATACTGTAAAATTTTTGTGACTTAACATTGATAGAAGTTTAAATTGGTATAGTCATATTGATTCCCTTACAAAAAAATTATCCTCCATTATCTACGCACTAAAGAATATAAAGTTCTAATAAGCTGTCATGCTTTATTTCATAGTACGATGACTTACGGAATAATAAACTGGGGAACTTCTTGTCACGTACAAAAAATTTTTATCCTCCAAAAAAGAGCTATCAGAACATTAGCTGGTGTTCCTTATCGTGACAGTTGTAAACCATGGTTCACGAATCTCAAAATATTAACTCTGCCTTCAGCCATTATATATTGTAACTTAGTTTACATAAAAAATAATTTACACAAATTTGTTACAAACATGGAATATCATGATCACTTGACACGTTCAAGGTCAAATTTGGTAATTCCTTCCCACAGATTAACGAGCACAAACAAAACTTATATTGGTATAAAATTATTTAGTAAACTACCAATAACTGTGAGAGAGGCACCACTAATTAAGTACAAGTCAGTCATAAAGAATCAATTAATTGAGAATGCTTATTATGATATAAATCATTTTAAATTTTTAGTTTAACTAACACAACAAAAAGTCTTAGGCCAGAGTCGATAATTTTTGAGACCAAAAAAAATTATAGTAGGATGAAACCCATTGGAAAAGGTAGAGAATATAACAAAAATGAAAGGAAAAATAATTTACGGGCGATCTGAGGTCGGGAAGGGGAAGGGGGTGAGTTGTACATAATGATTCAAAAAAAAATTTTCGGATTCGAGTTTTTTTCGTTTATTTGCATTTTCAGAGAACATTTACCATAGTAATGTATATTTTTTTTTATACCACCGGAAAGTAGAGATTTCAACGAACAAAAAGCCCACCGGCTTTTTTAAAAAAGCAGATATTTTGACGTGAGAATTTTCGATTGAAAATTAGGGTGCTTTTTCGATATTAAGTCAAAATAAGGTGAAAAAATGAATATTTTAAATCAAAAAAATTACTGTGTGTTTGGGACATAAAAAGGTAAGTTTTCACCAAATTTCGTGAAAAAATAAATTTTTTTGCAAAAGATAAAAATAAAAAACCAAAAACTTGGTTATTTGAATTTTTCACATAAATTTTGAGGTTATGTGAAAAAAGTGTAAAAACAAAAGTTGTAGATCTTTTTATTACCTACAACTTTGTCATTTAACTTTTTTTCATAGGACTTGTAGTTTTGCCGGAAATCGAGATAAACCGTTTTTTACCCTTAAAAACTCGCCCCCTTCCCCTTCCCGACCTCAGATCGCCCGTAAATTATTTTTCCTTTCATTTTTGTTATATTCTCTACCTTTTCCAATGGGTTTCATCCTACTATAATTTTTTTTCACTTTTTACCATTTTCAAAATTATCGACCCTGGTCTATCTGTTCATGTTGTCTATATGTATCTATGATTATATTCTCATGTACTTTTACGCTTATATAAATTTTTATACATCTTTAAATGATTTACCATATTTATATTCTGGTCAAAAAATTATTTTATATATGTTTATCTGTGTGTGTGTGTGTGTGTATATGTATATATAGTGAAAATGTTTCTTTATTGTATTTTATGAATTACTAGACGTGTCAAAGCACTACGGTGCAATTGTGACCAATAAATGATATTATTATATTATTATAATCAAGTTCAATCAGTGGGGGAGTTTGCCCTGCAACAGGTGGATTGGTAATGATTTTGATATATGTTGTTTAGGTCGAGGCCCTGATGAAAAATACGTTTTCGACCTTGGGATTGGGGGGGGAGGCGAGAGCCGTCATCTTGAATTAAAGGTGTCGAAAATTGTTTTTGGTTTAATGAGAAAAATGTTCAAGACAAAGTTGAAGAGGAAAAAATTTCCTACATTTTTTGTATAACATTCTTATTGTGGATTTAATGTTTACAAAGATACAGCATCAGAAAGATGGATATAAGAAAAAAATATATTATATAATGTATGTTTAGAACATATTTTATATTATTTATATATTATTATAATAAAGATCTACTTGTATTGAAAAAATATGAAATTGACGGTATAGTATTAAAGTGATTTACATCATACCTCGAAAATTGCGATCTCTTTCCTGATCTTCAGTCCTTGTGTTAAAAATTAAGAGAGAAGAGCTATTACTAATGTTGAAAGTTACCTTTTTTTCGGTAAGGGCAAGATATTTACTATTTTAATCGGGAATTTAAAATTAAAACATAAACATTTAAAACATTTTATAATGATCTTGTATTGTATGTCCCGACTATTGGCTACAAAATTTTAAATTCCTTACAAAATCTTTACACAATTGCTTAGACACATTGAAAATACTTAAAAATGTAAGTAATTACTAGCAAATCGAAAACACTACTCACTAAACCTGTGTCATTTACAATGATCGGAATTTGGGTTTAATTTCAGTGGCACACATAGGTATATAAAATTTTACATCAAGAAATTAAATGTATGTTTGTTCTTTCTTACAAAATAAATCGAAATTAAATGTAATACGAATATACCTTATGAGTTTTTCATTTATTTTGGCATAATAGAATACATGTATATACAACGTGATCTATCAAGAAATGCGGAAAAAAAAATGGTGTGCTAGTCTTCAATGTGAGAAAGCACCTGCAAAATTTTAGAGGATTCTGAGGTAATTTAGTATATTAAATTATTAGTCAATTTGCGAAGTTACACTACTGATGTTGAGTAAGTCCTGACCTACCCTGAATAGGTCGACGAACTTACTGGTGAAAGAATGTATTCGAGTTGTTTACATTTCCTTAATTGGCATAAAAAGTGAAGCCGGCCGGCGAGATCAAAAAAAGATGTCTACACACGATCTAGCGGCAGGGAGCTAACATTGTCGGTACGCTTTGAAGATAATTGGAATTCCAGCGGACCAGTGCACTTTTACGAATGAGTTCAAAGCATGCCGACAAGGCTGGCTACCTGCCGCTGCATCGTGTGTAGACCCCTCGAGAGCCACGTTTTTTGTTCTCGGTCGAACAAACACACACCGCCGCGCTGTGTCATTGACTGGTTTAACTAAATATCTCGTATAGCTGCTTGTCCTTTCAGCATGGGGTTCTTTGATTTATTTCGATTTATTTCGCTATTTTTGTAGTGTGATTTGATTAAAACCAAAAAGTCTCTTCTATCAGCTTTGCTGTCAGTACTGTCAATCCCAAGTCTGATAAAGTGATATAGTTGTAGCGCGTTACGTTAGATTAGTTAAAGTCATTGGCGGCGCATTTCTACAAAAAAAATAAGCTAATTTTTTTAGTCATTTTTTTTAATTGTTCATTTTTTTAACTCCTTTCGGTGGGGACAACCTACTGTTAAATTTTCCGCATGTCATGGTAGATCACGTTGTATATGTACAACTAAAAATGTATGCATATTTTAATAAATCCTTGCAACGACGCACCTGAAAATTAAACCCAAATTCCGATCACTGGTCATTTACATACAATTTCATTAGTTTGACATTTTGACAGAACTAAAAGACGTCACCAAAGCACACTTTTCAATAAATACAATGTTTCCTTTTCAAATTGGGTTTGTTTTCAAAGAATTTTTGAGATCTATGCGGCAGTTTTCTCGAAAATGGTTGGTTGATTAAGTTCTATCAAGCGTACCTTTTTTACGTAGAAATGACTCCTGCCTGAGATTTTCTAGTCAAAAATGCCATTACGTTTCATAAAAAAAAAAAAGAGAAAAAACATCAGGTATAGCTCATGTAATACATAAATTATTGTTTCCTAGCTTAAAAAATGTTTCCTTACCAAATCGGGAGAAGATCGGTCAAGAGGTAGTTGAGATATTGCAAAAAAAAAAATACAATTTTGACACCCTGTATCTTTTTCCACAGCAACATTTTACTAAAGCACGTTTGGTATCCTCATATTTTGGTCCAAAGAATCTACCCTTGAACTATGGCCTATTATTAATGGTCCATTCTGTATATAACAAGAAAAATCACTGAAATTTGAAATAGTTTTTCCTATATAATATCATTCTGCATGATGTCGAAAAACGTTAGAAACAATAAAATGTAATTTGTTCATAACTTACATGCAATTATAGTTTGATTTTTTGAAAAAAAAATTGTTAAACTTCATTTTCCCACCGCTGTATTTCGTTACATATTATACTTACAATAAAATGTATATACAAATAATGTATGGACATTTTATCCTTTTCAACTTTGTCTGGAACATTTTACTCGCAGGATCAAGCGTTGCCGAATTATTTTGAAAAAAACAATTTTTTGCACCTTTCAAACTTGTATTTTTAATCAGGCTCTTGACTACACAACATATATCAAAATCATTACTACTCCACCTTTTCAAAGGCAAACTTTACATAAAGGCAAACATAAACCGAAATTACTAAAGAATTAATTAATCTTTTTTACTGAAACTTGATGAAATTATACAACCTGTAGGTGTAAACTATTATGGAAGATTACAAATAAAAATATTTATTGTTTTCCTTAAAATACGAGTTTTCTTTTTTAAATTTGAAGCTTCATAAAAAACTGCCAGACTTTGTTTTTCTTAAAATGTAGCTTTTTAAATGTGCTTTACAATGATGATAGAAATCAATTTTTTGTATTATGTTAAAGTTACATTTCGTGCATTTTTGTAAAAGACATTTTATTTTTTATCGAAAAAATGTATCCAGCCAAATACTTTGTCATCTGTTAAAAGTGCTTCAAAAAACGAACAATTAGAAGCTGAGATATCCTATCTTTCGATTTTCAAGCATTTATTGTACATGTACATAAATATATTTTGAGCTGAAATTGATACTGCTTATTCTCTAATGTGTGAGAATTTTGGTGAATACATAAAATACATTTTGATTGTTAATATATCTATAATTACGCAGTACACTCATTCATAAAAACCGCGACTGCTATGGCAAGAATATTTCCCCCACTCCAGTTATCAAGGTTTCGAGATTCTAGGTGAACTTGAAGAGATGATATCCGTGCATTCTACTTATTCATCAAGAGTGCTCAGAGAAAGCCAAACCCATTTTGCAAAACATTAGAAAATGACATTCTTCGTATGTTCCTGTTGGACCTAATTTTCGATTTGGAATATGCATCAAAGTTTACAATGAGGTCAAAATGCCATTTTTGCTCTTTCGGTATCGATATCGTACGGACTTCATGTATTAACTCTTTCACCCCCAGACTCGGACAAATGCAAATACACCATGTGCCAGACAGACCAGAACCGATAATACACGCAAACATGGAGGCATGGTTTAGGACTGGAGTCGAACGAACTCGCTTTAAAATAGCATATTAATTAGATAAATAGACCACACTGACCACACCTACATCTACATTTTATTGGTTGATTTTTCAGAAATGAGCAAAGCACATCAGCTCGCCTAAATCTATCATGTAATACGTACTAATCGTTTTAATTGTTGACTGTAATTTTATGTGAAATATAATGGCATCCAAGAAATATTTGAAGATGAAGATTTGCTCGATATTCTGATAAACAGTGACAAGAATTTGATCACAGTGTGGATGAAAATGACTGGGGAAATGGTTCAGGAAGTGAAGACGAGTGTTTAGTAGAGGAGAGTGAAAATGATGTTCCCTTGACTCTGTTAATATTGAATTTAGGTATCGGAATTGTACGAACACGCATACGCCTCCCGCCGTAGTCTGACAGTTATAACGTTATGAGCGACTGCGGTCCTGAAAAGATTAATGAAGATTATTTATTTTACTAATTTCAGTTCATGTAAAATTGGAATTTTCTTTGTCATTTAATTCCTTCCTATATTTCAATTAACAAAATTTTGTGTTTGTTTTTCTATGACGATTTTTGATATAATCTAATAATCTGTGTGTATTATCTACCTTCCTTTTTCCATTTTTAACTCAGTAATCAAAAATTATTGTATAAATTCAGTGTTCACTCTGCAAAACTTGATAGTGTAAAACTCAATAGTACTAATTTTCTTTTGGAAACATCCCTTTAATGTGTGTACATCAGTACATCACATTTACAAATAAAATGGTAAGGTATTTACTGTATCTATCATTACAATGAAACTCAATAATGTAAAAGAAAACTAATACACTCACTATCATTATAGGTCCGATGACTTACCAGCAAGCATACTAACAACAGAAAGCAATATCTTTTCTACACTTTGTACAGGTGACCATCTCTCTGCACTAGATTCATAACCCATCGGATCATCTCCAGGAGCATGTAGAATTGATATACACACTCTACCATCCGAGTAAACTAAAAATTACATTTCCGTAACTAGTTACTCTTCATTGTCAAGTTTTAAGTATTTTAAACACCTACTATTAGGATGAAACATCTCACATGTAAATTGCATCTTGGGAGGACTTAATGGGTAATCAGGGGGAAAAATTAATTTGGCAGGAAACACTCCACCCTCGAAACATGTGCCCTCTGGTCCTCTAAAAATAATTTAAAATGAATTGCTACTTTTATTCAATAATTGTTTACCTACGTTATTAAAGCTTCCCATTCGAAGAAGTTTTCTTCGTTAATAGGTCCGGCTATAATACCTTCAGGAGGGTTTAAAGTTAATTCTGAAAATGATTATACTATTGAAAAGTCAAATAAAAATGCCATAAAAAGCTTACGTTTATATTCAGCCATAAGCCTTCGCAGTGCGGAGCCTGCCATTTTACGTTGTAGTTAAAAATTCTCAAGAAAAATGAGTTTAAGATTCACACATTTCTTTCTCTGCTCGGTCAATGTCAACAAACCGAACAAAATTAAAAATATAAATGAGGTGAAAAAGAAAGCAGAATTTTAATGAAGTTCACCGGAGACCGGAGTGAACACTCGATAATCGACATAGATATATTATTCTGTGCTTCGGCCTTCGGCCGTCTGTAAATCTTTTATCTATGGCCACAGAAGAAGAACCATTCAGAATATAAAGTCGGCAAAAATTCTTTGATGTCGTGTTGGAAATTTTCGCCATACTTTTGTTGGAAGAGTTCAGGACAGTACTCAATATTTTTTGTCCCTTTTAGGAACGGCCCGGTAGAGAGTCAGAAAACCTGTGAAACATTAGATGAAGACAAATAATATTTGTTATTTGTTTTAGATTTTCAATATTTCTTACCTAGATAGGCGGCATCATTGTATCACGAGGTGAGATCACGATATTTGTCGCCAAGGGCGTATCTGGACCTTGCGCTGGGGGGGGTGGGGGTGGGGGTGGAGAAATAAAAAAAAAATTTTTAAAGCGGGAGAAATCCGAAAAATTTTTTTAATCCTAAAAAATAAAATTTTACAATGAAAATTTCTGGGGGGGGGGGGGTAATTACCCTGTTAAAAAAATTGTTAAAATAGCAGTAGCAGTTTAAACTGTTATTAAAAAATAACTGCTTTTACCCATCACCAAAACCAGCAAGAAGATCAAACGCCATTTCCAAGGGCGGATCTGGACCTTGAGCTTGGGGGGGGGGGGGGGGTAACATAGCCGCGTGCTGAAAATAACAAAAATATTTTTCCTCGAAAATTAAAATTGATGAGCGGGGGAGGGGAGAAAAAAATTTATAAACACAACTAAATAGGATATATATATATATATATATATATATATATATATATATATATATATATATATATATATATATATATATATATATATATATATATATATATATATATATATATATATATATATATATATATATATATATATATATATATATATATATATATATATATATATATATATATATATATATATATATATATATATATATATTCAATAAAATAAAATAATAAAAATGATGAAATTTTAAAACGAAAATTGGCCGTTTCCATAGAGAAACACAATAACACCGCCTCACGCTTGGGGCATGTTCATCATTTAACTAAGATAATCTCAATTGTTAGGTTAAGTTTATTCTCATTTTTAATGTTTGTATAGGCGTCTGAATTTAAGATGCCAGCGCCAAAGTGGAGAACACGTGAACTAATTATAGGCCGTTTGTTTATTTATTTGGTGAATACTTATATCGATTTTTTTCTGTTTATTGTTATTTTTGGCGTTAAAAATAATAACATTAATAATATATGACCTAAAGGTTTGCAAGATTTTGTTGTAAGTGATTTGCAAGATGTTAATGGCATTATTCAGCAAAATTCATATTTTTTAGGTTATCTGGTTTTCCCCTTGAAAAGTACAGTTTCTTCGACATAAACGGTGTCTGGCTAGTTAAATATTAATAAACTTAAATATTTCTTTAAATTTATGTACAGTTGTAGTTTAAATCACTTTTTTTTCAGGAAACATGAGTGACATTTAGGTTAAGCATATTGCAATGTATGGAACATTTGGAAAGCATTAAAAATGTAAAAATTCTAATTATGTGTATGAAGGGGAATACGTTTTAAATGCAGGACATATTATTTTGTGTGGTACAACCCATATTCAACACAAAACTTAATAAATGTGTATGCTCTATGTTACAAACAAGTGTCAGATCATGAAATTAGTGCAGTGATGGTAACCCTACGGATTTATCCGTAGATCTACGAATTTTTTGTGCCAGCTCCGATTTTCCGATAAACCGTATTTATCTACGGATTTCTAACGATATTAATTATAGTAATATTAATTAATTGCGAAATAAGAACATCAGCCAATTCGTGGCTATTGAGCCGACGCCATCACGGTTTACGGTTTTAATAGTCATAACAGAATGCATTCTATCATCTGTGGTCATGATCCGTGGCTGTGAGTTGTCATTAGTAGTCTTATTTATAGTGATGGGAATAATCGAATGATTTCAAAAATCGAATACTTGGTACTCGAATGATTTTAATAATCGAAATATCATTCGGATGATTCGAGCAACTCTGTCTCGTCTTGGTTAATCCGAAAAATGTTTTTTCGTCCCAAAATTTTTTTGATAAGCGGGGGAGGGAATCCAAAAAACTTTTTTTCGTCCCAAAAATTTTTTAATGGGGGGGGGGGGGAGAAATCCGAAAAAAAAAAAATTCTCGTCATTCGAAAAGCAGCGAGCGCCCGAGTCACAGACCGAACGATAGAATTAACTTTCGTGCGATGATGCTCAAATGTCGGATCATTCGAATGATTCATGGAAAGTTCTCGAATATCTCGAGATATTTTAATAATCGAATACATCGATTATTTTCATTCGAATGACCCCATCACTACTTATTTAGGCCAAGATTTGTAGAGTATCAGGTTCCCTCATATTCTGATTTTAGAAAAAATGTTGGGTGTTGTACTTTTAGTTCCAGGCCTGCGATTATTTAGTTATTATTATTATTTATTATTTTTTATTTAATTCTACGGATTTATTATCAGGTTCTACGGATTTTTTTGGGCTTGTCTACGGATACGCAAACCAGAAAAGTTACCAACGCTGAATTAGTGGTACCTACATTGAATATAGGTAACTGAAAAGATATTTATTAATTCTTTAAGTAAAATAACTGAAACAGTATTTTGTAAAATATGAAATAGAAATATTCAGGGGTAGAACATAATAGTGCATGATGCAATAGTATACATCACTTTTATAAATATACTGAAATTGCATATATTTACTTATTTCAAAAATTTCACTTACAATGTGTGATTGTTCAGGCCATTATTATTGCTACTCGGGCCACGGTTATTTGCACCAGCTTTTTCCCTCTCTATGCCTGGTTAAAGGTGTCTACATCAAAGAGGGTATGCTGTGAACATTATCGTGCCAATTCAACTTTCACGAGTTATCCCTGCAATCTACAACGGATACCGACTAGGTTGGCTCCAGCAAATTGTATCTTGTGTAGCCCCTTTAAACGCTATCATATTTTTAATAACTTAGCATCTCAGTTTATCATTATTTACTTATTGTTGATATCATCATACACTAAAGAGACAATGACAGAAAGGCCTATAATTAGTTTGACTATAGATCACCAGGTGGCGTACTCCTTATTTTCAGACGCCTATACTCATCTTTAGCTTGGAGCCAAACTGGCTCCAAGCAAATATTTAAAAATTCACGCAAATAATTTTTCAATATTGTTGATTGTTACAAATAGACTGCTAGTTATAGGTTAGATTCTTAACCTGCAAAAAGTGTCTTATTTTATTGTCACAAACTTATTTAAAACTTCATAAACATATGGCATGTGCACGTGACGTCACAGCTAACCTCAAAAATGTATATACTTCTTAAGATTTATGAGTATTTCGTAGCTGTTATTAAAATTGCAGCTTGGTTTCCATACTTTCAACTAAAATCTAATTCAGTGTAATGTTTATGAAGTTCTAAATACTTTATCCTAATAAAATAAGACTCTTGTAGGTTGGCAATCTAACCTGTAATTAGCAGTCTATTTTTATTAATCAACAATATTGAGACATCATTTGCATCGACGTTTGAATGTTTGCTTGGAGCCAGTATTACTCCAAGCTGAAGTGAGTATACAAACATTAAAAATGACAACAAACCTGAAAAACTTAAAATTTGAGGTTATGTTAGTTATATGATGCACATGCCCTTTGAACTAGATTTTGGTTGAAAGTACAGGAACCAGCAGATATTTTAATAATAGCTAGGGGCCATCCATAAATGACGTCACGTCGCTCCAGGGGGAGAAGGGATTTGTAATTATGTGAATAAGTGTGATAAGGGAGAGAGGGGGTCTGACTTAGTGTGACGTAACGAATGGTGAACGAATCAAAAAAAGAAAAATATTGTAAATTTTTTTTTTTTGATTTTTAGTAGCGTTGAGCCGCGCCCATGAGGTGACAAACATTTTTTTTTTTATTTCTATTAGCACCCTTCCCCCATGAGGCTGTAAAATTTTTTTTTTGGATATCTACTAGCACGCCCCCTAGGAGGCGGTAAAAAATTTTTTTGGACTTCTGCTAGCACCCCCCTTCCCCATGAGGCGGTAAATTTTTTATTTTTTACTAGCATCCACCCATGAGGCGCGAAAAATATCGTGAATAATAAGTAACGAAATCGAAAAAACATAAGAGGGGGGGGCGGTGCTCTATAAGCGCGATGTAATTTTTGGGGGGGGGGAGGGTCTAACTCAGCGTGACCAAACGTGACAATGGGGAGGGAGGGGGCCTAAAATCTCAAAAATTGGCGTGACGTCATTTATGGATGATGGGGCTCGTGCACCGTTTGACAGCCGACATTCTTGAAAGTCACACAACCTCGTTAACCTCAATCATTCTTCTTCTTCTAGTGCTGTCCCTTAAAGGGCTCGTGGACCGTTTGGCAGCCGACATTTTTGGCGGGAGGAGAACGAGACTAGTGATGGGTAAAAGCAGTTATTTTTTAATAACAGTTTAAACTGCTACTGCTATTTTGAAATAACAGTTTAAAAATAACAGATTGCTGAGAAGTACTGACATGCGCATACCGCAGCGCGCAGTTTGCAAATGTTACTTCAGAGATGTTATTTTATACATCATGCTACTGCCGCTGCTGCTTATCTGTTATTTTCTCACCTGTTATTTTCGAACGGTAATAACAGTCTGTTAATGCTATTTACAAATAACTGTTATAAAATAACAGGTTGTTAAATAGCATCTCATCTCTAAACGAGACAGAACCTCAAATTTTCCGATTTCTCCATGTGCAGTTCGTAGTTTTCTTGTGTTGTGACGTTGTGTCTCGTTCTCCTCCCTCCAAAAAAGTCGGCTGTCAAACGGTGCACGAGCCCTTTAAGGGGACAGCACTAGAAGAAGAAGAATTATTGAGGATAACGAAGTTGTGTGACCTCCAAGCTGTCAAACGGTGCACGAGCCCCATATATAGCTTTTTGAAAAAATATGGTGTAGTTGTCTTTAGAATTTAGATTTACTCTGCACTTAAAAAACGTCGGCGCGTTTGTTCTTTATACCGCACCATCAAGCACGCTGACATTTTTCACTCGCATATTAAATCCGTAGACAACTATATACTTATTACTTATATGCTACATGTTCTACCCTCAGAGACATCTATGTAAGTTTCCTACAAGTTCTATGGTAACAGAAACTGAATTAGATAGTTTGGCAATCGGCCCAGAGATGGCGCGCGGTGTCAGAGTCTGGTAGTAGAAAGCCTACTAGAAAAATTCAAGAAGGGGGAGAAAACATTCTGGAGCTCTTATCTTTAGGTATATAAAGGAATGGTTCTCCATTCCTTTAGATAACTACGGCAAAGAAATTATTAGTTGACAATAATACCACCAAGAAGATGGCTGTCCCAGAAACAGAGTCAAATATTCTTTTGGGGGAAGCCAGAGTGTCGCTTCTGGTATAGGTCTTGAAAATTTCGTAAATGGCCAGAGTAATAGTAGTATAGGTTTTAATTTTTCTACAATGCAAATCGTATCATCTCCATCGTGATTATAATTTAGCAATGATAAATCATTTTTTGAATCGCTCACTGCTGTGGCTTTAGTCGAAGATATGTTTAATATAGTGTAATTTAGAACTTTGGTATTGGCGACATTGTGGGATCCGTCAATTGGTAGCAGTGGCAGTGAAGTCAGCTGCTAGCTGCTAGTTCAGTTTGTTTCCGCAACGTATATGGTGTCGGTATTAAAGTTTAAGTTTTTGGTCTTTTCTAAAATATTAACAATATATATATGACTGAAACTTACCTTCGAAAAGCAGCCTTATTAGTGCATAATGCTTGTGCTATTTGAAACCCCGGCGGGGTACGCCATCTTTAAGGTAAACAATTTTTAATTTAATAGAAATAAAAGCTAACCTTACTTTTTCCATGCTTTCAGCTTTTAGATGAAAAGAAACTCGAAAAAACCGAAAACTTATATAAAGCTTTCGAAACACCAGAGAAAGCGGGGAGAATGTAAGTGCTTTTAAACAAATAGGTAATTCTTTGGCAACGTTAAATATTTTTGCAAAATATATATACCATATTTTTTGTACACACGAATCTGAAATGGGGCTTTGTTTACCCAGCCAGATATGCGTTGTGAAGCGATAGAGTACCTACCTACTATAATAATACTGCTGTATGAAGGTAAATATTAGGGTGGTGTGTTAAATTTTGTAAAATTGAAATGCTTGCGAGTGGGAAAGTTTTATTGATAAAGATTTTTTTACTTTTTTGAAAAAAATTGATCAGGGCTCGTTATTATGTAATTTTACATAAGCTTTCAATACAGTACATGACAAGAATAGAAGAAATGGAGTCATTAGGAACACATGGCCCAGAGCAACAATGCCAAAATTTGGAACAAAGAATTTCAATAAAGAACAATATTTGCTTATAATATGCATGTCGTCTTCATTGAATTGTCTTTAATCCTTATGGAAATGTTTTTTGTAACAGTGTAAAAATAAAATAGTTTTTAAAATCCTTAATTTTCTATTTCTATTTCTTTATGAGGGGTGGGGTGAAGAATGCAAGTGAAAAATCCTCAAATAAAATGTGACATTTACAAAATTGACTATTTTTAAAATTTTCCAAATAGTGATTTTTTTGAAGGTGTTGGGGGGGGGTAACGAAAAATTTCAAAGAAAATTCAGCTATCTTCCTTTATTAAGACGTAACTTTTATGCATACAGTTGTTTTAATTTTTGAAAAAAAAAAAAAAAATCCTTCCCCTATAGCTACTCACCACCTTAGTAAATATGACATCACAACTCTTAATATTTGTTTCTATTACAAGAAACGCAGAGTTGCCCTTGTGACCTAAGTTTCCTTAGTTTTGATGCACATACACCGATTTTTCAAAAATGTGAATTTAAAACACTTCAGTTCTTTTTTGTGATTACACTATAAAAAGAGGTGAACCATTTTGTAATATGGTGTGCAGATTATGTGGAGGTACTTGAAAAAAGGAACAAGAAATATGACATAAATTGGACAGTGCAGGAATTCAATTTGAAATACTTTTATGTAAAATGGTTATAGTTTTTCTTATCTTCTGTTATAAGGAATCTTTACAAAACAATGCCCCTTTTACTTGTGACAAAAATAATTGACTAGTCATTTAATGAAAATTAAATAATTCATGCATAATAAGTAAATGTAATATTTTCTGTCTATACAAGATGTTAATTTCAATGCTATACTTAAATAATTACCTAATTATTAAAGGACCTCGCACGGAATGATACGAAAATGGCCCTTGGTTAAATTTCTCCAAATTTTAGTATGTTATAGGTCTTGGCCTCCTGAACAATAATTCTCATGGGCACAATGCTCAAAAGTCAATATAGCGCAAGCCACTACTTGTTGAAGACAGAACCATTAAGCGCGGAATCAAAGAACTAGAATACTGTTCCTACCTTACACGAATTAACCTCGGAATTAACATATTTATGGATTCCAATACTGCTGTATACTCATGTATAGTTGCCTCAATCGAAATAGTGATAAAAATACCGCATATCTAAGCGGTATTGTTGAGAGGCAAGGAGTGCAGAACGTAGAGCCAGATTTAACTATATAGTTCGCTCATTTACTTTTTATAATATCACACTTTCAATATCTCCCAAAGCACTGCTATGAATTGGTAACAAAACTTACTAAAATTATTTTCAAAAACACATTACCAAATAAAGAAATATAAAGTAATTATCAAGTTAGGTAAATCTTCACCCCGACAGTATAAGCTCGACTGCGGTGTTCAGTCTAATTGCGACCCTGGGTAAATAAGATATTCATAAGTTTACATAGGCTACGTCAGATGAATGGCGGGTATCTGTAGTGAGAGAGAATCTCATTTAATGTAAAAGTGGAGTAAAGACGGGAGATCTACTTGTCGGCCTATGGCGGCCTATTCATTCGTCTCGCCCTGCATAACGTCATAACCCCGATCACTATTATGATTCTTTCAACTATATATGCGAATGTATGTGTGGTATTAAGCAGGCATGTGTATAGAAATAATCCTGATAACATTGAAGTATTCCAAAAAACCCTAATTCTAAAACCATTGACGAAAACTAAATACGAGTAGGGCCAAATGATGTGCAAATTCTGATCCATAATATCCTCGCGGTGCACATTAGGTAATGCTGATACGTACGGTTCGTGAAAATACTTATATATTTGACTACTTTCTTAAATGAAATATTTTTCTAATTAAATCATAGAGCATATACTTATATGCTAGTGGGTATGCGTGCATGTTAATACATTCCGAATGAAGTTTCATCGTAAACGTTTACTGAATGAGAATTGGCACATGCATTCGCATATACATAAGCATACAGTACCATTAAAACACATAAATATGAACAGACATTAATTAGTGTATGGTAGGAACAGTATACTAGTTCTTTGATTTCACACTTGATGGTTCTGTCTTCGACAAGCAGTGGCTTGACTTTTGAGCATTGTGCCCATGAGAACTATTGTTCAGGAGGCCAAGACCTATGATAACATACTAAAATTTGGTGCAATTTAACCGAGGGCCATTTTCGTATCATTCCGTCCGAGATCCTTTCATAATGTTCTTAAATATAATTTATGAACCATGCTTTTATGCATATCTTAGCCAATACCAAAATGATTGATGGTCTTTAAATTTTTGCAATGAATGTACACTTCTGTGCAATAAAATCCCATACACCTATTTTTCGCTGTATTAAATCATTCTTTATTTGTCAGTGTCAGTGTCATATTTTTGAAATGCCGAAATTAACTGAACTTAAAAAAATTCTAATTCTCTCTAAAATTGAAGAGGGATGGTCTATCAGAGCAGTTGCCTAACCATTATCACTTAAATAAAAGTACCGTTATGAGTGTGAAGAAAACGTGGGAGGAGGAAGGTATCATAAAGAGAAAAGACGGTTCAGGCCGACCGAGAAGTTCAAATCCCACTCAAGAAGAAGCGCTCCTTGGCTATTTGAGGGAAAATCCGTTTCAAGCAGCAGTAGACGCTGTGTCCATGACAAATTTTCCAGCATCGAGGTCAACAGCTAGCCGAAGGATAGGAAAATCAGAATTAAAAAACTGTAAGTGCCAAGAAGACCATATTAACAGAAGAACATAAGCAAGCCCGCATTCTGTTTTGTTTAAATTATGTCTATCGCCTGTTGGAGTTTTGGAACAATGTTGTGTTTACGGATGAAAAAGTTTTTCAGTCTTGTAATGACGGACATATTCGGGTGTACCGTCCTGCAAATATCAGGTTTCACGAACGCTACGTGCCTCCGCGGAACAGGTCCGGGCGATTTTCTGTTAAAGTTTGGGCATAGATAAGTGTGTATGGCCCTGGTGTAGAAAGGCGTATCATGGGTAATGGTAGATTTAATGGACAGGTTTATAGGGATATTTTGGAAAACATTATGCTTCCTTCGGTGGAGCAATTATATTCAAACAACACATTTATCAACAAGACAACTGCCCTATTAATACTGCCAGGATAATTACTCAATGGTTTGGGAAAAATAATATTGAATTATTACCGTCAATTTCTACATTTCGTCACCTCAATATTACAAGGTTGTATGTAACATATTTGAGAATTTTTAGTTACTAATAATGCAAAGTTGTATGTGGCCTGGCGAATCTTTTGCGACTTTTTAATAGATGGCAGCACCTCTGTACCGAATTTTATACTTTATAAAACAAAGGTGCATGTAAAAATATTACACTAGTTGAATAACATGGTTGTATGTTTTAACACACAACTCTGTTTTCTACTATAGTAATGAAATAGCTCCATAGAACGGGTGTTGAGAAAAGCGGAGTACTTTTCTCCAGTATCATTAATTCATTTGCTGCTACAAGCAAACAAAAAGACTCCATATAACAGAGGTTCCCAACAGGATTTTTTCAAGGACCCACTCATTGGTCGCTATACTAACAAGGACCCCTTAAAGTGACAAGGGCGGATCTGGACCTTGAGCTTGGGGGAGCGGGGTAAAAAATTTTTCATCTTTAAATGAAACTTATTAACTTACACAATCTTGGGGGGGGGCATTTTTTTTCTTCCCAAAATTAACAAAAATCATAACATTTTAAAACAAAAGTTGATGGTTTACAGAATCTTAGGAGAGGTTACCCATCCCCCCCCCCCCATAAATCTGCGCTTGCTCAGTGACATTTCGCGGACCCCCAAGACATCGACCCCAGGGGTCCGCTTATCCAAAAAAAAAATGGGGAAACTCGTAAGACTGGTAAAAAAGCCAATTAAACTTTTCTTTGATTATTACTATATACTTTATTTCAATGTTTATTTTTGTATCTTAGAATAAATAAATGATTTGCCGTAATACTTCTTTTTTTTAAATACATAATAGAAAAACAAAGTTGTATGTGACAAAACAAATCTCACTGATAGGAAACCAAAGTTGTATGTATTTTTTTAAATCGAAATATCTTCTTTGAAATTGAAAATAAAAAATATGACCATTACATAGTTGAGTAATATGGCACTTTAAGTGAACTGAGAAGAATAAAAAAATTAAAAATTAAACCGCTTCTGTATTTGTAACACCCCTAAACTTTAAAGTAAATTTTCTCAGAACAGCATTTAGTGCCCATAGAACCTTGTAATATTGAGGTGACGATTTGTTATAAATCGAAATCATTAAATCATTAACATTTTTCCAAATACCTTACTTATGACATTTCACAATCAATGTCACTTTTATATAAGTAACCTATATGATAATAAAAAATCTAAATTCCAAAAAGACTGATTCACACCACTCAATATTAGTAAAAATTGCATTACTTGGTTTTTCAAGTGTATGGGATTTTATTGCACAGAAGTGTACATATTTTTGCATGTGGCCATCTGACAGTGTGGCTTATTTGGGCACCCAGTAAAATTTTATTTGTTGTTATGATTTATACTGCTTTTTTTTTAAACAACAGGAAAGTAAAGAAATATATCTCGCAACAGCTTTACTATTGAAATAAATCTGTTTTAACTTGTCCCTCTCAATGCCGATTATTACTATAAAATCATTGGCTCCCACAAAATACAAAATTCACAATGGAGCTTAAATGAGTCAAAATATCGATCGCCTCTGCAGTATTTAAATAATGAATGAGCAAATTGCTCTCCTGTCTTATCAACAGATTCTGTTCAAATAAACCTCTTCCGCTGGCTAGATTCCACACCACAATACTTTGTAGGATGGGGTTACGGCATGTCATTTTTGAGTGCGCAACTGAGGAGTCAGAAAATTTTAATTTTTTGCTCATTAATTAAACTCCACATGCAGCATCAGACCCACAATAAAGCATAATTGCTAAATGAAACTATTTTTGATCCTTTGACTGCGGAAACTGAAAATCAAAAATCAAAATGCCTGATATTTATGTAAGCATGGATGCATGGTTTAAACAGAAATTGTTCAGTTCATGTGTTTAAGAGTTTATAGAGTTGCGTTTTTAAATCTTTGAAAATTTGTAATCATGTGCCTGTCAATGTATAGTACAGTACCTAGAGGTAAAAAATATGTAAAATTTCAGAATAATTTCATATCTAATGATAATTTTTCTTTACGGGTAATTATTGTAGTAAAAGTAGTGGAGTAAATGAAGATTTTCACTTCCGAAAAATTTGTAACCAGGCAGACTTTGATGAACAATATTCTTCAAGTATGCTAGAATAACATAGTGAAAAGTCTTCCGCAAAAAAGTGTACGCGTCCTATTTTTATTTAACAGTTTAAGTGCAAAAATACGGTTTTTTGCGAATAACTTTTTAAATTTTATTTGTACGAAAAAACTGATAGTGCCATTCGAAAGAACGGGAAATTTTACGAAAGAAACATATATGACATATTTGTGCGCATTAAATTGGAGCGAGTAGAAATTTGTTAACTAAGGTCCCAAGTAACGTTGCGCCGACCGTCCCGCTGACGCTGGAATAGGCTTGCGGTAGCGCGCACGCTGTACGTAAGTGGCTATAACTTTTGATTGCAAAAAGCAAATGATATGAAACCAATTGGAAATGAAGAAGTATCATTTCCTCAAAGTATTCATGTTTTTAAATAATTTTTTAAGTACTTTAATAATTATTACATATGTAGCTTGAAAGCGGACCATTGCATGAATTAATGATTATTTAGTAAAAATCATTGTAAAACGAATAATTTATTAAAAAAAAAAATTATTTTCCGAAAAAAGACGTTTTCCGCTGTTGACACCAAATTTCAATCGTCAATATCAAAGCTTAATATCGTGATATCGGCACTTTATAAGTGATCAATTTGAAGGTAAAGATGTGTACTAAAAGCCCCAATGATTTATTTTATGATACATACACGTTTTTATATTAATTTTTTACGATTAAGTCGAACTATATGTTTTATAAGAAAAAAATTCGAAAATTTAACGCTATTAAAAGTGTAATAGTAGAGTGCTCGGTGCCCAGATATACGCATAAAAATAAGTTCTGTGGGGGTTTCGTTGTTACAAGCTGAATTTGATATAAAACTAATGATATACTGATGTTTCAAAATCTCAAAGCCGTCAAAAATGTCCTGCTCAAAAGGTCATTATAATAAAAAAATGAGTTATTTTTTAGTGACTTAAGTGTTTTGATATTTCCACTTTTGAGTAATAGCAAATCCTTTTAACCAAGAATAGAACTAGTCAAAATAAGTAGATTTTCGAACAGACCCACCTCGAGAAATCAAATTTTGTCTTCTACACGGAAATCAGATATGTCGGTCTCTTTCATTCGATTTCCCGCTCCCCGCGTCTCTCTCGTCTTAAAGCTGCTGATTGATGTAACCGTATCGTTTATTGACCGTGACCTTTTACAACTTTTAAGTGATACCAATCTAGTTTTCGCCATGACATATTTTACCAAACTTTCTAACGGGAAATAGGTCACTTAGATCTCTCTCAGTAGCATAGATCAAGCATAGTAAAGTATAGGACAATACTATTTACAGCCTACCTGTGAAGAACACCTACCTGTGAAGAACTCTTGTACAGATAGTAATAGCATAAGACTTCGAGAAATAGAAAGTTTTGTACTAGGCATTGGCACAGGCATAGACGTGGCACAAATGTTTTTTCTAACTGAAAAATGTTTAAACTTTAATTTGGTGGTAGTTTGAAGCTGTTACTCGATAGGTACAGTAATGCACAAAAAAAAAATAAAAAAATTTTTGTGCCAAGGCGTTGGCACAAGATTTAACGAGGCACAAAAGTATATTTTTCTTTTACTCTGTAAATACTAAATTTTAAGAGTAATTTCAAGCTGTTACTCCATTGGTATAGTTGCTATACGAAAAATGTTCCGGAAAGAGCACATAAAAAACTTGTGTGCACAAGTTCTGCCCAGGCACCAAATGATTTTTCTTATAGTCGCTGTAAGTACTAACATTTCAAAAAAATTTCATTCTGTTACTTGATTGGCCAGGTTTTTTGCAGCCAGCTCTTAGACTATTGAAGTTTCTAGACCCAGCGGTTTGAGCTGTGCGCTGGTAGATCAGCCACTCAGTTAGTCAGAGTATTCTTTTATAGATAGATAATAATAATATATCAGATAATTATATGCAAATTGATCTTGTTTTAATCATTGTTGTTGTTTAATAATGTTTAAACTCTTGTTTTATTGACGATCTGTTTTGTATTATCTCCAATGTTTATACATTGGCAAATGTTTAAATACCTATTAGTAATTTGCAATTTTATATCCTCTATTTTCATTTAACTCTTATACACATAGCTGTAAGGTATGGTAAAATACTTAAAAAAAATACAATACCCTTAAAAAGTGTTAATTTCTGTTTTTTTTGTAACATCACTGATATTATGCTATCGTTCTTCTTCCTTATAAAAAATGTAATATTTGTTTATAAGAAAATTTTCTGTCGCTCGTTTCTTTTTATTTTCATACATATTTCTTTCATTTATTTGTTATCTTTATAATCTTAAATAACAAATTGAAAACTAGTTGTAAACTACATATTTACATAACAGGAATTTTAAAAAGAGGCATAACTGTGAGAACCGTAAGAATCCAGACAGAGAATATTATTTAGATTTTGCTTAATAAAACCTAAATAATATTCTCTAACCATGATGAAAGCAAATAAATAGAAAATAATTAATTGTAAAAATAAATCAAGAATAGGCTTGTAAATAAAGAATGACTGTTTCTATACTCTACACATGAGAACTAACAAGTATTTTGAGCCGCTGAACACGAATCTGACCTTAGTTTTTCCCCAGCACGTCAGGTTTTTTTTTTTAAAGCAAATAAACATAAATATTACGATCCAACATACTTTTTTGCATTTAAGAAAAAAACCTGACGTGCTGGGGAAAAACTAAGACAGATTCTAAGACTAACAGATTCGTGTTCAGCGGGTCAAAATACAAGGGATAGATATGGTCAGTATCCCGGCGCAGACCACTTTTTTTTTTGTGGGCCTGTGTAATTGTTGTGAATGACTAAATTTCAATAAATGAATTACTTATTTTCAATATTTTTTTGCCTTAAAATGCCAGGAATCCTATCATTAAATTCAATACTTCGTCAGTATTAGCTAGAAGGGTAGTTGTTTTGGTTGGTTTTTCAGTAATGAGTGTTTTAAAGTGTTTTCCTAAGTAGTATATTAGCGTGACCCGATTAAGCTACCAATATACAAAAAGTAGATAATTTCATATTAAATAAAAATGTGTGAATGACTGAATTTAAATAAATGATTTAAGTATTTCCAATATATTTCTTACTTTCTTTAAAATGCTAAAAATCCCATCATGTAATTCAATACTTCGTCAGTAGAGTAGTTGTTTTGATTGGTTCTCCAATAGACCTTTTCATCATAGAAGCGCGCATGTGCTGCCTCTGTGTTTGTTTGCGGGAACTATGAAATGTTCGGACACTTGGATTGTCAAAATGGTTGGACCGGTATCATTTTTTCGCATTAATTTAGACGAAAGTGTGATTGACGGTGCAAAATTAGTACACAACATTGTGGAAGAACACACTTGCGCTCAATTAAGGCGCTGGCTCAAGTATCCTGGTCGTAAAATGACTGAAAGCAAGAATAAAGAACTGATTGCAAGGTTAGAATTCAACTACAACTTATCAATTTATATACAAGTGCATTAAAAGAAAACAAATGTGTTTATTCTACAATATGCTTAATAACATTCTTCGTGTAGTAATTGATAATGCAGTAAAAATATTTTCTGTTTTTCTACGAAAATGTAGGGTCAAAAATGCAATTGAAAATGAGGGTTTTGTCAATCCTCAAATCCAATATTGACATGCGAAAACTGTCCGAACAAACATGGAACTCGACGTTTTTTAAACAAATAATGATGAATCTGTTACCAATTTTTTGAAAATAGGTAGTGCCATATCGTATAGTTTACCTATTTGAAAGAATTAGAAAGAAAGAAGACAGCTTTATCCACAGAAGGATCGACAAAAAACCTATATATATAAGTGGAGAACACGCTCAATTGCACACTATCTTGTACTAGGAATTCCCAACTCTGACACTGGCGATGTCTTTGTTATAATAATAGTTTTAGAGCGAGAGCTAGGTGGCTTTTTCGGCACATTATCGTTTTATGAACTTTGAGATATTTTTATAGTTTAATCGATGTTAACGATTCATAAAATCGACTTCTGGCAGGAGGTACCGTCAGGTCAGTCACGAAAACTGTCTAAAAATCTGTGAATTTGTGTCATCGTTACAAGGCTCTTTTGTGTGTACACATTTTATGTTTAAAGTATATAATAAGATCGCCAGAAAGTGTGGGCCCTCAGGTGACGCAGACAGAAAGGTCAAAGTTGTAAAAAAACAGAGTTATATCACGTGATTGTTACAAGCCTTTTTTTAGGGTGAGCATATGTGTTTAAATGTTTTGAACACAAAAAAAAAATTCCCAGAAAGAAACTTCTGTCAGTAAGGCTAGCCAGAAAGAAAGTGTTGCGAAAAAAATCAAATTTTCTTCAAAAATTTTAAACATTTCCTTTCTGGCTAGCCTTACTGATAGGAGTTTCTTTCTAGGATTTTTTTTCTGTGTTCAAAACATTTAAATAAATATGCTCAGCCTATAAAAAAGATTGTAACGATCACGTGATGTAACTCCATTTTTTTTACAACTTTGACCTTTCTGGCTGCGCCTTCTGATGGCCCATTCTTTCTGGCGATCTCGTTTTATTAATTTTTAACATAAAATGTGTACACACAAAAAAATGAGCCTTGTAACGATGACATAATTTCATTGATTTTTATATCATGAACCATGGCCAACTCGACGGGCTGACATATGCCAGAAGTATATTTTGTTGTTGTTTAGTTCGATAGAATTATTCAATGCACTTGTAACGATGAGTTTTCGAAAAAGCCACGTAGCTCCCGCACCATTTTGATTATTAATCTCATTAAAATATGTTGCCATAAGACGAGTTTTACATCTAGTACGTCGGATGGCTGGCTCTATCGTTCACTAACCCAATACCGAGGTATAACCAAATAAAACCTATTTCATTTTATTCAGCAGGTTTTTTTACATAGGAAATCACTTTTGACGACACTCTCCATTGGTCGAGACTGAAGTTACAAGAAAAAAACAAAAAAAAATGAAAATAACAAAATTCAAATTCAACCACGAATAACTTTCAAACGAAAAAAGATAAAATTATATATTTTTTTTTAGTTTTATAGTACAAACGATTCTCTTTAATTTGATGTATAATTTATTACAAAAATAATAACTTTAACATTAAAAAATTGACGTTGATTTAGAAGGTACACAAATTGTCAATTTTTTTGAAAGGTCTAACTCATTGTAACTCGCTTATGTATTGAGCTATTCGAATGTTTTATTCACCAAAAACTGCCAAATTTCATAGACTTCATTTTGTCTCAATTAATGCTGGGTGTAGCTCTGTAAATAAAAGCGGTACAGCCTTTTAAACACAACGAAGCGCGCTACGGCGACGGAGTCGCGAGGCTTCCCCACTCGTTCACGGTACATCCCGCGTTCACCATAAATCGCGCAAGTCTACAGGTATCAGACAGATATAACTGATTTTCAGATATATCATTGTAAAAACCGCTGCCCAAGGAATCACTACTTCCATATCCGGATTTTCTATCCAAGTCACACAACGAAAAAATTTTGTATCTGGAAATAATTGTTTATGGAACTTTAATAATATAATATTTGAAATCCTCTACCCCAAAAACCCATAAAACGATACCCCACATCGGTAGTGGGGTGGGGGTGGTGACAGGGGGTGGGAGTGGGGAGTGGATAAAGTAAAAAAATATTTTGAGGTTTCTGGTTCTTGTACACACACTAAATCACATTTTTTTCCACCCCCTTTAATAATGGGGTGGGGGTGGCTAATTCCAAAATTTTTTTTGAGACCTTAGCTTCTCTTGTCTATACTAAATATCAATTTTATGAACTCTTATCTGCTTGATTTACCTATTTACTCCAAATTTACCCCAATTTACCCCCCAACCCTTCGACGGAACAAGATGAAAATATAATCTTGTTCTAGATCTTGTTAAAGTACATATGTGTACCAAATTTCAAGTCAATATCTCAAACGGTTCCAGAGTAAACGTGCGCACAAAAAAAGTTACAGACTGACAGACAGACAGAAATTTTTTTTCGCCTTAACTTGAAATCTCGACGTTTCATGACATTCTAAGCCTATTTGAACAATAAAAATTTTTGAAAATTTTCTTGTCGTTACTATACTTCCACTGGATGTGGAAGTAAAAATTGTTGTGTGCCGTAAACTACACGATAAAAGTACTCTACTTCGAGCATTTTCTTCGAGGAAACCTACTACGCATCCATACTACTCAAGGTAACCCACTGTGCATCCAATTTACTCGAGGAAAGCCACTGCGCATCCATATCACTTGAGGTAAACACTGCGCATCTATAGCACTCGAGAAAAGCCACTCCATAATACTGGTGGTAACCTACTGCGCATCTATTGTACTTGAGGAAAGCCACTGCGCATCCATACTTACTTGAGGTAACCTACTGCGGTCTATAATACTCGAAAAAAGTCACTGCGCATCCAAAATACTTGAGAAAAGCCACTGGGGATCAAGTAAAAAAAAAGTTTTGAGGCTTAGGTTCTTGTATACACGTTAAATCACAATTTTATTTTTTTCACCCCCTTTAATAATGAGGTGGGGGGTAGTAATGGGGGTGGCTAATACCAAAAATTTTTTTGAGACTTTAAGTTCTTTTATATATACTAAATACCAATTTTATGGACTTTTACCGGCTTGATTTACCCATTTACCCCCATTTACCCCAATTTACCCCCCAACCCTTCGACGGAACAAGATGAAAATATAATCTAGTTCCAGATCTCGTTAAAGTATATATGTGTACCAAATTTCAAGTCAATATCTTAAACGGTTCCAGAGTAAACGTGCGCACAAAAAAAGTTACAGACCGACAGAACGACAGACCGACAGACAGAAATTTTTTTTTTCGCTCAAACTTAAAATCTCGACGTTTCATGACATTTTAAGCCTATTTGAACAATACAAATTTTTAAAATTTTTCTTGTCGTTACTATACTTCCACTGGATGTGGAAGTAATTGGATAGACGATCTAAATATGCTTGTGTAAATAGGCTGTTCTTTTTTTTTAAATAATACTATTCCTAGTGGGATTTTTACCATCTAGTCTGTCTTCGTTTTGATCAAAATTATCGCTGCGATAAATGTAATTGTTTTCTTCAGAACTTACTGGAGGAACTCCAGGTGGTATAAAAATGTCGTCACCAGTTTTTACTAATACGTGACTAGCTAAAGACGTTAAAAATGTACCTATTTCATCGTAGGAATAACCATAGCCAAAAGAATAAAGCATATCATTAAGTTCTTTTTCTTCTGACGGCACGAAACACATGTAGTGATATGTAAAGGATTAAAAAAATGGCCTAAGCTGATTGTTTTTTTTTTCCATAAGTATTAATATAAATTGCATTACTATAGAAATAACGTTTAAATCAAATTTGTCTGTCCTGACATATTTAGTATCCACGACATAAATGTTTATAACAAATCTGAAACTTCTTGTTTACATTTATGTTCATTCAGATTAGTAGTCGTGTTTTTTTATAGTTTTAAAACATCCAGCTATAGCTTCTCTTAAGATACCGGCAGCTTTATCAGGAATTGTCAATTCATTCTCATGAACGAAGTTTTCTTCGCCTGATTCACTTGTGACTGACAACAAAAATCCTTTTAGCTTTATTATCACTTGAATGAACTGTTGTTGTATTTTCTTTGTGTTCACAAAACACTATGTTTGCTTAAATGCTTTTCTAATCTCTTTCTTATATTTCCACTGCTATAATAATCTAATTTTTCTTCCGTCATTTCTTCAAATATATCATTAAGGCGTGTTTTTAGAAATATTAGAGTTAAGAATTCTTTTTTGCAAAGAAGCAAGATAAACCTTAAATAAAATATTTAACGCTACTTTAAATTCATTTTTTTCATTCAGTTGTTTAGTTTGTACACATTTAATTTTTTCTTGCTAATATATTTTCCATAATAAATTTTATGATAATTTCCATTAGCCCAAATAAATCTGAATAAATGTGTAACCTGCCTTGTATTTCTGTATCACAATGCGACACTGCAGCTTTAATATAATATATTTTTTTCTAGTTTCCGCACCCGTTCCTGTACAAACTGGTACTTAAAGATGTTCTTAATTTATTCTTAATTTTTCTGGATTTTCCACAAATCAGAAAATGCCATTTTATTTAAAACTGATTTTTTTTCTTTATTATAACTACATGAAGGCTCAGTTGCATTTTTAAAATTTTTTTTATCGCGTTACTAATATCAGAGGCAATACGTATTATCTTTGCTGATGTTATTTATTACAAAAAGATGTCAGACAAGAATAATGAAATCGGTATCGAAGGATGTGCAAATAAGTGCCACCACTTTGTTTTATAAAAATTTTAATGAAATTGCATATTTTCTTTCATTTGCACAATTAATAATAGACCTGATGCCAGTAACAGTTGGTTTTTTACCATTAGATTTTCACTGCTTTCAGCAGTTTCGTAAAACAAACATGTAGTTTTTCTCCATTGATAAAAATGAATCTACAATATACATAAACTGTAATAGCCTACATGTAAGTAAAATAGTATATACTTATTAATATTTATCCAGACAATAATGAGGCCAGCAGCCGATACGTTTCTTGATGGGCCAAGAAAGTAGCGGGGGCGGGAAAGGAAGCCTCACGTCTTCGTCGCCGTACTGTGCTTCGTTGTGTTTCAAGGGCTGTAGCGCTTTTAGTTAAACAATTAGATCCAGCATTAATCGAGACAAAATGAAGCCTATTAAATTTGTCAGTTTTTGGTGAAAGAAAAATTTGAATACCTCGTTATATAAGCGAGTTATGGCGAGTTAAGAATTAGAAAAATGTTGCTGATTTGTGTATCTTTTTGAATTTTGCTAGTTTTTTTATGTTAATTTTTTAATTATTGCAATAAATTATACTTCAAATTAAAAAGCAATGTTTATTTGTCAAAACCAAAAAAAAAATTGTATTTTTATCTGTTTTAGTTCTAAAGTTATATTTGATTAAATCTTAAATTTCTAAATTTCTTTTTTTTTAGTTTTTTTCTTATATCTTCGGTCTCGACCAATGGAGAGTGTCGTCAATTTTGATTTCCTATGTAAAATAACATGCTTTAATAAGTAGTGAAGGTCCCATCTGGTTATACTTCAGTATTGGGTAGGTCAAGAAAGAGAAGGCTTTTCGCGCTCTGCCCGACGGGCTAATCATGACATACACAGTTTGTGACTGTTACGAAAAAATTGTTCTTTGCACTGAGTAAAAGGCGCGTTATTTTGTAAACCCCGTAGATATGGTCATGATAAAGAAAAAACTATGCATGCATCAAATAAGAGGCCTCTTGCATGTGCCATATATTTTAAATTAATTTATATATATTTTATTAATTTATTAATATAGTGTTACTAAACATCAGCAATTATCAAATCTGTTTTCATAATTTCTAACTGGAAAGTATTTAAATAACCGACTAATATCCGAGAGAAGGGGCATATCTGAAAACACTCATATTGAAGTTGACACCATCTGATATTAGGTAAAGTTGACTACACAATTCTAAGGTGTGTAAAAAATGTCGGCATCTTTGACATTGTGGTAAAGATCAAAGATTTTTAATTTAAAATGTACGCTAGCGCTGTGGGTCTCCTGTCACATGACGCCACACGTTGTTTGCGGGCCTAATGGATTTATTCAAAGTTTAATGTTGAATCAAAAGAAAGAATAAGAAAAAATCCTTTACACACTGTGTTTTGATTCTAAAACTGCTAAAATTATATTTTGTGCAAGAAGCCTATTGAAAAAAACTGTCAAAAATTTGTGTTTTTCGTTGTGCCAAAGAAGTCACCTCCCAAGCAACACAATAGTTTATTTATGATGTAATATACATATATGAGATATATTTTTGGTATAAAGGAATATTTGCTATATACAACGTGATTTACCATGATATGCAGAAAATAAAATGGTGTACTAGTCTTTAATGTGGGAAAGCCCCTGCAAAATTTTAGAGTGTCCGTGGTAATTTAGTATATTAAATAGGATTAAAACTTACGTAGATACGTTACTGTTACATGCTTGTGATCAGTAATAGGGCGACGAACTTACTTGTGAAAGAACATATTGGAGATGTTTACATTTCCTTAATTGGCATAAAAAGTGAAGCTGGTGGGTGCGGTCAAAGTGCCGCGTTTTTTGCTTTCGTTCGAACAATCAGGACACCGGCAGGCACAAAGCACCGCCGAGTTGCTGTTTTTGTGTTATTGGTTTAAGTAAATATCTCTTATATCTACTTGTTTTGGAGTTCACTAGCATAGGGTCAATGTCTTTTCGATTTATTTCGCTATTTTTGTAGTGTGATTTGATTAAAACCAAGGTCAATCTTGATTCGGATAAAGTGATATAGTTGTCCCGCATTACATCAGATTGGTTAGGGTCATTGGCGGCGCTTTTCTACAAAAGACTAAGGTAATTTTTTTGGTCATTTTTCAAAAAATTTTCATTTTTTTAACTCCTTTTGGTGGGGACAACCTACTGATAAATTTTTCACATGTCATGGTAGATCACCCTGTATAATCAATATTTTTATACGTAATCACATTTCTTCACCTTAACAAAGACTAGTAATATAATACTATAAAGACACGCTCAGTGGCGGCTGGTGAAATTTCAATTTTTTTTTCTCGTCTGGCGCATGGGACCCATACGAAATATGGGAAATAAAATCTAAAGAAGCACTTCTCTAATGACCCTTAAACAATTTTGAAAAAGCAGTTTGTGAAAAAATGTTTTAAAATTCGGCCTCCCCTGGTCTAGGGACTCATGTTTATTTATTTTTTTTTTGTTATTTACATTTGACTTTTCATAAAAGTACAATACGTTCTGGAGTTTATGAAAATATTTTCATTATTAACTGAGATACAACGAATTGAAATATTGTAATTTGTTAAATTGTAAATTACAAAATTTCAGTTAATTGTATTTCATTTAACCCACCAAAGCCTAGTGTTACCTTATGGTCACGCAAACATGTCCATCTTTGAAAGGGAATTAGAACTAATTTACTTGCTAAAAATTCTTTTTAATTGACTTTTCGCTACTAGATGGCGTATGTGATCAGCTTGTTTTAGTTGTCACAGATTAATTCATCATAGTTTGAAAAGAAAGGTGTTTTGAAATTGTGCTACCCTTAGTTCTCTGGAAATAATGGAGCCAATATTCGAGTAAGTATATTATTTTCTTTATTATGACAATTGTCACGTTTTCATAGGATAGTATGTATAACTAAATGACTAACGCATATAGTATGAGATTTTTTGTATAACCTAACCTTGCAATATACTTGCTATATATAAACAAACTTGTGTGTTACCATGTGGTCACACTAGGCTAATATGTAAGCTAATTTAATTTTTCTTACAGGAGGGGTTTTTCACTTCAGGAAGCTCTAGATATGGCGTATAATGACGATAATGAAATAACCGACATATTCATATGCCCACCTGATCCAAATGTTCTGACGGATGAGGATTCAGCCGATGAAGACGACGGTGGTTTAGTGGATAATCTGTCCGGACGTCAATTATCAGCTGCTGCAGAAATTCGATATTCAAATGATCAGCAATCATCACTTGCTGGTAACAATGACCACTTAGAAGAATTACATTTAGTGGAAGATGAACACAATCAAGAAATTGCGGTACTTGATGTTGACACTGCTGCCGACTTTTTAAAAAAATTAAAAGGCAGAAAATATGATAATAGGACATGGATAGACGGTGATCTCATAAAGTCATTAAATTTCCCAAAACCTGACTACTCACACTTCAAAAATTTGTCCCCAACAGACTTATTTGAGTTATTTTTCGATAATGAAATACTGTTGCATATTTTGGAGGAAAGTAGAAAATACGCCCTTTTTCTAAACTGTTCTGATCCGAAAATTACATTAGATGAACTGAAATGTTTTATAGGGATAATGATTGTTTCTGGATATAATGTTCTTCCCGGGAAAAGATTTTACTGGGATTCTGGTGCAGACATGACCAATCAAATGATCAAAGAGGCAATGCGTCGCGACCGATTTATTCAAATAATGCGATTTATACATTGCGCGGATAATACTAAATTGGATCCTAAAGATAAAATGTGGAAGTTGCGACCCATCATTAGCAAATTACAAAATTCATTTCTAAAATATTATCAACCAACACAAAATCTGAATTATGATGAGTCAATGGTTAAATATTACGGCCGTCATCACTGCAAACAGTTCATTCGAGGAAAACCGATTAGATTCGGGTATAAAGTATGGTGCCTAAATTCGGAAAATAGTTATCTAGTAAACTTTGACATATATCAAGGGAAAAACCCAAACTCGATCAATACATATGAAACTGCATTTGGAAAAGCTGCTGCTCCACTTGTTTTGATGTTGGATAGTTTACCTGAAAAGAAGCTTCCCTACCAAATATTTATAGACAACCTTTTTACTGGTTTCAATTTGTTAGTGTATTTGAAGGAAAGAGGGTATGGAGTTACAGGAACTATTAGGGACAACAGACTCCCTAAAGATTGCCCTCTAACCGATAAAAAAATGATGTCTAAAGAAGCTCGAGGTCACTTCATATCAAAAATTGACAGGGAAGATGGCATAATGTTGACAAGGTGGATGGATAATGCTGTCGTAACAATGGCATCAACGTCATATGGAGTGAATCCTATTCAACAAGTCAAACGTTATTCGCAAGCACAAAAAAATATTATACAAGTTGCACGTCCACATGTGGTCGGAATGTATAACAAATACATGGGTGGTACCGACCGCATGGACGAAGATTTAGCTCGGCATCGAATAAGTATTCGCAGTAAAAAGTGGTATTGGTCCTTACTTACTTGGTTACTTGATGCTGCAATCCAGAATGCGTGGATTCTTTTCAAGTGTTCTGGAAGGCAAGTTACCAATTTGCAGTTTCGCCGCGAAATTGCTACTACTTATCTGATTAAATATAAAAAACCTCCGATAAGACCGGGTAGGCCAGCAACTAGCAGAGGTAGTCTGTCGCTGAATCGTATATCTGACGATATTAGGTATGACGGTATAAACCATCTCATCGTTGCTATCCCCAATAAGAAACGTAGAAGATGCGCTGGGGAAGGATGTTCCTCAGTTGGTCGTACGCAATGTGAAAAGTGTGATATTGGACTCTGCATTGAGTGTTTTGCGATATTTCATAAAAAATAGTTAAATTATTTTTTAAGTGGTTAAATGACCTAGTGTGACCATATGGTCACATGCTGTAACTATAAATTAAAAATAAAATTTTTCAAAAATTCGTTTTTGTAAGTTATTTTATTGGTCTATTGACCACATAATCGTATATGTTTTTAGTTTTAATAAGAAAAAAAAATTCCGGCTTTGATGGGTTAATAATGAAAATATTTTCATAAACTCGAAAATGTATTGTATTTTTATGAAAAGTAAAATGTATATGACAAAAAGCAAATTTGTTAAATAGGACTCCTTAGACAAGGGGAGGCTACTGAATTTTAAAATTTTTTTTCGCAAATTGCTTTTTCATTATTTTTAGGGGTTGTTAGAGAAGTGCTTCTCTAGATGTTATTTCTCATATTTCGTATGGGTCCCATGCGCCACAGACGAGAAAAAAAAATTGAAATTTCACCAGCCGCCACTACGAGCAATCCCATTCATAAATCTCGCTTGAGAAAGTTGACCTGGGGCATTTAAATTGGCAGTACCGCCGCTCCTATGAAGGACATCAAACCAGAGTTGGCTCTAAGTGATGTGTAATCGAGTAAAAATTTTCATGCATGTAACAAATATATATAAATAATACTTTCCATACTGTACAAGGAAACATGGACAAGATGACACAAAGCAATGAAACGTTACTAATATATTTCATCATTTCATGGTTTCTACATTGTTTGGGAATGTATCATTCGTTTTTACAATATTTTTCATCTATGTAAAAGCCGTCTCTGGAATTTCTGACACAGGGGAAAGCTAATCTGCTGACGCAATGCGTAAAAAAAACGCGGGAGGTTTAATTTGGCATCTTGTCTGTCTCTCTCAAGAAACAAGCTTCTCTTTTCAAGCGTTGTGTCTATATATTTTATTATTTAGTCTTTGACCTTAACTGAGAATCACATCTTGCAGGCATTTTCATGCGTATATAACGTATATTCAGAAAGTATCAGGTATTTATACAGAACACGGATGTTTATACATTTATTATACCGAACTGTGTTGCTTGGGAAATAATTAATATAATCATAACTGCAAGAATTTAATGGTTGTTTAATTTTTCAGTGTCAAGCTTAAGCACTTTGAAAAATTTTTGGATACTTCAGAGGCATTAGCAGCAACAACAGCCACTGTAGAAGGAAAAATATCAAAGAAGTTAAAGAAAGTTTTAAAAAGACACATCACTGAAGATCTGCAGGAAAAGCTTCTGGTAGCAGATCCTAAATTAGGCTCTGCAATTAAGAATAAATTCAGCGTGCAATGTGTTGCGAATACTTCTGTCCAAGAGTTAATGAGATGCATCCGTTCCCAATTAGACAGTTTAATTTCAGAATTACCTAAAAAAGACATGACTGCTATGACTTTGGGATTAGCTCATTCTTTATCTAGGTATAAATTGAAATTCTCTCCTGACAAAATCGACACGATGATTGTTCAAGCTGTTTCATTACTAGGCGATCTGGACAAGGAAATAAATAATTATGTCATGAGATTACGAGAGTGGTATGGTTGGCATTTTCCTGAGTTAGGAAAAATTGTATCGGATCATATAACATTTGCAAAAGTCATTAAAATCATTGGAACAAAGGATCATACATCTACCGCGGACTTATCAGATATTTTACCTGAAGAAATTGAGGAACAAGTTAAAGAAGCAGCTGAAATTTCTATGGGTTCAGAGATTTCTGACTATGACATTATAATGATTCAGAGGTTATGCGATGAAATTATAGAAAACATTAATTATCGTGCTAGTCTCTTTGCTTACATACAAGGTAGAATGATGGCGATAGCCCCTAACGTAACAGTGTTAGTCGGCGAATTAGTAGGGGCAAGACTGATGGCTCATGCTGGTTCTTTGGTAAATTTGGCAAAACGTGCTGCATCTACTATTCAGATTCTTGGTGCCGAGAAAGCTTTGTTTAGAGCATTAAAAACTAAACATAATACACCGAAGTATGGTATTATTTACCATGCTGAATTAGTAGGCCAAAGTCATGACAGAAATAAGGGGAAAATGTCGAGGATGCTTGCTGCTAAGGTAGCTCTAGCAACACGTGTTGACGCTCTAGGTGAAGATGGCACCTTTACTTTAGGTGTTGACCATAAAGCTAAATTAGAAGCGAGACTCAGGGTACTAGAACAAGGCATTACAGGGAGGATAAGTGGGACTGGTAAAGCCAAGGCAAAATTTGAGAAGTACCATGGCAAGAGTGAACTTATGCAATACCCAGCTGCTGCCGACTCTACCCTTCCCTCTACCTCAGGTACTCAGTCCGGTCCCTCTGGCAGTAAAAGAAAGAGACCTCAAACTGGGATGCCAAAGGATGAAGATGACAGTAGAGAAATGGCAGAAGAAACACCAAAACAAAAGAAAAAGAAATTAAAACGGGAATTGTGGGAAGCGGGACTTTCAGAAGAAAGAGCAGGACCCTCGGGAGTTACACCTGGACCTTCGGGAATAAAAGCCAGTCCTTCAGGAGTAAAAATAGAAGGTAAGCCTTTATACGAAAATATTAGCATTAAAAGACTCAATATGAACTTCAAATTTAGATGGTTATTGATACTGCTTTCATATAACAAAATTATTCACATTATTGACATTACCTAATCTGCTGGGGTAAAAGCGGAACCTTTAGGAATAACGATAGAAGGGAAACTTTTATATGATAGTCTGAATATTAAGAAATAAACATGTCATGAACTTCATACATTATTTTCTGTTTTTTTGTTGGGATGCTCTGCCACATGTATTTTCTTATAAACAATGTCTGAGAAAATACCCTCTACACCTGTGACTTTTTTGTCAAAGGAACAGTTAGAGGGCGTTTATGACAAATTATGAATAAGAACATAAATATAACAATACTGGATTTTGCTGACATTTTAGAAACCAAATCTGTTTCCTTTCTTAAAGCTTTATTACGAAAATATTTATGTTTATGCATTCAAATATGTACGTTGAAATGCGTCTTTGCGAACTTTCTTTAGGATATACGAATCAAAGTTATACAGATAACGGCAGCCAAGTACGTACATGTACAAATTTATGGGTAAGTAGACATTTCATATTTACGGGTGCGAAGCAGATTGAATGCGCAATGATACAAAGGAATTTAAATGGTGGGGGTCGACCTGCGGTCAGTTACCCATTTATTTCGCATGTATACCCGGACCAATGTATGTACTTACATGCCGTTATCTGTATACCTTTTTTATAAATGTGCATTATGTCAATTCAGTTTCGATTAGAGTCGATAGTCTTCTCGTTTATCTAATCTTGTTTTGCTTGCTTATTCTTCCATATTTGTAAATGGGTAAAACTACTGATTGTAATAACGCAAAAGTTTTAGGTTAGCTTCAATTAACAAGACAAGTTCAATTCAAATGTCTTGGCCGACCACTTCAGAATGCACATGAATAACGGATGTTTATACCTGGACAAGATAACATCAGAACCAACTGTTTCATTCATATTTATTTAATAGGCACACCTTTGAACTTACTACCAGCACTCACATTTTCGAGAAATTCGCGGCCCTGTTTCAACGTAATGATCACACTTTCTCCTAGAGTATCTAGTTTATAAAAACAAAAGAGTGTACTCTATACATCCCCTGTCAAATGTTGACGTGTTTAGTCCAGTTAATTACTTGATTCTTTTAGTGACCGCCCTGTATATCTTTTTCACTAAAATAAAATAGGTTCCTTCCTTAGCAATTGTGTTAACTACATGTCAAATATTGTTTTCTGTAAAATATTTTCCTTAATTATTATTTTGGGATGTTCAGCCTTTATATTTTTCGATCAAAATATACCAAATTTTTCCATGGCAATAAGCCTTATTTACCTGTCGAATATTATTTTTCTCAATCGAATATTTTTTTAGAGAGCCAAGATACCGAATGTGAAAATTTTAAGTGATCTGGAACAGTAACTTTTTCACGATTATAATACTTCACTTCGGTAAGCGAGGGATATAAAAAATTTGTGAAATTATTTGCAAAAATCTCCCCTCTCTATTTGACACCTTCTATTAATTATCTAGTTCCTTTCAGTGATCAGTTTGTATATTTTTTTTACCAAAATTGTATCAGATTTTCATCCTTGTTCAACCACATTCCAAATATTATTTTCCTGTTTTATTTTTTTTAAAGTATCCAACCTGTAGATTTTTTATTAAGAGTTGTCAGGTCTCTTGCTTGGCAATAGCGTGAACTACCTGTCAAATATTATTTTTATCCATCAGCATTTCAGAAAGTGATTTTTTTACGATTGTAATTAGCTACAAATAATATTGGGTCTGGTGCACTTTAGGTATCTCCGATTTTTCAAATTTTCTGACAAGTAGTGAATAGAATATAGGGAATAGGGCACATTTAAGTAAAAAAATTTATGGATGAACCATAAATTGATAAGAAAAAAAATGTGAAAGTTACGGGACCGCGGAGCGAAAAGGGGTACTGGGTGAAGTAACAGGATTGTAAATCATACAAATGAAAGTAAGTACTATCACAGTAAAGTGTTGCAATTGCCTCGTAACCTATGTTGCTTTTCATTATTAAAGAAAAAAAGGAACATAACACAACCTTAACCTAACGTAACCTAACCTATGCACCTAACCTAACCTAACTAACTTTACAGAGCTCACATAAATCATAATTTTTAAGGAGCTGAAACATATTAGTAGGTACATATACCTATTTAAGTAGTATAGTGTCCTTGCCCTATATAATTTTCATAATAGCAATACATTTACTTACCTCGGCTCCCTTGTCGCTAACTGGTCCCGTAAATTTCACATTTTTTTTCTCGTCAATTTATAGTTCATCCATAAATTTTTTTGCTTAAATGTGCCCTATTCCCTATATTCTATTCATTACTTGTTAGAAAATTTGAAAAATCGGAGATACCTAAAGTGCACCAGACCCATAATATTTTCCAAACCTTAGTCAAAACTTTCTTCGTTGTTATCATCTCCATATAACCTAATACTCCAGGCGTTTTAGATTTTTGCTGCCAAATTCATGCCCTACAAAGAAAAATTTTTTTGTTGTGTTTATTTGGACGTCTTGAATAACACTTGGTAGTTACGCCACGATACACCTGGGGGAGTTCGTGAAAACCCCGTCAAAAGGTCGTGGAAACCGCGGATTCGCGATTAACTCAGTTTTTATGGCCCAAACGGGAACAACACATTATAAAAGTTGTACATCTGTAAATTCTCTACCTTAAAGGTTCTATACATTTTTTTCGTACGCCTAACCGTTTTAGAGATACGACGCGGATTAAGTGAAAAATGCATTTAGTTCTGCAAACCTCTTTCGCACCACATATTTCACAATTATCTTGCTTTCTATGGAATATCATATCATTTTGGGAGGAACCCCGTTATACGAAAATTTGATATTATCAAAAGACTCAGTGTGAACTTATACTGTAACGTGTTTCCACCCCTAAGAAACCACCCTCGCAAATTTCGTGGGTTCCAAAAATTATAACAAGAGATTGTCCACTAACACTTTATTAAACAATTTACTGGATACTTCACAATACTATTATTAATTTAAATGCACTTTACTGACTAAAAATAACAATGTTTATCACTTTGTAGTCTTAACCCTCACTTTTCCAAACTGTCAATTCAAAAACTTCTACTTTCTATACTTTCTGAACTACCCGCCGAGAATGCTGGTCAGTCTTTTATACCTAAAAATGACAGATCTCGATTTTTCTGTGATGATGCCACCATTCTCTAGATAATTCCAGATGTCACTTTAGAACTAACTTCTGGTAGGTTCTTTCCTCGAGTAGGTGCAAATACGTCTGAATTAACTGAATTCATTCTAGGGGTGGCAACACATCACACTGCCCCCTCCTTAAGCCTGAACGTCCCGGTCAGACAATTCAGCCTCTTTCACATACTTCGCCAGTCTATCCAAGTGTACGGTCTTCATCTTGGACTTTTTGTTTCGTTGAATCCGATAGACGACATCATTAATTCGGGTAATAACAGTATACGGTCCTTCCCAAGGAGGTTGAAGTTTTGGTGACGTCCCTTTCTTTCGCTGTGGGTTGTACAGCCAAACCAGATCTCCTGCCTTGAACCCTTCTGAACTACCCTTACGGTCGTATCGAGCCTTCATTCTGTCACTGGCTGTGGTGATTTGGTCTCTAACCAGCTCATGAACATTTCTTAGCCGTTCACTCATTTCATCCACATAGCTGTTCACAGGAAGCTGTTCTCAGCTTGGTGTTCTGAAAATCAAATCACACGGCAGTCTGATGTCATGTCCGAATACCACACGGGCTGGTGTTTGTTTCGTAGACTCGTGGATAGCAGCTCTGTATGCCATAAGGAAGCATGGTATGTGGAGATCCCAATCACGTTGATTCTTATGAACCACTTTAGAGAGATGTTCTTTCATGGTCTTGTTATGTCGTTCCACCATTCCATCTGATTGCGGGTGAAGGGCTGTTGTCCATGTTTTGTGTATCCCCAATAACTTGCAGATTTGCTGAAACACCAAAGTTCCTCCCTTGATCTGAGTTCAGCTCCAGGGGTACACCAAACCGACATATCAAATTATCTACCAAGACTTTGGCGACAGTGACTGCTTCTTGGTTTGGAATCGCATAGGCCTCTGGCCACTTACTAAAATAGTCCATGGCAACCAGTATATACTGGGAATGGGCTGGCTATATCAATTGCGATCCTCTCGAAAGGAGCTCCAACGTTATATTGCTTCATTACACCCCTACTTCTAGTCTGTGGTCCCTTACTGGCTGCACAAATTTTGCAATTGCGACACCAAGCTTCCACATCTTGACGACTATTTACCCAATAAAATCGTTCTCGTACTTTATTCAGGGTCTTATTAACGCCGAAGTGCCCACCGGATGCTCCATTATGCACTTCCTGAAGTACTTTCGGTACCCGACACCTGGAAATCACTAAACGCATAACAACTTCCCTGCCATCCGGGCTTTCCCAAGCTCTCTTTAGCAGCCCGTTCATGACTTTAAGTGAATCCCATTGAGCCCACAAAGCCTTCAATCCAACTGCCTTGTCCGAAACATCCTTCCATGCTGGTCGAATTCCTTTCTCCTTTGACTTCTTCTTCGAACTTGTTTACTTTCTCTTTAACTTCATTTATCTCTCCTTTGACTTTGCTTTTTAGTTCTTCATTGGCAGAAATGATAGCGTCCTGTTGTATTTTTATTTGATCGCTCAGAATTTTCCTTAATTCTTCCTGGTGTCTTTCTTGTTCCTCTTTTTCTTCTTGCCGTCTTGTTTCTTGTTCTTCTTTTTCTTCTTGACGTCTTCTTTCTTCGTCCTCTTTTTCTTTCTGACGTCGCTTTTCTTGGTCTTCTATAATTTTTCTTAGTTCAGTTTTTTCTTCTTGACGTCTTTCTTGTTCCTCTTTTTCCTCTTGACGTCTTCTTTCTTGCTCTTCTTTTTCTTCTTGATGTCACTTTAGAACTACTGGTAGGTTCTTTCTCGAGTAGGTGCAAATACATCTGAATTAATTGAATTCATTCTAAGGGTGGCAACACATCACAATACTAATGGTTATTGTTAATGTATTCATGTAAGAAAATTGTAACTTGTTAGATATTACCTAATAGTCTAAAAGTTGGCGACAGTTTTCATCAAGTGTTTATTAAAGTCGAAGTTTCGTTGGGGATAGCTGTGTGCAGGTCCCCTATTTGAAAAGCCGCGATTCTGGCACCCCCCCTTCTGCATTCAAGGTGGAAGTAAAAAGTTTTTAAATTAATAATCTAAAATATTATTTTCATTCCATACTAACTATTAAATATCTAATATATAAAATTACATTGCATGCTCGATTGATTATGTACATCGTGTTGCCAGAGTTAATTTAATTTTAAAAAAGGTAAAAAACTACATCTAACCTGTCCATTTTTCGAATCTGCGATTCTTGGATTTCAAGCCAAAAGTGTAAACCATTAGAACATCATTCCCTATGTTGGAATGGAGTATTTTCCTATTTTTATTTTTTTTTTTTGACATAATGTAGAATATGTATAAACAAGCCTCCCAAAAAATAATTATCAATTTTTTGAGTAAACAAAAGTTAAAATAAGTAGCGCGAAAAGCGTTTTAAATTGGTGACATAAGTAATCTACCGATGGCGTAGGTAGTCTATGTTAATTTGGTGATAGAATGGTTTTATACAAAACAGTATGGTGTTGCCAAGTTGAAATCTCTTCTGTACTTCTAGTAAAGATAATTGAAGAAAAAAGAGTATAAAGCTTATTTACTAAATCAATTTTAATATATTCATCCACAAAATTTAATTTTGTCATGTAAAAAATAATAACGGGTGAATTATTAAATGTTTTAAATAATTTTTAATGCCGATTAGATTTTTAAAAACATATTTAGCAATATATGGCAACAATGTCAACGGCTAGTCAAATGTGTTCTAACGTCGTTGATTTGAAGCATTTCAATTTCTTTTATCGAGGTATTTGCTGTAATTTATAAATAATAAATGCCATTTAAAAGGAGTTTTATAAAAAGTTGTGGAAACACAAATATAAGTGCTCCAAAACTTTTTTTAACTGTTCCGAAAAGAACTTGGTGGCAAGCTTCCAATATTTCTGATCCCTTCAAAAATACAAATTTTGTTTATGGAAAGAATCTATCATGTCACAATCAACTTTGGGCAAATTGGATGAATCTCCTTTCACAAAATTCAACTCCATCTTAATAGTTTATTGATAAAATATAAAATAACAAAATCAAACGCCACATAAACAAACAACAAATAAATTTAACCAATATGTCTCTATCACTTGTATTATGTCAAGAAGTGACAACTGACAGCACACAAGCAAAGTTGGAAGAGAGCCGTTTTTATACAATGTTGCTACATAATCCTCGCCGTGAGTTTTGTTTACATTTTTAAGATAACTTCTAAATAATAACAAACATAAATACCGTTTACTTCCTTCTAAATACATGAATATAATATTTATTGATTTTCAAGATATTGAGCAAAATAGAAGTGTTATAGGTAAAATAATGTAAAGTAAATAAATACACAATTTGGCATTCATATAAGATAGTTACAGTCTAAGGGCCGGTTTTATAGGTACAGTTTAAACCAAAGTTTAACTAGAAGATTCTGTTGAGGTCCGAAATAAAAGTAAATAGCGTATTTAGCAAAGTGTATATTAAGCACATTCATCAAACAGGAAATTACCAAGAACCTTTTAACAAGAACTCAAAAAGACGCTTCTCACAGTAGTTTTTTGACTACAAAAATCATTCGATAACTATCAGTAATAACTATCAATAACAACTAACAATACTACAGAATCTTTATTCAAATTTATTAATAATTTCCTATTTGATGAATGTGCTTAATATACACTTTGCTAAATACGCTATTTACTTTTATTTCGGACCTCAACTAAAACCGGCCCTAAGTGAAAGTTGTCTATTATCGATTAAATTATTTTCCTCCAAATAAAATCATTTGAAATCTGTGTCTCGACCGGCGTATTCTTATTTCTTATTTTTAAGAAATTATTGTTTTGGTTTAAATTCATTATGCAGTAATTGTTAAAATAATAATATTATTTGATATATATCACCAAAACTGAATTAAAAAAAAAAATGGAAAATACCCCATTTTAATGTATATACAATATATTTTATTTAAAAAAGAATATCTAAACAATCAAGGAGGCAATGTTATTTTATGTATTAGAAATTTTAACAGTTAATATGGAATAAAAATTATATTTTAGATTATTACCTGAAAAACTTTCACTTCAGGTCTACCCTCCACCTTAATCGCAGGAGTGGAGTGCCAGAATTGTGGCTTTTCATACAGGGAACTTGCACACAGCTATTCACAATTTAATTTTGATTTACGTAGACACTTGATGGAAACCGTCGCCAGCTGTCCATCTATAACCCTTTAGGGGGTAAAAGCAGAATCTGCAGGAAAATAGAAAAGTAAATGTTTATATGAGAATTTGAATATTAAGGAAATCAACATGAACCTCATATTTAGTTGGTTATTGTTGTTAATATTTTCATTTTACAAAATCTTTAAAAGTGAAAGCAGGACCTTCGGGGTTAAAACGGAGAGTTCCAGAGTTTCAAAAAAATAAGGTAAACCTTTATATGAAAAATGAGTATTAAAAGGAGATTCGATACGAACTTCATATATAAATGGCCACCATTAATTATGCAACAAAATTTCTCATGTTACTGATATTGCCTAACCTTTAGAAATAAAAGAGAAACTCACAAATAAAAATAGTAGGTAAATCCTCATATGAAAATTTGAATATTAAAAAAACCAACATGAATTTCGTGTTTAGATGGTTATTTTGTTAATACATTCATGTAACAAGATAATTCACATTACTGACTGTACCTAATTTAATCTTTAGAAGTAAAAGCGGGACCTTCAGGAGTAAAATGGAGACCTTCAGGAGTAAAAACGGAAGGTAAATCTGTTGTGGTGTTTATTAATTGTTAAAATTTTCATGTAACAATTGACATTACTGACATTACCTAACTTAATTTTTAGAAGCAAAAGCGGGATTTTCGGGACAAAAGTCGAGACCTTCGGGTGTAAAAGCGGAACATTCAGAAGTAAAAATAGAAGGTAAACTTTCATACGAAAATTTGAATATTAAATAAATCAACTAAACTTCATGTTTAGTTGGTTGTTGTTAATGTTCTCATGTAACAAAATAATTCGCTTACCTGACTTAACCTACCTAATCTTTAGAAGTGAAAGCAGGACCTTCAGGAGTGAAATGGACAGTTTCAGGAGTAAAAAAAGAAGGTAAATCTTTATACGAAAATTTGATCAAAAGACTCAATGGTCGTGTTCATCACGGTGAGCGATAAGGTAGCGCTCACTGATCATTTTATGTGAACGGCACTTGCCCAACTGATCACAAATTATCGCTAATTTATCGGCAGCCATTTTATGTAACAAAATAATTGTATGATACATATATGATCCGTAATCACTGATCAATTATTTGAATTTGAAAAAATTGACATAATCACAACTTTTGTCTTGTCCACAACATAAATTTAAGCAAACATGTAATATTTTATAACAATGATGTAAGCAGAAACACAAGATATTTATGTTCTGTTTGTGCCAGATGAATTGGAAGGTCACAAAAATGGACCAAGAAAAATTGGAAATTATCTGCGAATATGAAGATTATTAAATATTATTGTCTTTTGATTTTAGTGGCCAAAACAATCAAGCTTTCGACAGTGGGGGTACATTAAACTATTCTTTATTAATTTATTAATTGGATACAATATCTCACTATTTCTAACACTGTCGTTTTTAAATAAATTTTATCAATCAAAATCACTAAACATCTCTACTTGATCAATACAGTCCTATTTTAATTTTTAAGTATGTACTAAGCCTCTATCTAATGTTAACTGTAAAATAACATTTTTGTATTTAGTTTACTTTAACAAAAATGTAATATAAAGTTGTTGGCACTAATATTCTCCATGCTAATTCAGATCACAGCTGGTCTGTGTTTCATAGTGATAGAGAACACCGTTCAGCACACAACTGATCAATGACATAAATGATAAGTGATCGCTTAGTTAGCGCTACCGCGTGATGAACGCAACCAATATAAACTTCAAATTTAAATGGCTATCAATGGTTCATGTCATAAAATTACTCATGTTACTGGGATTACCTAATCTTTAGGAGTAATAGAGGAACTCTCAAATAAAAATAGTAGTGTAAACCAATATATGAAAATTTGAATAGTAAACAAATCAACATGAATTTCATATTTAAAGGGTTTTAGTTGTAAATATGTAAAAACAGAAGGTAAATTTTTATATGAAACTTAGAATATTAAGAAATCAACATGACCTTATTTAGTAGATGCTATGGCTGGTATGACTACATGGTTGAGAGTCAAAAAAGCCTTTCAATTACTACAGTGGTGCTTCACGCCATAGATGTCTGGCTGGCTCTGGACACGGGTTTTCGGGTGGGACGGTTGTTGTTTTAATTGTGAATAAACTTTGACTGACTGTCACTGAGGCACCGGGTTCAATTCCCAGCCGTGACACTAGGATTTTTTTTTGGTAAAAGAAATTAATCCTAGTATACTCAGATACTGGGTGGGTGTATGAAACTTTTGTTTCAAAATGTGTAACCCCCTTCCACACAAAGTCACTTCAGGCCTTCAGGTGCATATTAATTTTTTACATTTTCATGCAACGATTGACATTACTGACATTACCTGATCTAATCTTTAGAAGTAAAAGCAGAACCTTTGAGAGTAAAAGCGGGACCTTCAGGACTAAAATGGACAGTTTCAGGAGTAAAAAAAGAAGGTAAACCTTTATACGAAAAATTGAGTTTTAAAAGTATAGTTTATAAATGAACTTCATATTTAAATTAATTAAATTCATGTTTTTATGTAACAAATATAAAACTACTAATATAAAAAGGGTTTTATATTAGTTGTAGCATTTAGAGATGGGCGATATTCGCGATTTTTCAATTATAGTCAATAGTGATTGAGATTTTTTACTCACGGTGATTTTAAACAGTGATTGAGATCGCATTAGAGCATTTGCACTGCCGCAGTCTGCAGAAATATGAACTGAAAGTAAAATACTGTAAATGGCACGGCACTTTTTGTATCGTTATATTTTATATAATAGAAAATAAATAAATTCACATACTTAGATACACATAAATAAATAATAATTTTAAACTTAGTAGTAATTCATATATTTAAAAGTAGTGACATTTTTATTTGTTTTGTTTTTTATCCGTTATTGGAAAACAGGTTTTGACACGGTTCGGCGAGGCTATAGTCGCTATTTGCTTGCTGATATTGAAATCACTCATCGCACTGATTTTAGTTCTACCATCTCTGTTGCTATTAGTGTTTATTAATTGTTAAAATTTTCATGCAACAATTGACATTACTGACATTACCTCACCTAATATTTTGAAGTTAAAGCAGAACCTTCGGGACAAAAGTCGAGACTTTCGGAAGTAAAAGCGGGATCTTCAGGAGTAAAATGGACAGTTTCAGGAGTAAAAATAAAAAAAGAAGGTAACCCTTTATACGAAAATTTTAATACTGAGAGACTCAATATGAACTTCATCTTTGAATGGCTATTAATATTTCATGTAATAAAATTAGTCATGTTACTGGGATTGGAGTGCGATTACTTAGATAAGATAACTTCATCATAGAATGTGCAGAGACCGATATCAATACCGCTTGTTCGTTACCTAGGTAACGATCCTATTTTCACAGCTGCATGGGTGTCGCACTGCCTACTACCATTAGTATTTAAATAAAAAATGGATGGCACGGCACTGATATTATGCCACCTGTTATAAGCGATGCGCGAAGCCGAGTGACGTAGTTATTCTCTCTGTAAGTAATTGCACTCTACCTAATCTTTAGGAGTAAAAAGAGGAACTCTCAAATAAAAATAGTAGGTAAACCAGTATATGAAAATTTGAATATTAAGTAAATCAACATGAAATTCATATTTTGATGGTTATGTTGTTAATATGCTCATGTAACAAAATAATTCACAATACTGACTATCTAATCAAATCTTCAGAAGTAAAAGCGGGACCTTCGGGAGTAAAATGGAGACCTTCAGAAGTAAAAACAGAAGGTAAATCTTCATACGAAAATAGAATATTTAAAAATCAACTCTTTAGTAGATGGTTGTGGCGGTATAGCTGGTGTGACTACGTGGTCAAGAGTCAAGAAAGTCTTTCAATTGCTACGGTGGTGCTTCGTGCTATAGATGTCTGGCTGGCTCTGGACACGAGAGCTCAGGTGGGACAGCTATAGTATTAATTATGAATAAATGTATTTTGATTTTGACTTGACTCTCACCTCGAAGTTCCGGGCTCGATTCCCGGCCATGATACTAGGATTTTTTCGGGAAATGAAACTAATTCTAGTATGTTCGGATACTGGGTGTATGTCCCTTGTCTCAAAATGTGTAGCTCCTTTCCATACAAAGTCACTTCAGGGATAAAAGGTGGTGGTTAATAATAATTGTTAAAATTTTCATGCAACAGAATTGACGTTACCTAACTTAAAGAAGTAAAAGCAGAACTTTCAGGAGTAAACGCAGGTTCTTCAGGGGCAAAAATAGAAGATAAATTTTTATATGAAAATTTGATTATTAAGAAAAATCAACATGAACTTTATATTTAGATGGTTATTGTTAAATGAGAATAATTCACATTACTGATATTACCTAAGCTTAACTTTTTCAAGCAAGCTCTTCAAGAGTGAAAATACAAAGCAAACCTTTATAAGATTTGAATATTAAAAAAAAAAAACATGAACAACAGATAGTTGTGAATATTTTCATGAAACATAACATTACTGACGTACATTATCATAATGTACCATAACATCAGTAACCATAACATATAGAGTGTGTCCCACTTCATGGAGCCATTCTCGCTCATCTATTCTGTTGTCCGAATATTTTGAAATTTTGGTGGTAAATATATACCTATAACGTAAGTTTTTAGACGTAACCACATTTGACTTTTGTCGGAGGTGTCCGATTCTAGGATGGAAATAGGGGGTCGGTTTTCAAAATAAAAGTATTAGCAATTTTTTTAGAAAAAAACTAGTAAGATGTTTCTAATCTGCACCTTTAGAAATCCCTTTGTACAAGATTACATTTAGTGGGATGAGGTAGGGGCTGTCAAAAAAAAAACAATTTTTTCAGTTAAAAATAATTATCTGTAAAACGGATTCTCAAGTGAAAGGATGTATTCTTCATTTTTTGTTCAGAATATCTCATTATACTAGTTTGAATTAATTTTATAACAAAATAATTATTTATTTAATAAAGCAAAAATTCTAATTTTTACATACCTACTATTTTTCTAACAAATAATCTTCAATAAAGCCATGAAAACAAAAGTTATTGCAAGTGACAATTTATTGTTAAATATAAATGAGTTAGGTAATCAATTAAAAATTCATGTGAATGCTAGTTTAATGTTAGATAAAAAGTGAAATATAATTACTTCCACATCCAGTGGAAGTATAGTAACGACAAAAAAAAATTTGTATTGTTCAAATAGGCTTAGAATGTCATGAAACGTAGAGATTTTAAGTTTGAGCGAAAAAAATTTTCTGTCTGTCGGTCTGTCTAACTTTTTTGTGCGCACGTTTACTCTGGAACCGTTTGAGATACTGACTTGAAATTTGGTACACATATATCGAGATCTAGAACTAGATTACATTTTCATCTTGTTCCGTCGAAGGGATGGGGGGTAAATTTGAGGTACATAGGTAAATCAAGCAGGTAAGAGTCCATAAAATTGGTATTTAGTATATACAAGAGAAGCTAAGGTCTCAAAAAAAAAAAAATTTGCATTAGCCACCCCCATTACCACCCCACCCCATTATTAAAGGGGATGAAAAAAAATTGTGATTTAGAGTGTGTACAAGAACCAGAAACCTCAAAATATTTTTTTTACTTCATCCGCCCCCACTACCACCCCCCCTATCACCACCCCCACCCCACTAGCGATGTGGGGTATCGTTTTATGGGTTTTTGGGGTAGAGGATTTCAAATATATTATTAAAGTTCCATAAACAATTATTTCCGCATACAAAATTTTTTCATTGTGAGTGACTTGGATAGAAAATCTGGATGTGGAAGTAGCAATTCCTTGGGCAGCGGTTTTTTTTCGTAATAAATATGGTTCAGCTTTTAACAGTGCGAGAAAAAGTGGAGTTGCTGCGTTTAGTCGAAGATGAGATTGAATGGGGAAGCATATTTAAATTTGTTGCAAAATGAAATTCAACCCTTTCTTAATAATCTGCCGCAAGATCAGAAGAGACTTATATTATCAACTTGACAGTGCCCTGGCTCATAACGTTGCAAGGGGTTGGCTAGAAGACAATTTTCGAGATGATGGATAGGTCTCAGAGGTCATGTGCAGGAGATTTCCCTTAGGTCTCCAGACCTGACATCACTTCATTTCTATTTCTGGGGTCGTTTATAAAATTAGTGTATATAAGCAGACCAAATAGTCAAGAAGAGTTAGTGATCACAGTTAGACAGGCATGTGTTGAAAGCACTCCGGCTGAGATTAGAAAAGTTATACACCATATAAGAAAAATGATTGAGCAATGTATTCGGAATGATGGTGGATACAGCAGTGAAGTATATAATTAAATTGACACTTCCAATAACTTTTATTTTCATGGCTTAGGTCTTTATTGAAGATCATTTTGTTAGAAAATTAAATAAACGATTATTATGTTGTAAAGTCGATTCAAACTAGTACAATACATTATTCTGAACAAAAAATAAAGAATACATTTTTTTTTTCATTTGAGTATCCGTTTTACATTATTTTTAGTGGAAAAAATTGTTTTTTTGACGGCCCCCATCTCAAATACCTTTCAATCCACTACGATTAATCCTGTTCTGATTCAAGGTGCTGATTAAAAATATTACTAGATTTTTTTCTAAAAAAATCGCTAATACTTTTTTTAATTTAAATCGGACATCTCTGACAAATCAAATGTGGTTACGTCTAAAAACTCACTTTATAGGTTTTATTCACCACCAAAATTTCAAAATATTCGGGTATCAGATGAGCAAGATATGAGGGTGGCTCCATGAAAAGTGGGATATACTGTACTGCCATCCTAAGCCAAAAAGACGTATCTCAAGTTTTGGCCGAAATGCATATTTTTATACCTTAGGATAGCTGGAGCTATTTTCTATATATTTCTATAGCGAAATAAACGTATTTCAATCGTTAAGTATTTTTAAAGTGCTAACAAAGTTTGACGTATCTAAAAATATATGAGAAAACCTAAGCGATTTAGCCAATTAGACGTATCTCATTGTAAAAAAAAACTAGTAACCTAATTAATATAAATTCATAACTACACCACTATTAACCTCTACATTAGTACAACTACAAAAAAAAAAAATTAGTAAATATTTGAAAATATTGACGCGATTTCGAAAATTCAAAACATGCCTTATGTCTCAAAACAGTGAAACCTTGAGATACGTCTTTTTGGCTTAGGAGGGCAGTGTATACAACGAAAGTTATTAAATAAATTTAATCGCGAGAGATCTGTGACTGAAGATAAAAGTTAGTATAGACGACGATTATATAATAAAGAAAATTAGATTTTTTGAAGAAATCTTGAGGTCGTTGCAGATCTTATCTGAAATTGGATTATCTAGGACTAGTGATTGTTAAACATTAAGCAGAGAAAAAATATCTTGTATTTCTGCTTACATCCTTGCTAAAAAATATTATTTTAGATAACTTTCAAAGAAACCATTCATTCCTTTCATATCTAAATCTGACCAAGCTAGAATATTAACAAGAAGTCCCCTTACGAACAGACTTGTCAACTTCTTTCTATCTAATATTCAATATGAAAAAACAAGAAAATAACCATTCTTAGCTTAGAAATGTAACAAATGTTTGTTTGTAATGGAGTATTCTATAGGTGGGGCTAGAGATACTAGAAAGAACTCGTGAGGGAGGTTTTCTTAAATATATTGGCATTATCAGACTTAGATCATGGGTAAATAGAAAGAATGGTTATTTTCTTGTTTTTTCATATTGAATGTTAGATAGAAAGAAGTTAACAAGTCTGTTCGTAAGGGGACTTCTTGTAGATATTCTAGCTTGGTCAGATTTAGATCAATGGTATATGAAAGGAACGAATGGTTTCTTTGAAAGTTATCTGCTGAATACCCAAAATATTCTTTTTTAGCTATTAAGCAGAGCATAATATTAAGCAGAGCTTAATATGCATATGGGGTTAAAACCTCACTCAAAAAATGCAAAAGACCTTTTTTACGTAATATTTGCTGAAGAATTAAAATCTGATGGCATACTGGTTTGATTATTAGAATACATTCACATCTTGCTAAAGATACTTCCATAATACTTGGAAGCGGGAACGCTAGTAGATGCCTTATCATTTCAGATATATTTGATCGACTTGGTCTGTTGGAATCTGCGGCACTTCCTGCAATTTACTACCTTACCACCATACGTACAACAGTAAGTTTCTAAAAAAAAGGTGAAATTTCCTGTTGGAAGGTTTTTGACAAAGCTGATGAATTGAATAGTGACAGCCAGTATGGTGGAAAAATTTGTTTGTCGGTTATAAGTTCCTAACACCATGATAACTCTGATTACTGTGATGTGCTTATTACGATGTTCCAAATAACTAACTCGTTGTTTATGCACTCAAACTAACTCATTGTTTATGCACCTCTTGATGAAAGTTCCACAAATGGCTTACAGAGAAATGTATAAATGCGAGAATGATATTGAAAATCGCATGAACATTGATAATCAGGTAGTAAAAGGAGCAGAAAATTGTATTTACTATGATAATTTTGACATTTGAGATTGTATTATTCCAATTTTATTTTTTTCTGTAATTTTTATTTATTATTTGTCCTAGAATTGTTTTTTTTTTAAATTTATTATACGATATTATTTCCTTGTTTTTGATTCTCATTTTTGTTGTTTCTGCATGCCACAAATTAAATGAGAAAACCATGAAAAATTACAATTAATTTTTTTATTTGATTGCAATCATCTCATATTTTCAAAAGTGACAAAATACATTCACGTTCTTCATAAGGAGCTAAGCAAATGTGCAAAATAAAAAATGGAGTTGTTACTTGCCGCGTCATCTGTAGTCAAATAGAAATAATCGAAGCAAAGCAATTTGCCGCCTTATTTTTACAGGTCAGGTTGGCGGTCTTTAAACTAAAAACTAAACATAACATAACCTAACCTAATTATTGTGCCCTTGTAAAGTTTCAGTGAGGGTTTCTTTATTATTCCTTGATTTCCTTGTGGTGCTTCATTAAGTTGAAATGAAGATTTATTATTATTATATTATTTAATATTTTTTCACGTTTTTTCATTAGAATAAAGTTTGGGTTTTCTTGGGTTTTTGTGTGCCAACCCTGACATCAATTCCTCAATATTCATTTTAGTATTGCTATATACTAATAAAATAAAATGCTCCAAATTTGTTTCAAAGAGTACACGGGATGACACAGGCGCTCCATGCTGTATTGGTTAATATCTGTGAAATGAGTCAACTATACCAAGTGAGCATCAAAGAACACGTAAATGCAACTAAATTATTGAATACGTGTCTTTGTCTTTGATTAGGTGCAGATCTTTAAAATTGTTTGGCAGGAGCCACAAGAAAAATTTGTCTGTTGGCTCAACCTCCTCAAAGATTTGGAAGGATCGTACTTTTTCTCTCGTTTTTTTAACTTGGTATTTCAGGAACTTTTTTCCTTACAAAAATGCCTGATTATTGAAAATTTGTCATCAATCTTCAAAATAGTTTTAAAGTTCTTGGCAAAAGTGGGAAAATACTCCCGGAATTTCACAAGGTCACGGTGAACACTTCCACTCATCATTTTCATTTTTGGACCCACTTCTAGAGTATAGTTCCAGTAAAAATGTTTTATTCCAAGAAATAGTTTTGAACTCGAGTTTTGTTGGCCTCCTAGTTTGGAAACTTCAGTTATAATGATAGTTCTAATTTTTTGCATTATTGCCATTTTGCTACTCTTCCCAGAAGTAGTGTTATGGGTGGTAACTCTAGAATCTTTAATAGAACTTTCTATCAAATCTATTAACCATTTGAACGAAATGGCCCTCTTAGAAAGCACTTTTACGAAAAAAGAAAAAAATTAACTTAAGGTTCAAGAGGTTCTAAAAACATTTGTAAGACTATTTATCCAAAACATCCCTCTTCTATTGAGAACCTTTCCTTTATTATATTTTTTTCTTTTGAGTGACTACCCTGCATCGACCCCGAGATATTTTTTCACCAAAATTATAGATTTCTTTGGCAGTAGTATCGACTACATTCTAAATATATTCCTAGAGTGGCCACCATGTATTTTCACTCAAAGTATAGCAGGTTTCTTCCTCGGCAATAACAACACCTTACCAAGGATTACTTTTCTCCATCAAATGGCTTTTTAGATATAGCGCGAACGGACAGGCAGACTGATGAAAAGTGAAGAGTCTTTTTAATATGCAACGTTTACGTCATGCCATTTTTTAGCGAGCCAGCTCATTTTATTCAGCTCAGTTAGATGATTCAATCACCAAATGTCATTCGCTGGAATGATGAACATACAAATGGCATAGTGAGATTTTGTTCTATAATTAGTAAATTTAAAAAACATGAAGCACATTTTGAAAATATGTTATGATTAAATATTTTTAATTATCATGGGTTTTTGTTTTTTTAGATATAATAAGCACATTAATATTTTACAGATTTGGAGAGGAGCCCTAAAAAGAAAAAGCAAAAGGGTAAACAAATACTGGATCAATCAACAGTAGGAGAAGTAATAGAAGGTGAAGACGAATCAACTTCGTCAAAGAAAAAGAAGAAGGTCAAACAGGAACTGGAACCATCAGAATCGATGGTAGAAGAAACAGAACAACCAACTTCGTCAAAGAAAAAGAAGAAAATCAAGCATGAACTAGAAATGAGTGTTGAGCCAGAACCAACGTCTTCAGAACAAGCAACACCAACTTCTTTAAAGAAAAAAAAGAAGAAGAAAGTCAGGCCTGAACTAGAAACGGAAGTAGAGGCAACAGAGGTGTTAGAACCAGAACCACAACAATCAGCACAAACTTCCCCAAAGAAAAAGAAGAAGAAAACAAGGCAGGAAGTAGAAGAATCAGAAACAAGCGCAGTGGCAATAGAAGAGCCAACTTCAACAAAAAAAAAGAAAAAGAAGAAGGTAAGGCAGGAAGTAGGAGAATCAATAGAAGGAAGGGAAGTACCAGTTTCTGAAGGGAAACAGAAGAAAAAGAAAAAAGAATATGATAGTGATTAATTGTTGCAGTTGTTAATAATAAGTTGTATACACACATCAAAACAATGTGTTAATTCATTTGTAATATAATATTTAGAACCTTTGACACATTTTTGTAATGTGGGTAAATTATGATTGTTATTAAAATCATGAAATTAAAGTAATTACTAATTGGTTAAAATAAAATGAAATGAAACCCTTTTTTTATATTATAGCCATCTCGATCTTTATTTCTTTGTTTTATATTATGATATAAATATATAATTGTGTAATTAAGACTGATGTTTTCTTACTCTCATATAACTGTTGTGTAATTGGCCTTGCAGTAGACTGAAACAAAATAATGTTTACGTAACTTATGACTGTAAGAGAAAACAGATTATGTTTTATAGTCCACGCAAATTGGACATTTTAGAAGAAATAATTTATAAAGTAATAATATTTGAGATGCGTACTCCAGACAGGGTTAGAAATAGATACCCGAAAAGTTCCTCTCCAATTTAGGGGTGGAACGTTCATTTTTTTTTTCCAATAAACCACCCCCAACGGGAACTTAAAGCTGGTTTTTCACTTTTATCTTGTAAACCGTTCGTCAGAAGAGAAAAAAATATAGGAAATAAAAAAATTGTTAAATTCTGCATAAAAAATGTCCTATTAACCTTGCAGCTTATCCTCACCTGTTTCGCGCTAACAGCCTCCGAACAGAGGAGTAATTTGGAGCGCACAGGTATAAATCGATCCTATTCGAAGTTTCACAGCGAATATCTTAAAACAGGTTACTTTAAGGAGAAAAATGCACAGGAATGAATTTTTTTTTTTATTTATTGAAAATATACGGAGATAAGACAATATTTGCCATGAAACTTCGAATAGGATTGATTTTTACCTGTGCGCTCCAAACTACTATTCCTCTGTTCGGACGCTGTTAGCGCGAAATAGGTAAGGATAAGCTAGAAGGTTAATAGGACATTTTTTATGCAGTATTTAACAACAAATTTTTTATTTCTTATACTTTTTTCTCTTCCGACGAACGGTTTACAAGATAAAAGTGAAAAACAAGCTTTAAGTCCTCACTGGGAGTGGTTTTTTGCAAAAAAAAAAGGGACGTTCCATCCCTAAATTGGGGGGGAACTTTTCGGGTATCTATTTCTAACCCTATCTAGAGTACGTAGTCTCAAATATTATTACTTTATAAATTATTTATCTTATTCAGTGTTTTTTAATCTAATTTACGTGTACTATTAGTAAAAATGTGCTCTTCCATTTTTTGCCGTTTTTTGCCAAAAAAATAATTTCAAATTTCTTCGTCACTGATTATACCTGTATGTTGAGTTAAAATAAACTCAATTTCCTATTTCAAAAAAAAAAAAAAGAAACCGACCCTTTTACCACGATAGTTCGCGAGTTATGATCTCTAAAGCATTTTTAACAATTTTTTTGAGCCTATTTTCCTGAATTGCATTTTTTTCTAAAATAATTCTTGGTGCATGCATTCAATATAGAAGAGTTAAATTAAAATTAAATAAAATGGACCCATTTAGTGTGACGTCAGATTCTAGGCAACCAACAATACAAGTGTGTGTTGCTAAAGATTTTGAGCCTTATGTGTTATACATTTAAGGGCGAAAAATATGGCCGTTGATCAGTGCCTCTAATTTTATTTGGTTAAAACACATTAATTTAATTGAGTAAATTATATGTAGAACTAATCTAACGTATCTTAGGTATATGGCCTATGAATTAAATTGTCTTGAATATATATAAAAGAGTAATAACACAAAGTTATTAACGTCAATTACTGTCATCCTTAATAGCAAGGTGCATAAGAACGAAAATAATAACTAAATTTCGTTATCCCACTTGTATTGTTGGTTGCCTAATATTTGACATCGCTACTAAACGGGTCCATTCTGTATAAAGCTGTACCTTATACCTTAGCCGGGAAAAGAGGATAGTGATGGATTGTACTATCAATAGTGTTAAGCGGCACATGTCATTGAACGATGTTGATTTGCTTAAGTCTTTGTAAAAGTTATTTTGAAATAAGTTATTGGCGAAAGCCAAGAATTGTTGTGAATGACTTCAGTCATTCACAACAATTCTTGAACCATACATTCTATTTCTATTGAATTTCAATAAATAATTTAACTATTTTCAATATATTTTTTTTGCCTTAAAATGCCAGGAATCCTATCATGTAATTCAATACTTCGTCAGTATTAGCTAGAAGAGTAGTTGTTTTGATTGGTCTTCCAATAATGAGTGTTTTAAAGTGTTTTCCTAAGTAGTATATTAGCGTGACCCGACTAAGGCACCAATATACAGAAAGTAGATAATTTCATATTAAATAAAAAAGTGTGAATGATTAAATTTGAATAAATGATTTAAGTATTTTCAATATATTTTTGTTCTTTAAAATGCTAAGAATCCTATCATGTAATTCAATACTTCGTCAGTATTAGCTAGAAGAGTAGTTGTTTTGATTGATTCTCCAATAATGAGTGTTTTAAAGTATTTACCTGACTAGTATATTAGCGTGCCCAGATTAGGGCAACAATATACAGAAAGTAGGTATTTTTATAATAAATAAAAAGTGTGTAAGTTGTGATTTGCATAATACCTAAATAATATTCTCTAATGACTAGTGACCTTCAAGTTTTTGTGGTCGCTTATCACGATTCCGGTATCCATTTGGTACCATGATGTATAAACTGAGGTCAAACGCTATAATTCGAACGATATAATTTTTTGGACCCTGAAAGATCATCTGTAGGTCAAATACAGATTTCTTTTGAATCTTTCAACTGAATTGTGAAACCGTCAGCATTAGCGTTACCCGATGTACACCACGAGGAGGTTGCGTGAACGGATTTTGTACATCATATCGGGCTTACTCCGTTGCCCGCCGTCACCGTGAGGAGGTGCCCTAGATGCAGACACAAGTACTATGCTGATTTGGGTGTAAAGGTTGTTCCATGCAAAGAAATTTCATGATAAGTTGCAGAGCGAGAAAATGAGTTCCATAATTACAGTGGCATGGTTTGGAGTTGTGAAGCTCAAGAACTTTAATTATAAAGAACAGAATTTTTGCTATGAGAGACTAAGTAATAAAATTATGAGGTTATAGGATTATTGAGCAATGTGGTCATTGGAGTAAATATCAGCTTTCATCGTCTGTAATCCCCATTTTATAGCTACGGGATCAGGTTTTTAGAGTTATTAGGTTATTGGGTTATTGAATTTTGAGGCTATTGAATTGAGCAGATTTGGATTTAGGTCTTTGGACTTAAAAATGTAGTTTAAAACATCTCAAAATAGTTTAATACCTCCATATGAAACTCAAAGTTCAGTTCGACTCAGATCAAGACGTATTTGGACGTAAGATTTTTTGTTCTTTGAGAATACGGGGTTAAAAAATTTATATCATTCGAATTATGGCATTTGACCTTCGATTGGCCTTGGTTTATACGTCATGGTATCAAATGGATACCGGGATCGTGATAAGCGACCACAAAAACTTGAAGGTCACTAGTCATAGACGCAAGTTTTCGATTTACAATCGATATATCAGCTAAGAAATGGAAAATAAGCATTTGGCCGCTTGATAACCAACAAATGACCTAAGAAATCGGTTCCATGAACCGTTCAAGATGTATTTGGACGTAAAATTTTCTGCTTTTTCAGAATCCGGGATCAAAAAAGATTGTATTATTGAATTTCATGTGTTTGACCTTCATTTGACCTTGATTCTGACATGATGGTATCAAATAAACCCCGGATTCGGATTCAGCTACCTCAAAAACATAAACATAAATTTTTTGCGGAATTTTTCACGGTCCTATCTCAATTTGACCTTCAAATGACCTTAAACCTGATGACATGAGATTCGGATTCAGTAACCTCAAAAACTTAAACATAAATTTTTACGGAATTTTTCACGGTCATATCTCAATTTGACCTTCAAATGACCTTAAACTTGATGACATGGGATCAAATGGACCCCGGATTCAGATTCAGCAACCTCAAAAACATAAACATAATTTTTTTACGGAATTTTTCACGGTCATATCTCAATTTGACCTTCAAATGACCTTAAACCTGATGACATGAGATCAAATGGACCCCGGATTCGGATTCAGCGACCCGAAAAACATAAAGTGTACCTAGTCAGTCTCTGGGGTCAAGACACTTTATTTTTTTTGTGTGGCTGTGATTGGTCGGATGTAAAAATATGTAGTTACAAACTTGTAGAGCATTAAATTTTCTACAATTTTTATTTAAAACTTTTTTGCAAAAGTTATAAAAAACATTTTCTTCAAAATATCTCGTCAACTATTGATCGAATATAAAATACATAATTTCAAACTCGTAGAGCACTAAATTCTAGAGAATTTATGTTTTACAAAATTGATAATAACATATTTGAGTGGATGATGGAATAGGTTGGGAATAGTTTCAAAAAATCATTTTTTGACAACTTGACGGGGGTCTGTAGCCCGCAAAATATTAGTCCTACAAAATGGTGTTATATAAATTGTAGAGAATTTAATGCTCTACATGACTGCTATTTGATATTTTAATGATAAGCCATTTACGCACAAATTTCCAAAACTTGGGAAGCACCTTGCATAAGTAATATATTTTGACACCAATTTATAAATATACACAGAAGTACTTACCAATAAATTCAGACACAGGATCATTTTCTCCGTCTCCTCTCATTGTTCCAGTAATTTCATCATTTTCTACCATGGGCATAAATAAATGAACAAATTCTGAACTATATGGAGGTCCTATTGTTTCTAATACCTAAAATTTGAAATTTCTGCAGATGGGAAAACTAATAAAAATAGAAATATAAGTCCAAACAGTGGGGGTTATTTTGTACGGACAAAAGGTGGAGTAGAAATGATTTTGATATGTTGTTCAAGTCGAGTCCCTGTTGAAGAATACCAATTTTTTTTACCATGGAAGGGGCAGGTGCGAGCCGTCATCGTGAAAGGTGCAAAAAATTAGTCCCCCCAAGGTCGAAAACTTTTGTATTTTTTATCACGGCCTCGACTTAAACAATATATATCAAAATCATTTCTACTCCACCTTCTGTAAAGCAAAGGCCATTTTGTGTCCCTACTGACTGAATAAATAGGAATGAATTTACCTCGGTAACAAAATATCTGATTAATGAAATATCGGTGTCTCCTCTTTGCCAGCATTGCTTAATATATTTTACAACGGGAACCACACATCCAGAACATAGGAGATTAACCATCCGATCCAATACCATTTTCCTCATTTCAAGCTACAAGCAATAAATTACTTAAAATAAGGTGAATATATTTTTTTTTAATTTTCAAATACCTGCACCAAAATTTCCAGTTCGTCTTGTTTTGATTCAAACAATCTGATCAACAAATCAAGAACCTGGTTATGCAGTAAAGGGTGTAACGTAACAACTTCATCCAATAAAGCTAAGTGTATTGGGGTATGCTCAGTACATAATTTGAAATAACTTGGCTCCGTGACGGTACATTCCACCCATCGGATGATTCCTACTGATACTACAGGAAACCTTAAAAAACAATAATAATGCTATTGTTACTAGGAATATTGTTGAATTTCTTTTGTTATAATTGTTTTCTGCGTAATGGAAATTAAGAGCAAATCACTTTTTCAAGCATTTTAAAATTTCATGCATCTTCTTTATTATGCAAAATATAAAAGAAATTAAATAGTTATATAGTCAATGAACCAAATCAAACAGTTGTAAGGTATACATTCAGTCTCACATAATTCTTTATAAATTAAAAAAATCTGAAATGGATCCAATTTTTTAATCTATAAAATTTTTCAATAAACTTCCAATTTCACCATAAAATTACCCTATGAAATTCAATGCGACCATTCAAAATTATTAGTGCTGCAGCATCATATCAAAAATTAATATTCCTTATGCCATTAGTCACACCTATTCTCGACGACCGGAAAGTTGGAACAAAATGATGACAATCCGCGGGCTTTTGTTTGTCATCTTGAAACGTATAAAAATCCATGGTATAAAAATCAGATTAGTAAGGATACACCCTCGTAGATATTTAAGTAACCAAAATTATTTATTGGGTTTTATAACACAAAAATGTTTGAATTGTGATACTGAACTTTTTTGTATGCTATACTCTCAAGGAGCGAGATTATTAACTTGACCTAGATAAGTAGGTACTTTGTTGTACATTAAAATCAATAAATTATCTGCTATATAACCCTTTATCTCTTATAAACACAATAACATTATAATTATTAGTTTATTTCACTTACTTTAAAGACTGATATATAGTAGATAATTCTGCAATCAGTTCTGAGGACCCTTTGTTCCCATTACATATATTATGTACTGTTTCAATGGCACGAATTGTCGGTTGTAGTTCATCTTTATTTGAGACCCTTTTTTGTCCTTTTTTAGGCTGAACTTCTGACACACTAGCAGCATAGGCCAATAAATGTATATATTTTGGTTTGTAATCTGGATTCAATTTAACACCTGGCTTAAACAGTGAGTCGACCAATAATTCTAGAAAAAAAATCGAAAGTAGCTCATGCCATAATTGATTTTTATGGCGTTATTACATATCTAAATATTAATAAATGAAATATTCAATGTATAATTTTTCCTTATAATATTGAAGTAAAAATAGGGCCTAACACAAAGGTAATTCCAATAAACCAAGCGGTATTTTGATGTCAAAGTACCAACTCAAAATTATATCAAGTGCAAATTTCATATGCATATACGAATCACCTATGTTGGTATTGCATAAAAGTACCCCGCACATTTCTTATGGGAAGTGGCCCTTGGTGAAAATGGCTGAAATTAAAATATGTTGTTCCTCTTGACCTGTATATCAAAAGTTCTCATGGACACGAAGTCTGAAAATGGACAGTTTTCGAGATACAAGGGGGTGAAAACACAATTTTTAGTACTTAAAATTATGCGTGTAATTCGAGCGAAAAGTGTCATTGCCGCTCTTAAGTGTTTGACGCAGTCCGCTTCACTTTGTGCGTCAATTTACACTATCGTACGACAATGTGGCACTTTGCGCTCTTAATACACAAATAGCTATTGTTTTAATTAGTTAATGTTTTAAAATTAAATAAAGTTTAGCGAGTGTATTTTTCAGTATTAATATTATTGTGAATAATTTAATTTTCCTGTTCTTATTAAAATGAATAAAGTTTAAAGTTACTTTGAGTAACCGGAATAAAATGAAGTCACAGTTTAGGAGTGAGTGAGTGCTACACTCTGGATGTATTGAAAGCACTCCATAACATATTTACTGCAATTTTTCTTACTAAACACAGGAATTATTCTACTATTTACCTAAAAATTGAGGTGTTCTTATCAGATCTATTGGAGGAGGATCTGGTGCATTATAATTTCTATAGAGAACTGTAATATCTGCTGGATTCAAAGTATTTTTTGATAACATCGCAGTGCTTGGCAGGCGGTTGGATATGCCGAGGCTCCATTTAATGCCATTGTTATAGGTGTAACATCATTTCCACTAAAAAAATCTATATGTTAAATTTAAGTTTAAGATTTCTGAAATTCTGAAACTAAGCTGTATGAAAGAAGATTCTCGAACTTACTTTTTCTGTGCACATTTTGTTATTTCTTGAGATAGTCTTTTCATGCTACTACCACCTTTTGACTCTCGTGCTAATATATGTATGATAACTTGGCTATATACGTATGTGTGTTGTCCATGACATACCATTTTCTATAAGAAAAATATTTAATATACAGTTTACTTGTAGGCTTGTTGCTATTGCATCTTAGACATATTATATACCTAACATTCAACAATATTTACAAGAGGCATGGACTACTAGTGGCATGGTACTTAGGTTCTTTTTTCAACTTTAGTGGGTGATTGGCTCCTTTTAATTCCCTCGCTTACTGGAGTGAAGTATTGTAATAGTGAAAAAAATCACTCTCCGAAATTTATCCGGATTTTCACGTTTCAGACTATGTAGATTACGAAAATTAGAGCCATTTAATTCCGTCAGTCTGTCTGTCTGCCTGATGTCTGTCTGTTGGCGCTACATCTACAAAATCACTTATCGGAGAAAAATAATATGTGGTAGGTAGTTGACTCTACTGTCAACGAAGAACTGGGATATACTTCCATTGAAAAATATTCAAGGAATAAAATTTGATGGAAGACAGTAATATTAGACATGTAGTTAACACAGTTGTCAAGGAACAGAAATATGAAAAGAATATACAGGATGGACACCATAAAAAAAATAATAGAAATATGTAATGAAGGACGATAATATTTTGCATGTAGTTAACACTATGAAAGAAGACAAATATGAAAAAAATATACAGGGTCACCACCTTTAAAGAAATAAAAAAATGTGATGGAGGACGAAAATATTTCACATGTAGTTAACACAACGGCCGAGGAAGGAAAATATAAAAAATATACCTATACCTACTACTATATGTATATACACCGTCGTCTATCTCACGAAGTGTCCTATCTCAGTTTTCGTAATTTAGCGCTAGAGCTGTTTTAAGTTTTGTTGGTTTTTAAAATGAATAATAAACATATAAAACTTGCCTTTTCGTTGTTTTTTTTTGCTTATGTTGTGTACTGGAATATGTAGTTACCGGCATGAGGTCTATATTAAGAATGCGTATTTCCAAATTTTCAGAAAAAATTTGGAAGCGAAATACGACATTACATGAGAGATAAAAAATGAAACTTTCTAAATACAATGAGTTACGTCGATCAACTTATGTGATTACCATTTTATTGTTGAAAATAAAGATACATTCTTAAATATACAACACAATTAACATTTCATTCATGAAAAAACAAAAATTGTGAGTTTTGTACGAAATAATAGCATTTTAATATCTATCGTCTATCATTGTGTTTAAAAAAATAAAAAAAATATGATACAAAATTAAAAACTCTACAATAAAATAATTTTGTATTATTCATCTACCCATCGTGACGTGGCAGATTTTTAAAAAATTGTGCATGTGTTAAGATTCTAATTACAGGTGTGGCACCGTTACAAAGCGCCATGAAACCGTTATACTTGTCCTTGGAAATCTTGGGTTCAAAATTTAAAATTGACAGTTGCATGTCTTTTAAGTTATCTAACTTCAGTTTCAGTGTTATAGAACTGTATTCACTACGAATATGACTCGATTTAAAAAATATTTGTGTTGGCTTATCTTTGACTACTATAATGTTCGAGAGCTAGAATGGATAAAATGAAACTCACGATATGACCTAAGTCAACATACGTCAGTTCGTGAGAAATTAATTGTAACTAAATTGAGATACACCAACGTTTACATGTACCCATTCTCGCATAGTATACGCGCTTGACTGACGAGAGTTTGTGAGATGCAAGAACATGTCAAATGAAGTATATTTGCCGACCTATCTCAAATTTCGATTTTTTTGAGATAGGACACTTCGTGAGATAGACGACCTATACCGTCACCCTAAACAAAAAAAAAAAAATTAAAATAAAAAATGTGACGGAGGGCAATAATTCTTCGCATTTATTTAACACAACTGTCAAAGAATAATGTAAAAAGTTATACAGGGTGAAAAATATGAAAAAATGTGACGAATGATAATATTTCGGATGTATTTCATTCAGGGAAAAAAATATAAAAAATATGGTAACTATAAAAAGCAATTATGGTGGAAATAATATTTCGACTGTAGTTAACACAATTACCATTAAGAGACAACAGAGAAAAATAATATTTGGAATATAGTTGTCACAATTTCCAGGAAGAAAATCTGATATACTTTTAGTTAAAAAAAAATATATAGGGTAGTCATCCTACAGAAAAGAATGAATAAATAAAAAGTGTTAAATAGATAGTGTGTAAATACTTTTACAGATTATTATTATTTTATTATTATTTTTACTTATATATTATGTATTTCTGTAGGGATTGTGGAAGAATGTTTATAACGAACAACTCCCTTTTGTGATATGTATTCTTTTATTTTTATGTGTGCTAATGCAATAAAGATTATTTATTATTATTATTATTATTATTACTTATATTAGAGAACATACAAGGTAAACAACAGCTTGTTTCAAGAAATTTTCCAAGAAATTTATCGCAAATTTAGAAAAATCAAGATAATGAAGTTTTGCTAATAATATAGAATGATCTAGGGTATCAAAAGCCTTTGAAAAATTTAACAGTATCAAACATATATATATTTTCCACCATTAATGTTTCTAAGAAAATCGTGGAATGATTTTTTCTAAATCTCGATTGTATATTTGAAACTGATTCATTTTTGTTTAAAAACTCAATAAATTTGATATGAAAATGGTATTCTTAAAGTGATTCCGTAAAAATTGGAGACATAATAGTGTTTATGGTTGATGAGAAAATGCCCAGAAACAAGTGGATTCTAGGAAGAATAGAAGAAGTTTACCCCGGAAAAGACGAAACTGTTCAAGTTGCCCAATTGAAAACAAGAAAGGATATTATACTAGGCCAGTGACAAAGTTATGCGTTCTTCCTATATCCCAGAACTAGCTTGTTATAAAATCACATTATTATATTTTATATTATCTTTTGTCTCATCAGTTGTTACAGTTTTGAAGTTGTCAAACTGTCAAACATGGAAAATAAAGTTATTCATTTTTGTGTGAAATAGTTTTTATTGTGAATGCAATAACTTTACACAACCTTTTGTACTAATGGGCCAATTAGTATGCAAAATTCTAGATATTGGAGCAGCGATAATCCAAATTTTCATATACAGTGTAGGAAACAATATTTAAAAAAGTCAACTTTTGGTGTGCACTCATATACAGGGCTGGCTCCAGGTATTTTGCCGCCCCGGGCACAGCTTCATTTTGCCGCCCCTCTCTTATATAAATAACATTAGGGTCAGGCGGGGTAAAAATGAGACAAAATGACATCTTTCAATTTTTAGGTTGCTTAGAATCGAGTCATATTTAATGAAAGATTGGTATCATATGTAAAAATGACAGGAAAAACTATATTTCTATGTATTTTTTTTACTAAAAAGTACCGTTAGTTGATAAACAAAACTAAACAGTGTCTCATTTTTACCCTTCAAGTGGGGTAAAAAAAGACAGTGGAGGGCAAATGAAGGACACGTGATTTATTCCCATTCTTATTGATGTAGTACAAATTGAAGTGCAAAAATAAGACAGAGGAGGGTTTTTTCTTTTATATGTAATTTATTCAGATTTTGTACTAAACAAGAAGGGGCTTGCAGAAGGGCTAGCTTCTCCTAAATTAGGAAGCTGAAATGTGCCTTCTTCAGTCTGCCCATTTGGTCTCTTTAGTTTCTTTTTTACCCCGATTTTAATTTTTTCGTTAAAATCAAATTTTTGATGATTTAAAACTAGCAGATTAATAAACTTGATCACAAAATGTGAAGTACGACACTTCTAGTTGACGTCTGCCAAATACGGACAATGCAAATAGAGAAACTATAAAATCCTCAAAAGAGTACTAAGGTGCGTTAAAAAAATTTTTAAAAGTGAATTAAAGAGTTTACTGAATAATATTTTTTCCCACATTAACAGTAGGCATAGGACCTGATTGGATAACGTAAAACAGTTCTGAATGTACAAAACAAACTTAAATGTAAAATTTAGTTTAATTTATTTCAATCTGGGTTGGATATCACCTTGTCTTTTATTTACCCCGCTACCTGTCTGTCTCATTTTTACCTCGCCTGACCTTATCTTTTCAATCCGTTATTTTATATAACATTTTAAGAGTCACCTACTGAATATTCTTGATGGTTTGTCTTTTTTAGTTATAAGGTTTCCAGCAGTTTTTGGATTTTCAACAATATGATTACTGTATTTAAAAGGGTAAAATAAAGTAATTGAAAAAATTAACCGTTTTGAAACTTAAAAAAAAACACCACACCACAGAAATCAGACAAGAAAAAAAATCACATATAAGAAACAGAATGTATGTATGTAACCTACTTTACATACAAAAAAACTAACGATAACAAATTATTTATGTAAAGTTAACATTGCTATTACTATATTAGTGAAACGATTGTTTCCTAGCTTTTTTTATATTTTTTGGTAACTGTGGATTTGAAGAATTTGCCGCCCCCAGAATGTTGCCGCCCCGGGCAGCCGCCCGCTTCGCCCCCCCCTAGAGCCTGCCCTGCTCATATACTTTGGAATAATTAAACCAAATCTTTTTGAGCAAAATTTAAATCAACATTCAACATCAGCATCTTCACATGTTCAATACCTTTTTGACGATAAAGTATGTTCAAACTGCTTAAATATTTGACAGACTTATGCTGTTGAGTCTTTAGACAGTTATAGACTAGTAGATGGTGACAGAAAATCAGAATTGATAGCCTACCATCTGCAAGTAATTTAGTCAGTATTATGTATATAATAAAGCCCAATTTGGGGTATTTTCAAGGTTTGCATCCTGTGCATGGATGTAGGAAACGATTTTCGGTTTGCATAAAAAAACAATGTTTTCAACTTAGAAGTTACCGTCTGCAAAGTTCATAATTCGAAATTAAAGGAATAAAAAATATGTTGGAACTACATTTGCAGACAGTTTTGCCATGCAGGGTACCCGAAAATGTATCAAATTTTAGTAAAAAAAAAAAGATTATTTACCGTCTGCAAACTAAGTACAAAATGATGACTCTGGTTCATAAAAACAGGTAGGGGAAAAGTGCAGACGTTTACGATATGCACATCATCATATCGTGCATATGTTATTTTTTCTTACAACTTTGAACAATTCTTCCGTCTGCAGCTAAAAAGAAAACATAATTTAAAAATATAGCTGCGATATAGGATTATTTGCAGATAGATTAAACGTGTACAAAGCACTTGCCGCCGAATGTATTTGTGTAAAAAAATGGTAAAGTTAACTTTTATCAATTATTTACTGACTGCAATTTGGTACAAAGAAAGATTATTGGTTCATATATACAATTATTATACTCTTCGCAAAAATGAAGAATATATTGCATTTGATCGGCACATTTCTAAAACAGTAAATATTGCTCGTAGAGAAAAAATTGTCATATCATTATGTTAGTGGACGAATTCTGAACAACTTTCAAAATGTCCGTCCGTCTGTCCATCTACGTTTCTTGTAAGCACGATAACTTAAGAAAGAAAAGTCCGATTGAAATTTGGAAAGTAAATTAGCGTTAGCTAGAGGAATAACCCCATTTTTTTTTTTAAATCAATCATTAAATAAAAAAGTTATTAATCATTTAAATAAATAAAAAAATATTTAATTTTCTCTTGTTTATACATTTTACGAATATATATATATATATATATATATATATATATATATATATATATATATATATATATATATATATATATATATATATATATATATATATATATATATATATATATATATATATATATATATATATATATATATATATATATATATATATATATATATATATATATATTTCATAATAATATATCTAATCTGTTGAAATATAATTCTGGAAGGTTATATATTACAAACATTCAATGTTTATAGTAATGTGTGATGACCCAATGGCTAAAGCTTTTGCCTTGCAGAGGACTACGTCCAAGATATCTCCCAAAAATAATTCAAGCTGGGCGATAGTCCGCTAACCCGCAACATAACACGAATCAGACAGCATAATGCGGTCCTTTTCGATATCTGACACCCCCTACCATACCAGGCGTTGCCTATCTTTCGGCAACCTCTCTAACCACACTTTCCTCTACGACAACTTCTCCTTTCCCCACCTTTAATCCTCAGTAAAACCTACAACCAACCCCTCTCTATTCAATCTATTTGTTTTTACCTTTTTTGTTCCTTGCCCATTTTTTGTCTCTAAATTCAGTCTCGACCAATAAATTCTTAACAAACAACAATTTTACATAACATTACACACTTTTAACTATCCACGACACTTTCCTGGCATCAGGAAGACTACCAGGGTGGAATTGTCTCAAACGGGTTTTTTCGTTGAGTTTTGTTTTCCCGTGCCAGCAATCAAAATTTTTAAGTGTTCGCGTGTGCGCAAAATCAATAGTTACAGTTTTAATTTTAATTATTTTTAAGTACCCTCGTGTACTACGTTGCACGATACTGTTAAATTTAAGCCTTTCCCCATTAGGCAGGAGTTTTAACTCACAATTAATTTTCGTCACCGCCAGGCCGGACCCTCCCCGCCCAGCCCCACACCCGCCCCGGCGATGTTCGCCGTGGTTGTCTGGCTGGCTCCTGGCCGGACTCCAGAATGACGCATTATTGTATGTGAATATTGATAAATGCTTGTTGTTGTTGTTGCTTTTGCCTTGCAATCCAAAGGTCTTGTGTTCGAATCCCTGACAAGGTGGTTTTTTAAAAATTTTTTTTGCACATATTTTTTACAAAGTTGGTATAACAAAATTTAAAATGCCCAAAAACTAACATTATTTATAAGAAAAATGCAAAGAGTATCCTATAGAATGTGAAACAATTATATAAAAAGCTCAGTAAATCGGCGAAGAGTATAATGCTTAAACTAGTTTAATTTGCAGACAATGCGCACATGCACGAGAGCCATATATTTCATCTCAAACTATAGGCTACTAACAGGGGGCTCTAACAGGCACAATTGAATACCAGTATTGGTGCAGGTGCAACGTGCAACCCTCGACAATATATGTGCCAATAATGTAGAGCGACGCATCTTTGCCTAAGCCATCGAGCTTAAAAGTTGAGGAGTATGGCTGGTGCAAATCGGAGGACTCCAATATTACATTTAACTGGTTTGGAGATGAAATGCCACAAACCGTCAAAGAAATTTTTGTAGCTGATGAATTTCAAATGTCAATTAATTTTTAAAATTACAGTCGCAATTACGAACAACAGTGTGGTCGATGTGGATAACAAATGATGCTTACCGACAAGAATGCTGATGATGATTCAGATGAAGAAAACATGTTTTTAGAACATATCAATGACAGCGTGGAAGAAATGTATGATTTTACTGAGGATTATCGCAAAGCGTTTCAGGAGTCAGTAGTTGAGGGTATTGATGTTGAAGAAGAAACCGACGATGAACAAATTTTTTTTAAAACAATTATTATTATAATAATATGTATAAAATTTTTGTTATAACTTTAATAAAATAGTATTTTTTCAATTGAACTTAACTACAATGTGAATTAATGATCAACTTTACTGAATACCAGTATTAATTCTGCATGTGCACGTTGTCTGCCCATGTGAAAAAAGTATACCTGCATAAGTTAGCTTACACAATTTCGTGTTGCAGATGGTAGAGTTGTTTTTGGTGCATATCGCACACGAAGAGATATCAAACGGAATTCGCTGAGTTTTAACACTATTGTGGCTCTTGTGCATGTGGGCATTGTCTGCAAATTCAATAATTGCATATTTAAACCTTTATTTGTACCTAGTTGCAGACGGTAGATAGTTGTCTTTGGTATATATCGCGGACGGAGAGATATCAAACGGATTTCATAAAATTTTGACAATCCACTGTGGCTCTCGTGCATGTGCACATGGTCTGCAAATTAACTAATTGCATATTTGAACCAATAACCTTTCTTCGTACTAAGTTGCAGACAGTAAATAGTTGGTAAAAGTTACCCCCATTTTTTTACAGGTTTATAAAATTCAATGGACGACCGTGCATATTGAATTTGTCTGCAAATATTTTTTACAATAGTTTTGCAACCTAAATTTTCTAATAAAACTATAATTAAATGGTAAACGATTGTTCAAAGTAGTAAACAAAAATAAGTTGACATGCGCACGATATCGTGATCGTCTGCATCTTTCCTCTACCCGTTTTCACAAACCAGAATCATCATTTTATACTGTTTGCAAATGGTAAATAATAATTTTTTTTTACTAAAATTTGATACATTTTCGGGTACCCTGTATAAGGTTTGGTGCATGACAAAACTGTCTGCAAATGAGCTTTCGACATATTTTTTATTCCTTTAATTTCGAATTATGAACGTTACAGACGGAAATTTCTAAGTTGAAAACATTGTTTTTTTATGGAACTGGAAATCATTTCCTACATCCCGTGCATGCATGCAAACTTGAAAGTACCCTAAATTGGGCTTTATTATATACATAATACTGACTAAATTACTTGCAGATGGTAGGCTATCAGTTCTGATTGTCTGTCACCATCTACTAGTCTATTACCGAAACTTACTGCACATTCTTTACTTGTATTTTGCCATTCCTCAGGATTCGTGAGAAAGCTGGATATTGAAGTTTTTAGCACTCTGGAAAATACTTCAAGCTGCTGAGCTGCAGTGGATATACTAGTGATTTCTCCTTGAAAACCTGCATCTGATATGAGCTGGAAATTAATATATACTTATTTTTTATACCTGTCTACTTTAGTTGTAAAATCACCTTAATTGTAAAATTCAACATAAGGCAATCAGGATATTCCTCAGCCAGTCTATAAATTAAAGATCGCCATGTTGGATGCTCTATGAGCTGGGTTAACCATGCAGGTGTTTCTCCCTCTTCAGTAAATATAGTGTCGGCTTTTTTGGGGTCAAATGTTTTTAAAATCATTTCCTTTAAGTGATTTTCAACCATCGCCTGTACATCTGTAACCTTCACTCCTAAATTTATAACAAACGTTAAACACTTAATATTTCACTGCAAGACTCATGGAGTCTCTGTTCTTACTAATTGTGCCTCAACGATAGTTTACCACTAAATAAACTAATATTTTTAAGTAGAATAAAACTATTGCTATTTTGATTTAATTTGTAAAGAACCTTAAAAGTTTAAATGTAAAAAGCAATGACACTGAGTTTACAACAAATAGTCTATGTAATGAAGGCAAAAATAGTGTAAATATTTCATGCAAAGACGAGATTACCTCCCCCCTCCCCCGTTTTAAAGGGTGCTGAACATGGTAGAAGTGGTGGGAGAAGTTTTTTACCGCCGCAACCTCCTGAAACGGCCAAAAACCACCCCTTTTATGGATCCCTTTATATTTTCTTCATATATAAACGGGTCTGGGGAGTGATTTATCGATGGGTTATACTTGAAAGAACATGGAAGGGGGTTATAGAGTAAGTGGAATCCAGACAGCAGGCCTAGGGGGTTAATTAAACCCTCTCGAGCAGTGGAAAATAATTTTTTTTCAAATGATTTGGTTCAAAAGCGTATCTCCCTGTTTTCGGTGTCGCTGATCATGGAAAAATATTAATTTTTAGTTACAACCCCTCCTCATTCCTCACTCACCAGAAAGCATGCTATTCAGGATTTACAGGTTTTCAACACATAATCGTTATTGCTGTGCACATCCCTTCATTTTCCACGGAAGAGAATGTGGTAGCGACTTCGGGGGTTGCTTCAACCCTTCCAAGGAGTGTAAAATTCATTAATTACACTTTGGATCATCAATACGCCCTCCCCCGTTTTCGCGGGGGAGGGCGAGTCTCCTTAACCTCTATAATGGACGGAAACTTGATTTAAATTGATTTAATGCCGATTTAATAATACTTTTCCGTGAAATAATGTGCAAATCTTTGAATTTGTGATAAACAAATGAATCTCCAAAGAAATCTGTAAATTTAATATTCATTTATTTTAATAAGTATTTTTTTAAAATATTTTATTTTATATTAGTCGAAGAAACATTTATAGACGTGAAATATAGGTAATATAAGCGAACAAGAGATTTGGGCCAAAAAATAAAAAACTCACCATATAGGGTAAATATAAGTATAAGATAAGATATAATAAGTAGAAGATAAAAGTGAAAATATTTTTCTCGTGATCAACGACACCGAAAACAGGGGGATATGCGTTTGAACAGAATCATTTGAAAAAAAATTATTTTTCACCCTTCCGGAGGGTTTAATCAACCCCCTAGGCCTGCTGTCTGGATTTCACTTACTCTATACCCCTTCCATGTTATTTCAAGTATAACCTGTCGATAAATTACTCCCCAAAAACGTTTATATATGAAGAAAACATAAAAGGATCCATAAAAGCGGTGGTCTTTGGCCATATCAGGGGGTTGCGACGATCAAAAACTTCTCCCATCACTTCCATCGTGTTCAGCAGCCTCGAAAACGGGGGGGAGGTAATCTCTTGCACGAAATATTTACAAAAAAGTCGTCATTATCTAGACTAAAAATATCATGTTCATTTTTGTAACATTTGTTGTTTTCAGTGTGTTCCATTTCCCACAATAGATGTTAGAAAAAAACTAGAATGACTTAAGATAGGAGACACCAAACCTCACGTTCATCAAAAAAGCTGACATCTGGAAATAATTTTAGTTTTAATCATTTCCAAATGAGCCACCCTGGTTGAATGTAGTGTTTACTCCCTTATTTCACGTCTCACTTAAAAAAAAGCGAGTGGTTGCCATGTTTAAAAGTGAATACTATTAAGTATATCAAAATTTCAGGACTGAATTTTTATAAGCTTGGGTTTAACGGGATTGAAAATGTCTGGATTTTCAAAATTCTCAGATTGGCCTTAATCTCCATATGATAAAGAGTATCTAGGGATGAAATAGAAAACTCATTCAATATCCCACTCGACAAGTTTGTAGATTGTAGATCTTTTGTGAATTACCCTATAACTAGTTGATGCCTAGGATTCCAAGACTTTCTGCAAAGCTTGTGATTTTCCTGGGATCTAATTTCCCTATGTCTTCAGATGTTAATTCCACCTGTTCTAGGTACTTTAGCCTAATGCGGATTAGTACCTTATTGCATCACAAAGTATATGTTCTGTAGTCTCAATTTAAGCTTCACAATATCTGCATTTGTTATCTTCTGCCATGCCCACATTCTTGAGATGATATCTCAAGAGGTAATGGGCAGTTAGAAGGCCTGTGATCAGCCTTAAGTCGGACTCTTCGAGTTCGAGAAGCCTTGTGGCATTCTTTATAAACATTCATTGATTCATGGCATTCTTTATAAACCTTTTCGCTTGTCTTTGGCCTGGAGTATTCATCCAGTAGGAGTTCTTTTGTTCCTTTTCCCATTTTTGGAGTTCCTCCGTTATGTGTCCCTTAGGTAAGCCACAGAATCCGAAAAATGAGGCTTCAGCCCCTTTTCTGGCAAGGCTGTTAGTTAATTTATTGCCTTCTATTCTCCCATGCCCTGACACCCACATCGAGGTAACCTTGTTGTTTTTTGCCAGTTGCTTCAGGGATTGTCTGCATTCCCAGGTAATTTTAAACTTGAAGTTATAGGACCTGAGAGCCTTTAGTGCTGCCTGGCTATCTGTAAGTATACAGATCTTTGCCCTTTGAGTGCATCTGTTAAGGCATTTTTGGGCACACAGATCCATAGGATAGATTTCTGCCTGGAAGATGGTTGAGGTGTGGCCAAGGGCTTTAGATAGCCTGCATTTAAGCCCCGCTACTATTAACTATTTAAAGCTAAATGTAGACAAAATAAAAATGATAAAACTTTCCACCACCCTAGAAGAGATCATAAAAATCCATTTACACGATGGGGAAATTATTACATTTTTTTACACAAAATTCTTAAGTATAATGATTGATAGTAAAATTAATTTTAAAGAGCACATAAAGCCCCAAAAGTAAGCTCCTTTTGCTCTGCTCTGAAAGTGCTCCCACAGTCAACTGATGAAAGCACAAGTTTGATTGCTTATCAGGCATATGTGAACTCTAAAATAAGATATGGTATTACCTTTTGGTGTAACACATCTGATGCTATTTGTATTTTCATCCTTCAAAAAAGATGCATAAGAAGTAGGTATATACAATCTCAAGCAAACTGGCTCATGCAAATCCATCTTTGTTGAAAAAAATTTACTCATTGTATATACTTGAAAGTGCTTGCTTCGTGAAGGAAAATTATGAATTCTTCATCAAACATGAAATGGGACATATACAGTGTGACCCACCTGTTAATTGATGTTTGATTAACTTCAAACTTTGGTGGTAAGAAAAGATCGACACGGTGATTCTCTGAACTTGTCGTAATGTCAGTAGTGTGCGTTTTTAAAAAGTCGACTTTTCAAAAAAAAAAGTATTAGCGATTTTTTTTTTCAAATTTCAGTTTCATCATCGTAAAGAGCGCCATTTAAACCCATAGGTATTAATTTTAGGCGAGATCATTTATCTGGTTAGTGAGAATTCATTTTTGAATATTTTCATAAATGATCAAATTGTCTTGAGTTAAATTTTGCCAAAACTGATTGTGCATTTTCTGAGAATTTCTTTCTTTGTTTATTACATTATCAATTTTTACAATTTTTACAAAATGAATTATCGGACGCATATCACAACGAAATATTTAAATTGCCTTTAATAGACAAGGGATTGACTGTTTTACATCCCCTCTGAAGGATGGTATATCCACTATGTATTCACATTTCTAAATTAAATAGCTTCTGAGTGTACGCTGATATGCAAGCCACAGAAGGTAGGTCAAGATCGTTGAGATTCTTCACCCATCTAAATACTAACCACGATGAATGTTGCTTAACTGTCTGTATCGAAATATGTGTACAGTCAAGACGCCTCTATGCTCGCTCCAATCAAGATTTTTATTTGAATCAAAAATGATGTAATGTATGAATTTATGTTTAATTTGTTTGATTCTGGATGTGTATATTATAGATGGCCTCCAAACATATATCAAGCATATTCTGTGTGGCCTTACAAGTGAACAGTAAAATAGCTTAATAGATCAGATCTGTTTATAATTTTTTGCCATTCTTAAAGGTGGTTTTTTAGAAAGCAAGTTAAGATCCTCTGCGAAATACGAGGAAACTACTATTAGTAAGAAACTCATAGATGTCATTGATCAATGTTTTAAAGAGCAAGGGTCCCAAATGATTACCTTGTGGTACACCTGACGTGTGATGAATTTCTTTTGATCTGCAATTATAAAGTCAACTTCATACACTGAGTGAATTTGTCATTAAGTACCTATGGATTAAAAATGCACAGCATATTCTCGGCATTTTCAAAATAACGAGTTCTGGTTTAAATAATTTGAATTCGTAACATGCTATAATCCCTAGCCTAAAACCGAATTTGACAGCTGTTTACATGTTGACAGTGTTGAGATTAGAATAAACTTGTAGACACGTTCTAGACAAGTCTTAAATACTGTGTCCCTTATTGTACTAGCTCTTCAAGGAGCACACCCATTTTTTATTTTAACAATACTAATGATGTGTTGTTAATGAATGAATCTTTCGGAAGACTTGCGATCGATTCAATCACTGTCTCTATCGTTCATAATGTTCATATGGTGAATCGATGAACTGCTTTTAGCAAGTGTACCAACAGTGAGGTATGATGTCTATCAACAACTGGCAAATGAGAACAATGTGGGCGATAGATTTATTGCTGTACAACCCACATGGCGAGTCATCGCTAACCGTCCAACTCATATTAAAAAGTGACCCGGCATGACCCGTTCACGAAAAAAAAGCTAGCTCATATCATTGCTTATACTATTATCGTGAGGCAGGCTCTAACATCCATTATGGTGGTGTGATGTAGCTCATCAGTTATGGCTAGTTTAATATATTTCCATAAAATTTAACAATGCAAATTACACCAATAAAAAAGTAATTCATTTACATGAAGCTGAAATTAGCAGGTTTTAAGCTGGCAGGTTTTAAGGATTTTGCGCGGCAATGTTACTCAATTTATTTAGTAAAATACAAAGTTCACTCTATAATTGACATTACAATATTTGTCGTGCCCAAATCTATTGAAATGCCAAGTTCCAGAGTTTCCTTCGGCCTGGATTTTTTTTTTAGAGAATTTTTAAGTCGGACTCGGCACGAAAACATCGCGCTTGGGATGCTAAAGCTAACACTACTGGACAAAGTACGGCGAAGGAAACTCTGAAATTGACATTAAAATAATTGTCATGCCCAAATCTATCCAAATGTCAAGTTTCCTTCGGCCTGGATTTTCTTTTAGAGAATTTTGAAGTCGCACTCCATGCAAAAACAGCGCGCACGGGACCCTAAAGTTCACCCTGCTGTTAAAAGAATGTGAAGGAAACACTGAAATTGACATTAAAATAATTGCCGTGCCCAAATATACCGAAATACCAAGTGCCGGAGTTTCCTTCGGCCTGGATTTTTTTTTTAGAAAATTTTTAAGCCGGACGCGGCGCGAAAACAGCGCGCGCGGTACGCTAAAGTTAACCCTGCTGGGCAAAGTACGGCGAAGGAAACCCTGAAATTGACATTAAAATAACTGTCATGCCAAGTGCCGGAGTTTCCTGCGGCCTGGATTTTTTTTTTGAGAATTTTTAAGTCGGAAATCCTTAAAACCTGCTAATTTCAGCTTCATTTCATATACATCCTAATAACTTTAAAAATAAAATTGAAATGGTTAGAGGTAGCTCGTCTAATGGCGTGTGTGATAGGCCCTGGTAGCGGAAATAGGCCGACATTAAATAAAAAGATTCAAAATTTTTTTTTAATGTTTATACCCCCAATAATGAGCCATTCAGCAATTAAATTGGCCATCTGAGCTACAGCTGTATAATTCTGTGATAATTCCTCAATAACTTGTAAAGGGTTTCCCCCAGATTGAAAATAACGTTTAAGTTGTGAAAATATGCCTGGTTCCATTATATAATCTGGAGTGGAAAATTTCTCTGCACATTCGGCCAATACTTGTTCAGGATTTTCACACTCTTCACCTCCTTCTGACTGAAATTCAAACCTTTTAAAATCATAACTATAAAATTACCATAGCGTTTAACTTACCTCATTGTCCAATCTATCTCCTCCATCCCAAGCCCTTTCATCATAATCCTCATCCATTTTATAAAATGGAATATATTTTCTCTTCTTTAGATTTTGTGTAAATTTATAAATAACCTCTAATTATTTCGTACTACTGACTACTGACTAAACTGAAGCTAGCCCATAAACATAAACATGCCACAAACACAGAAGAAGAAACAATCAGAATAGAATCTCTCATTGGCGCGAAAAGTTCGCGCATCTATATCGCGCACTGTCAATCTCGGACGGAATTGTAAAATATTGTGCCAGGCCCGGATCACGGATTTCTTCTGTAACCGGATCGTCTGCGACAAATGGCGAGTGGCGTGATCTCGCCTCGTGATACAGTTTATATATCATGATGCCGCCTAACTAGTTAAGAAATATTGAAAATTTAAAACAAATATTATTTGTCTTCATCTAATGTTTCACAGGTTCTCTGAATCTCTACCGGGCCGTTCCTAAAAGGGGTAAAAAATATTGAGTACTGTCCTGAACTCGCCCAACAAAAGAATGGCGGAAATTTACAACACGAGATCAAAGGATTTTTTGCCGACATTCCCTTCTGATTGTTTCTTCTTCTGTGCCACAAACGTCACCATAGATTAAAGAATATTATATGTTATAGATAGGCAACTCTCAAGGATTTTTTGAACAGCAAAACTTACGTCGAGAGTGGCGCTGTATTCCCGCCTTTTTTATATAGGCGGGAATTTTAAATGATTTTCAAACAAATTGCTTAGGCCATCATTAGACTACAAAAGTTCTTTAAAATTTTTTATAAAAGATATTTTATGAGATGAAATATCTATCAAATTACTCATAAAATATCTTTTATAAAAGATCTTTGTCAAAGAACTTTTATAGTCTAACAGTGGCCTTAAAATTAAATAAGTCATTTCAAAACTAGAAATTGATCATTTATTAATTTAACGGAAAATCATTACAATAAATACAATAATATTTAAAAATACATTTAAAAAGTAACTAACGTAAGTAAAATTATTACAAAAGTATTAAGATGTTGAAACTGCCTTGAAATAAGTAAAATGTTAAAGTAACTAATGTACCAAAATACCTGTAATACAATTAAATAATAGCGGGTTTATACGTGCATGGATTTAGTGGCGCCAGTAGATATTGGCACGCCAGTAAAAAAATATTGCGTGTATAAACAGTTACTGGCGAGCATGCATCAATGCATGCAAGGTAAAAGCTTGCTCGCCAGTAACTGTTTATATGTGTAATATTTTTTTACTAGCGTGCCAATATCTACTGGCGCCACTAAATCCATGCACGTATAAACCCGCTATAATATACATTTTCACGTCCTTTACTATCATTAAGTGGTGTGAATCAGTCTTTTTGGAATTTAGATTTTTCATTATCATATAGGTTACAAAAAACTGACATTGATTGTGAAACGTCATAAGTTATGTATTTGAATAATGTTAATCCAGAAGAAAAACATACGTATTTTTGTTTTTTTTACTTTTTTACACCATTCGATGGGAATGATTTCGATTTATAACAAATGTAAAAACTGCCGTTGAAAAATTCACAGCAACTGCACATAGCTACGATTGTATTTATTATGTAAATAATGTAACCTAATATTTTGTACATGTCCTTCATTACAAGACTGAAAAACTTTTTCATCGGTAAACACAACATTGGTCCAAAACTCCAACGGGCGATAGACACAATTTAAACAAAACATAATGCGGGCTTGCTTGTTCTGTTAATATGGTTTTCTTGGCACTTGTACAGTTTTTTATTTTCGATTTTCCTATCCTTCGGCTAGCTGCTAACCTCGACACTAGAAAATGTGTCATGAACACAGCATCTCCTGCTGTTTAAAACGGATTTTGCCTCAAATAGCCAAGGAGTGCTTCATCTTGAACGAGATTTGAACTTCTCGATAGGCCTGAACCGTCTTTTCTCTTTACGCTACCTTCCTCTTCCCACTTTTCTTCACACTCATAACAGTACTTTTATTCAATTGATAATGGTTAGCAACTGCTCTGATAGACCATCTCTCTTTAATTTTAAAGAGAATTAAAATTTTTTCATGTTCAGCTAATTTTGGCATTGCGAAAATATGACACTGACAAATAAATAATGATGATGATGATAAGGCGAAAAATAGGTGTACGGGATTTCATTGCACAGAAGTGTACAACCCGTCAGTCTTTCGTTTTTAGTCAATTTCTTGGGAGTCACGTTCTTTGCAGATCAATAATACCTATTAGTGATGCAGATATTCGGATGATTTCGGTACTCGGATTACATGGAATCGGATGACAAGAATATTCGGATTAATCATCCGATGTCGAATTAAATTTTCACTATAGGTATTAGTGATGTGATATCGCGATTTTTCAATCACTCTGTCAACAGTAATTGCGATCGTGGTTAAAGCGAATGCAAGTGGCACTGAGGTTAGTATTTTTTCTCCCCAGATCTCAGAATCGATGAGCGGGGGGAGAAATCTAAAAAACATTTTATTAACCAAGTGCACGATTGACAGTTCTTTTTTGTTTTGTACTTAAAATTAATCCGAGTATATTTTATTCGGATGAAATTTTAATACTCGGAATCAAACGAGTATTTTGATACTCGGATTAACCGAGTATTTTAATTCGAATTCACCCAACACTAATACCTATGCATGTTGGAATTTTTCGAAGTCGCAACACGACGTGAACACATACAACACTTATAACCCATTACAGTTTTTAATATTTAACAGAACAGCGTCGTGTCTAATCAGTTTCATTGGAAACTCACATTATTTACAAATAAGCAAATGGACTCCTGCTCTATGGATTTAATAATTATTAGTTTAGTGTCCAAAACACAAAGCACAGACATGTAAACAATAATAGCGCGACAAAGGCATATTTTTGCGATCTCGCGTCTTACCCCAATGCTGTAAGCGCCTTGAAGCGCTACGTCATCATATATTTCTCCGCAAAAATGAATGTTTTTTTAGCTTTTTTTAACAGTTTAGTTCTAACCATCTCCAACGTTCTTATGTCATATCCCTACTATTTTCCGCTTACACATTTTCTAGCGCCTTAGTGAGACCGCGCGATACCGCTTTAAGCGTGACGTCACAGCTTATTCGCTCGGATGGCTCCGCTTATCGCGGTTTGTAGTGTCTTATGCGCAAAAACATGCCTCAGATTTGCGCAGCCGCCGTGATTCAAGTACAAGTAGCGACAGATCGACGGAAGTTCAAACTAAACACGCTGTTTTGAAATATAGTGGGAGTGCGCAGGGCCTGAACGTCACAAACTGAGAATTTACGGTCAATGGGGAAGGGCGCTTTTCTAAATTCACCGGTGAGTGTGTAGAAGAACGCACTACCGGGCGTCAAAATGACGCGACACCAATTTATTTCTCAGGGGGCGCCAGTCGCGTATTACCCCGTTCTTCTACCTCCCAGGCGGGTTCGAGATAAGATGCACTTCGGTAGCCGAGTAATGGGACCAAGGCGGCACTACCACAGATCGGAAACTACGCTCTCTCTGGACCCGAATTCCCTCGTTAGGGGTTTAGGCACTTCTTAATTTCCTGAATTTTTGCATAAAAAAAATCCCAACCGAAGAATTTCTCTGCGGAGGGATTAGTTTTGGTACGCGAAAATCACGTTTTGGTCCATTAATAACGGAATATATTTCTCAAAAAACGCATAAAAAAATCCCTATCAAACCTTCGTAAAGCAACCAGAAGGTCGAACGTTAATGCGAATTAACTCGACACATCCGGCTTTCTCTACGAAAGTTCCAGGGATTATAGACCGTCAACAGGCCTCAAGATCAATTAAGAAATATTAGTTCAAAGAATCCGTTTATTTAACAGAATTGGTTATACAAAATTCTCAAGAAAGAATCGTGCCTTCCCCAATCAAGGTAGTGACCTTCAGACCATACAAGCGAGAGCGCTCACGCTAACGATCGATTAGGTAGAAAAGATTCATACGTACCTTCTCAAAATCAAAATGTGAGCTTTTAGAATAATTTCAGACTCTGGGTAAATGAATAATTAAGGCTGACTGAAATTAACTTAAAAAAGTTTTACTAAATGAATTTAGTTTCGCTAGAGACTACCTAGCTTTAAAGTTCTTGTATCGTGGAGATTCACGTACTCAAACACATTCAGAGGACTTATTACTGCATAAGTTGAGTGGCGTTCGATCAGTCCACGACTTACTAACCCTTATCACAGTCGATTAATAATATCGATTTGGCAGCGTCTCACCTTCGAGCGACTATTAGGCAAAATTGAATTTTTGGATTTTTATGCACAAGGCGTTTTCCTCTATAACTTTGTCATTTGAAAAGCCCCGTTATTGGCTTTTCTACCATCGCTTTGTCTGGACTACTCAACGCGCTCGACCAAATTGCGAGCCGCTGGGTCAATCCAAACTCTTTCCATGCGAGAAACCGGCCTTGTACATGTGCATTGATTTTTATCAATTTTTGCTTATCGGCACTACGCCGGCTTTGACAAAATCTTCTATTTTGCCTTTTGGATGCAGTGCATCGTTAAAATTTTATGCTCATACTTTAGAATTGTGCTTTCAATGATCGTACCTCAAAGGTCAATGTCTTTGGTTGAGGAATAAAAAAATAAAAAATAATTTAAAGTATATTTTCGTGGTACTTTTTAAACTGACTTCGTGGTACTTTTGAAAAATCCAGTTTAAGACCAATTTTAGCGTACTTTTGAAAAATCGATTTTCGAGCCAAATTTCAAGGTACTTTTGAAAAACTAATCTGCGGGTGAAATTTTGGCGTACTTTTGAAAAATCGATTTTCAAGCCAAATTTCAAGGTACTTTTGAAAAGTTAATCCGCGGGTGAAATTTTGGCGTACTTTTGAAAAATTGATTTTCAAGCCAAATTTCAAGGTACTTTTGAAAAGTTAATCTGCGGGTGAAATTTTGGCGTACTTTTGAAAAATCGATCTTCAAGCCAAATTTCAACGCAGTTTTGAAAAATTAGTCTGCAAGTGAAACTTTGGCGTACTTTCGATAAATCGACTCCTGGGCCAAATTTTGACGCCCTTCCAAAAATATTATTTTTCAAAATGGTACCTTTGAAAAAGTATACTATTCATAAATCTTTGTCATTATATACTTCTACTCTGATATTCTGAACCAAAAACATTTTTCCTAAGTGAAAATTCGGTGTTTCTTCGAATTTTCGCCTGGTCATTTCCAACGCCTTATAGAACCCAAAACGGTCCTTGTGGACTGATCTGCGCCTCTGCAGACTCCCAAAAATGTCTTTAAATGAAATTTTTGCCTAAGTCGAATTTTGATTATGTCTTCAACTTAGGACGATTTTGGAGAGTTCTACAACACTCCCCTCCTTTGGTTGAATCTTTTTTACTCATCGATCGCCTTTAATTTTCATATTCACTTGTATGTCTGTATGCCTTCATTTGACGGTCTGACCTATGTACAGATGTTTAAAAAATAACGGCCTTAATTGGGGCAGACGGCTGATTCGCCTATCTAACTTAAAAATAAATACATTTTTTAAACAATACGCCAAGTTGATACAACATTTTTATCAATTTAATTACACCCGCGTCGAGGTGCGAAGCGTAGCACAATTTTGATTAGCGTCCACTCTCACTAATTCGTTGCACTCGCTTTTTCGCCCTGGTCTCGCTCTTGCTTAACTTCGGCCCTTTCTAGAAGAGTCTGTCTATATCTCCATGCCGCAGCTTGGACGGTCCTCGCCTTTGAGTTCCAGACTTCACCATGCCGCGCCCTTGCGACAGGCTGGGTCATCTTTCCATTTCTGCACATGGAAAATGCAGTTCTGCAACTAGATTGACTTTTTAGCAAGTCGTCGACTGGGACGCGTCGACTAACAAACACAATGTGTTGTTTTTAATGAAATATTTTTCTAACATGAATTTTGTTAACTTATAATGGTTAGAAATTGGTTCTTCGTAAGGTAGATTGAATCGGCTTACGATACTCGTGCGGTCATCACTACTTTGTGAAAAAAATATAAAAAAAAAAAAAAAATTGAAGCGTCTTCTTGAGCGAAGAACGGCTTCTGAAACTCGTCTCGTAGTTTCTACTTCGTAAGGTAGATTAAATCGGCTTACGATACTCGTGCGGTCATCACGACTTGTGAAAAAAGTATAAAAAAAAAAAATCGAAGCGTCTTCTTGAGCGAAGAACGGCTTCTGAAACTCGTCTCGTAGTTTCTACTTCGTAAGGTAGATTAAATCGGCTTACGATACTCGTGCGGTCATCACGACTTGTGAAAAAGTATAAAAAAAAAATCGAAGCGTCTTCTTGAGCGAAGAACGGCTTCTGAAACTCGTAGTTTCCATTTGGGGTATACGTTAATTTTGTTGACTTAAAATGATTAAAATAGAAGTTGTCTTCTTGCATAAGAAAAACAGCTTCCGAAACTCGTACTGATTCGTACTTATGCCTACGTCCATTACTCGAACTTGGCGGCTCTCGCTCTTGAGAAGCTAGGCTTACCGGATCGCGCTCTTGCGTCGAGTTCGCCGTCTTTCCATGTCTGCTCATGGAGTAGACTTTAAATTTTCGATTCGACCGCATATAGGTCAAAATCGCCACTTAGAATTTTGAGAAAAAATATAAAAAAAAAGCGAAAACGGCTATTAGCCGTGGTCGACCTCAGAAATATCTAGAGGTGACTCTTCTATGTCTGGCTCATCTCGAGCATCATCGGGATCTCGACTTATTACATCCTGCTCATCTTGGGCTCTTGCGGGAACATTGATTTGAACTAGTGTGGTATCGCTACGTCGCTCTGACCTGGGCGCGATCTCATTGTCTGATGAGGAAGCGTCGTCACTAAGATGAGTTTCATCCGGACTATCTTCTGATTCTTCAGACAATTCCAATTCAACATCGGGGTCTCCCTTAGGTGCCGGCCTGATGGCATCGACATGTAATCTCGTCGAAGTTACCCCCTTGTGAATGAGGTAAACTTCATTGGACAATCTCTTTAAAACCTTGTGTGGCCCACTCCACGACGGTGTGAAGGTATGATCCTTCCTGATCCTTTTAGTCATTACCATATCTCCCACTTTATATACGACCGGCGTTACCGCCACTTTGGGCGCGTAACGCCATTGGTAATTTGTTTGATTTTTACGAATCTCCTTGACTCTTTCAAGGCGGGGAACGTCCGCTTGATTACGACGTTCTTGTCTATAAGCGAACATATTCCAATCACCAATCTGCGGTAATTCATAACCGAGTACTACGAAACTGGGCGTATGCCCCGTAGCGGCGTTTTTTCTTGTTCTCAAGATATATGCCATCTGACTAACATGTCGATCCCACTCGTCGTTGGGTGAACCATATAATAAGGTTTTTAAGATCTTCTTAGCTTCTTGCACCCTCCTTTCTATTGGATTGGCCTGTTGGTGGTAAGCTGCTGTGAAGAATCTTTCAATATTGTTACGTGTACAGAACGTATCGTAAAAGCCGGAATTGAAGTGGCCTCCCTGGTCGGAAATGATGACCCTCGGAACGCCATATCTCGCCACTAGTTCCTCTTCGATAAATTGTGCTATTGTTTTTCCACTGACTTGGGTGAACGCCTTGGCTTCGACCCACTTACTAAATACATCCTCTACCATTAATATATATCGGTTATCTGCATCTTTGGTTCGCTGAAGCGGTCCGATTACATCGACGCTTAGAACTTCGAACGGATGCGATGGAGCATGGCTTCTGAGAGGAGCCTTCGGTTGTGATTGTCTGCTTTTTACGGAATTACAAATAATGCACTCATTTAAATATTTGTTAACTAGTCTCGACAAATTATTAAAATAATAGCGGCCCGAGATGATTCTAACAGTTTCATCGCGGCCGGGGTGACCTACTTCCGGTCGGTCGTGAAAATGAGATATTACTCTCATGACCATACGTTTTGGTACGTATAATTTTTCTATAACATTTTCGCCTCTCGTCCAAAGTGTGCCGCCTATCACTTGTCTTGTATTGACGAATTTCACCTCTGCCTCGGTTTTATCTGCTTGTCGCACTAGAGTATTCCATCGTTCGATTTGGTCTTGGATATCTCTGGAGTGCGTTTGCGCTTCTCTGACCTGATCGTTTAATTCCAATGTGGTAATCACTGATATTCGTTCCTTGTACGAGAATTTTGGTGGATACATTCTCTCCTCTTCGTCGTCTGCTTCGACGTTCGGGCCTTGAGGATTTCTGCTCAAATAGTCTGCCAATATATTTTCCTTGCCGGGACAATGTTCTATTGTGAAGCTGTATTCCTGAAGTAATAATGACCAACGTGTAAATTTCGTTTTCTCGTCCTTATGCTTATTTAACCATAGTAAAGCTCGATTGTCGGTTTTGACTATAAATGGACGGTCTGCCAAATATATTTTGTATTTCCTTATATAATTAACGACGCTCAAACATTCCAATTCATTGATATGGTATTTTCTCTCCGTCGGAGATAACGTATTACTAGCATAAGAGACGATGTGCTTCTGGTCATTATCCCCCAATTGATATAATACTGCAGATAATCCTATTAAGGATGCGTCCGTCTGCAGTATGAACATTTTATTGAAATCTGGCCGGTGCAGTCCTAGAGGTTTATTTAATACCTCTTTCAGTAGGATAAAGGATTCTTGGGCTTCTGTATTCCACTTATAGCGCCAGTCCTTCGAGAGTAGTCGGGTCAAGGGCTTAGTAATTATTGCAACATTCGGGATATATTCACGTACCCAATTACATAAGCCAAGGAAACTCTGAAGCTGGCGCCTTGTCGTAGGCACAGGATAGTTCTGTATCTGCAGAATATGTTTTTCTAAAGGTTGAGTAGTATTGGCATTTATCTTATGCCCGAGATAGGTTATACTAGATGTGGCTACCACACATTTTTCTGGTGACACTTTTAAATTATGTAAACGTAGGCGTTCAAAGACGGCTCTCAGATGGTTTACATGCTGATTTATATTTTCACTGTAGATGATAATATCATCGAGATATACTTTGCAGAAATGATGCAAGTAGCCGGTCAATACGTCTCTTGCCATAAATTTTTGGAATGTACATGGAGCGGTCTTCAATCCGAAAGGCATCACGTTAAATCGGTAAGATGCTCCATCTAATGTTGTAAACGTAGAATAGTTTTTTGACGACTCCTCAAGAGGGATTTGCCAATATCCGCTCTTGAGGTCCAACACCGTAAATATGTTGGCGTTTCCTAGGTCCTTTATACTCTCGTATATCTTTGGTAAGACGGATGCTTCGTCTTCCGTTACTTCATTTAAGTGACGATAATCAATGCAGAAGCGAGGCTTCTTGCCGGGCCTTTCAATTATAATGGGAGGCGAACTGTACTGAGCGGTACTCGGTTCTATGACCCCGGCTTTCAGCATCTCTTCAATTTGATCGTACATAACTTTTTTCTTAGAAGGAGACATGGGGTAGGGTTTGATATTGAACGGGCGGTCGTCTTTAACTTTTATTTTATGTTTCGTTGTCACCGTGGTAGCTTGGGTAGGCACCGCGGTGAACAATTCAGCGAATTCCTCGAATAGAGGTTTTAAATTATCGTTTCCGATGATCAGTTCTTCGGGAAGCCGGCATTGCTTCCTTGCTTGATGTGCCGCTTGATTCCAGAAGACGGTTATTCGCTCTTCGGTGCCGACGTAGACACATTTACGTTGATAATCGAATACGACATTGTGAGCATATAAAAAGGGGGCTCCCAGAATGAGCTCTTCGTTTAAATTTTGAATGACCTGAAACGTGGTCTGAAAGGGTACATCTAGTACATTAACGTTTATGGTCGTAGTCCCGAGGGATTCTACTAAACCATCGCCACAAGCCATAACAAAAGTTTGGGGAGCTGTAAGTTGATCAATGTCGTTCAAAAATTTCGGTTGGATAATATTCCTTGTCGAACCTGTATCCAATAAAGCGTTAACCGCTCGATTATTAATTATAATCTTAATGCGAGGCAGAGGGAAAGCGTCGTTGGTTTGATTGATAGATTCTAATGGAGTGAATCGGTGGGGAGATAGGTTGACTTCTTGATCCTTAAACAGGTAATTAAGGTCAGGAAGGTCATCGAAGTTTTTTAATTTAAACTTCTTGCTTCGGAGCTTCCTCGAGGGTCGCTTCGAGCCTGCTGGGGCCTGGTAGGCGGGGCTGGTACAGTTCGGCCTGGGCCATCGCCTCTGACCCCCGCTTGGTTTCCCGTATTCATATTACGATAGGGATTGTTTGGGCATTCCGCATGAAAATGCCACTGCTCCGTTGGGCAATATCTGCAAGGGCGATACGGGACTCGGGAGTTCCTTACGTCTCCAGTACCCCTTCTCGGTATATCCCCTCTAGGCAGCGAGGAAATATTATTTGCAAAATGCACCCTTGGTGCTGGCGGATTATCTCTTCTTTGAGATCCATTGAATGGTGTCCTAGATGCACCAAAGGAACTGGAGGACGGCTTCGCTAATGCGGAGGGTTCCGTTCTCCAGTTACTGCTCGATTGCTGATTCCCTTGAGCTGAAGCGGTAGAGGTGGACGCTTCTCGGTCTTTGCTTTTTTTTTTTGCATTTTGCAGAATCTCGAATTCTTTATTCTCATCCATGATTTTGGCCATTTGTTCGGTCATCGTCACTAGTGTATTTGTATCTAGTATGACGGCACTCTTTAGGAGCATTTTCATATCAGGTCTCAACTGATTGAAGATGGTAGCCGCCTTCATCGCCTCCGGCTTAAACGGATCGATCCTCTTGAAGAGGCATACCTTCCTGGAAATAAATACTGACGTATTTTCCTCGGCATCTTGTTTCTTGCCATATAAATTAGCTACTGCTTCGGTGAGTACTTCACCTGAATCGTAACGGCTTCTGAACCGCTCGAGGAATAGAGGATACGTGGTAATTAGGGTTCGGTATTGTTCGAACCATTTCTTGGCATCGTCTTTGAGTTGTTCTGATATTTTATATAGACGGTCGTTATCCTGCGTAATTCGTACTCGGACGAAAAATTCCTCCATATGATGAATGAAGGTTTCAGGGTCTTCGTGTTCGAAGCCATGAAATTCCGCATTTGGATGCTTCGACCGATACTTATGCTCGTGCGTGGCTTCGCTTAGAGCTTTGGCAAGACCTGCTGCCATTTGGGCGAACACTTGTTCTGAGGAGGGCTGTATGACTCCTTCAGTGGTACTCGGGCCTACCCCCGAACTACCCAGTACATCCTCCGCGCACGGCCTCTCTAACCCTCTAGAGACGTTGTCCATCACAGATGTCGGCTCGTCGTAAAACTGGAAAGGCGTTGATTCATCCATATCCTTTCCAGAAAGCCCTGCTGACTAACAACGCCCCACGTTGGGCGCCATGTAGAAGAACGCACTACCGGGCGTCAAAATGACGCGACACCAATTTATTTCTCAGGGGGCGCCAGTCGCGTATTACCCCGTTCTTCTACCTCCCAGGCGGGTTCGAGATAAGATGCACTTCGGTAGCCGAGTAATGGGACCAAGGCGGCACTACCACAGATCGGAAACTACGCTCTCTCTGGACCCGAATTCCCTCGTTAGGGGTTTAGGCACTTCTTAATTTCCTGAATTTTTGCATAAAAAAAATCCCAACCGAAGAATTTCTCTGCGGAGGGATTAGTTTTGGTACGCGAAAATCACGTTTTGGTCCATTAATAACGGAATATATTTCTCAAAAAACGCATAAAAAAATCCCTATCAAACCTTCGTAAAGCAACCAGAAGGTCGAACGTTAATGCGAATTAACTCGACACATCCGGCTTTCTCTACGAAAGTTCCAGGGATTATAGACCGTCAACAGGCCTCAAGATCAATTAAGAAATATTAGTTCAAAGAATCCGTTTATTTAACAGAATTGGTTATACAAAATTCTCAAGAAAGAATCGTGCCTTCCCCAATCAAGGTAGTGACCTTCAGACCATACAAGCGAGAGCGCTCACGCTAACGATCGATTAGGTAGAAAAGATTCATACGTACCTTCTCAAAATCAAAATGTGAGCTTTTAGAATCATTTCAGACTCTGGGTAAATGAATAATTAAGGCTGACTGAAATTAACTTAAAAAAGTTTTACTAAATGAATTTAGTTTCGCTAGAGACTACCTAGCTTTAAAGTTCTTGTATCGTGGAGATTCACGTACTCAAACACATTCAGAGGACTTATTACTGCATAAGTTGAGTGGCGTTCGATCAGTCCACGACTTACTAACCCTTATCACAGTCGATTAATAATATCGATTTGGCAGCGTCTCACCTTCGAGCGACTATTAGGCAAAATTGAATTTTTGGATTTTTATGCACAAGGCGTTTTCCTCTATAACTTTGTCATTTGAAAAGCCCCGTTATTGGCTTTTCTACCATCGCTTTGTCTGGACTACTCAACGCGCTCGACCAAATTGCGAGCCGCTGGGTCAATCCAAACTCTTTCCATGCGAGAAACCGGCCTTGTACATGTGCATTGATTTTTATCAATTTTTGCTTATCGGCACTACGCCGGCTTTGACAAAATCTTCTATTTTGCCTTTTGGATGCAGTGCATCGTTAAAATTTTATGCTCATACTTTAGAATTGTGCTTTCAATGATCGTACCTCAAAGGTCAATGTCTTTGGTTGAGGAATAAAAAAATAAAAAATAATTTAAAGTATATTTTCGTGGTACTTTTTAAACTGACTTCGTGGTACTTTTGAAAAATCCAGTTTAAGACCAATTTTAGCGTACTTTTGAAAAATCGATTTTCGAGCCAAATTTCAAGGTACTTTTGAAAAACTAATCTGCGGGTGAAATTTTGGCGTACTTTTGAAAAATCGATTTTCAAGCCAAATTTCAAGGTACTTTTGAAAAGTTAATCCGCGGGTGAAATTTTGGCGTACTTTTGAAAAATTGATTTTCAAGCCAAATTTCAAGGTACTTTTGAAAAGTTAATCTGCGGGTGAAATTTTGGCGTACTTTTGAAAAATCGATCTTCAAGCCAAATTTCAACGCAGTTTTGAAAAATTAGTCTGCAAGTGAAACTTTGGCGTACTTTCGATAAATCGACTCCTGGGCCAAATTTTGACGCCCTTCCAAAAATATTATTTTTCAAAATGGTACCTTTGAAAAAGTATACTATTCATAAATCTTTGTCATTATATACTTCTACTCTGATATTCTGAACCAAAAACATTTTTCCTAAGTGAAAATTCGGTGTTTCTTCGAATTTTCGCCTGGTCATTTCCAACGCCTTATAGAACCCAAAACGGTCCTTGTGGACTGATCTGCGCCTCTGCAGACTCCCAAAAATGTCTTTAAATGAAATTTTTGCCTAAGTCGAATTTTGATTATGTCTTCAACTTAGGACGATTTTGGAGAGTTCTACAACAAGTGCACCGATCTCGACGGTTTCTCACCGAACCGTTTCAAAATTAATCAGTCACCAAAAATAAGATGTTTCTAAATTTACCGGTGTGATTGTTGTAGAACTCTCCAAAATCGTCCTAAGTTGAAGACATAATCAAAATTCGACTTAGGCAAAAATTTCATTTAAAGACATTTTTGGGAGTCTGCAGAGGCGCAGATCAGTCCATAAGGACCGTTTTGGGTTCTATAAGGCGTTGGAAATGACCAGGTGAAAATTCGAAGAAACACCGAATTTTCACTTAGGAAAAATGTTTTTGGTTCAGAATATGAGAGTAGAAGTATATAATGACAAAGATTTATGAATAATATACTTTTTCAAAGGTACCATAAATTGGACTTTGAAAAATAATATTTTTGGAAGGGCGTCAAAATTTGGCCCAAGAATCGATTTATCGAAAGACGCCAAAGTTTCACTTGCAGACTAATTTTTCAAAACTGCGTTGAAATTTGGCTTGAAGATCGATTTTTCAGAAGTACGCCAAAATTTCACCCGCGGATTAACTTTTCAAAAGTACCTTGAAATTTGGCTTGAAAATCGATTTTTCAAAAGTACGCCAAAATTTCACCCGCAGATTAACTTTTCAAAAGTACCTTGAAATTTGGCTTGAAGATCGATTTTTCAAAAGTACGCCAAAATTTCACCCGCAGATTAACTTTTCAAAAGTACCTTGAAATTTGGCTTGAAGATCGATTTTTCAAAAGTACGCCAAAATTTCACCCGCAGATTAACTTTTTAAAAGTACCTTGAAATTTGGCTTGAAAATCGATTTTTCAAAAGTACGCCAAAATTTCACCCGCAGATTAGTTTTTCAAAAGTACCTTGAAATTTGGCTCGAAAATCGATTTTTCAAAAGTACGCTAAAATTGGTCTTAAAATGGATTTTTCAAAAGTACCACAAAGTCAGTTTAAAAAGTACCACGAAAATATAATTTAAATTATTTTTTATTTTTTATTCCTCAACCAAAGACATTGACCTTTGAGGTACGGTCATTGAAAGCCCAATTCTAAAGTATGAGCATAAAATTTTAACGATGCACTGCATTCGAAAGGCAAAATAGAAGATTTTGTCAAAGCCGGCGTAGTGCCGATAAGCAAAAATTGATAAAAATCAATGCACATGTACAAGGCCGGTTTCTCGCATAGAAAGAGTTTGGATTGACCCAGCGGCTCGCAATTTGGTCGAGCGCGTTGAGTGGTCCAGACAAAGCAATGGTAGAAAAGCCAATAACAGGGCTTTTCAAATCACAAAGTTATAGAGGAAAACGCCTTGTGCATAAAAATCCAAAAATTCAATTTTGCCTAAAAGTCGCTCGAAGGTGAGACGCTGCCAAATCGATAATATTAATCGACTGTGATAAGGGTTAGTAAGTCGTGGACTGATCGAACGCCACTCAACTTATGCAGTAATAAGTCCTCTGAATGTGTTTGAGTACGTGAATCTCCACGATACAAGAACTTTAAAGCTAAGTAGTCTCTAGCGAAACTAAATTCATTTAGTAAAACTTTTTTAAGTTAATTTCAGTCAGCCTTAATTATTCATTTACCCAGAGTCTGAAATGATTCTAAAAGCTCACATTTTGATTCTGAGAAGGTATGTATGAATCTTTTCTACCTAATCGATCGTTAGCGTGAGCGCTCTCGCTTGTATGGTCTGAAAGTCACTACCTTGATTGGGGAAGGCACGATTCTTATCTTGAGAATTTTGTATAACCAATTCTGTTAAATAAACGGATTCTTTGAACCAATATTTCTTAATTGATCTTGAGGCCTGTTGACGGTCTATAATCCCTGGAACTTTCGTATAGAAAACCGGATGTGTCGAGTTAATTTGCATTAACGTTCGACCTTCTGGTTGCTTTACGGAGGTTTGATAGGGATTTTTTTATGCGTTTTTTGAGAAATATATTCCGTTATTAATGGACCAAAACGTGATTTTCGCGTACCAAAACTAATCCCTCCGCAGAGAAATTCTTCGGTTGGGATTTTTTTATGCAAAAATTCAGGAAATTAAGAGGTGCCTAAACCCCTAACGAGAGAATTCGGGTCCAGAGAGAGCGTAGTTTTCGATCTGTGGTAGTGCAGCCTTGGTCCATTACTCGGCTACCGAAGTGCATCTTATCTCGAACCCGCCTGGGAGGTAGAAGAACGGGGTAATACGCGACTGGCGCCCCCTGAGAAATAAATTGGTGTCGCGTCATTTTGACGCCCGGTAGTGCGTTCTTCTACATGGCGCCCAACGTGGGGCGTTGTTAGTCAGCAGGGCTTTCTGGAAAGGATATGGATGAATCAACGCCTTTCCAGTTTTACGACGAGCCGACATCTGTGATGGACAACGTCTCTAGAGGGTTAGAGAGGCCGTGCGCGGAGGATGTACTGGGTAGTTCGGGGGTAGGCCCGAGTACCACTGAAGGAGTCATACAGCCCTCCTCAGAACAAGTGTTCGCCCAAATGGCAGCAGGTCTTGCCAAAGCTCTAAGCGAAGCCACGCACGAGCATAAGTATCGGTCGAAGCATCCAAATGCGGAATTTCATGGCTTCGAACACGAAGACCCTGAAACCTTCATTCATCATATGGAGGAATTTTTCGTCCGAGTACGAATTACGCAGGATAACGACCGTCTATATAAAATATCAGAACAGCTCAAAGACGATGCCAGGAAATGGTTCGAACAATACCGAACCCTAATTACCACGTATCCTCTATTCCTCGAGCGGTTCAGAAGCCGTTACGATTCAGGTGAAGTACTCACCGAAGCAGTATAGCTAATTTATATGGCAAGAAACAAGATGCCGAGGAAAATACATCAGTATTTATTTCCAGGAAGGTATGCCTCTTCAAGAGAATCGATCCGTTTAAGCCAGAGGCGATGAAGGCGGCTACCATCTTCAATCAGTTGAGACCTGATATGAAAATGCTCCTAAAGAGTGCCGTCATACTAGATACAAATACACTAGTGACGATGACCGAACAAATGGCCAAAATCATGGATGAGAATAAAGAATTCGAGACTCTGCAAAATGTCAAAAAAAGCAAGGACCAAGAAGCGTCCACCTCTACCGCTTCAGCTCAAGGGAATCAGCAATCGAGCAGTAACTGGAGAACGGAACCCTCCGCATTAGCGAAGCCGTCCTCCAGTTCCTTTGGTGCATCTAGGACACCATTCAATGGATCTCAAAGAAGAGATAATCCGCCAGCACCAAGGGTGCATTTTGCAAATAATATTACCTCGCTGCCCAGAGGGGATATACCGAGAAGGGGTACTGGAGACGTAAGGAACTCCCGAGTCCCGTATCGCCCTTGCAGATTATTGCCCAACGGAGCAGTGGCATTTTCATGCGGAATGCCCAAACAATCCCTATCGTAATATGAATACGGGAAACCAAGCGGGGGTCAAAGGCGATGGCCCAGGCCGAACTGTACCAGCCCCGCCTACCAGGCCCCACCAGGCTCGGAGCGACCCTCGGGGAAGCTCCGAAGCAAGAAGTTTAAATTAAATAACTTCGATAACCTTCCTGACCTTAATTACCTGTTTAAGGATCAAGAAGTCAACCTATCTCCCCACCGATTCACGCCATTAGAATCTATCAATCAAACTAGCGACGCTTTCCCTCTGCCTCGCATTAAGATTATAATTAATAATCGAGCGGTTAACGCTTTATTGGATACAGGTTCGACAAGGAATATTATCCAACCGAAATTTTTGAACGATATTGATCAGCTTACAGCTCCCCAAACATTTGTTATGGCTTGTGGCGATGGTTTAGTAGAATCCCTCGGGACTACGACCATGAACGTTAATGTACTAGATGTACCCTTTCAGACCACGTTTCAGGTCATTCAAAATTTAAACGAAGAGCTCATTCTGGGAGCCCCGTTTTTATATGCTCACAATGTCGTATTCGATTATCAGCGTAAATGTGTCTACGTCGGCACTGAAGAGCGAATAACCGTCTTCTGGAATCAAGCGGCACATCAAGCAAAGAAGCAATGCCGGCTTCCCGAAGAATTGATCATCGGAAACGATAATTTAAAACCTCTATTCGAGGAATTCGCTGAATTGTTCACCACGGTGCCTACCCAAGCAACCACTGTGACAACTAAACATAAAATAAAAGTTAAAGACGACCGCCCGTTTAATATCAAACCCTATCCTATGTCTCCGACTAAGAAGAAAGTTATGTACGATCAAATTGAAGAGATGCTGAAAGCCGGGGTTATAGAACCGAGTACCGCTCAGTACAGTTCGCCTCCGATTATAATAGAAAGGCCCGGCAAGAAGCCTCGCTTCTGCATTGATTATCGTCACTTAAATGAAGTAACGGAAGACGAAGCATCCGTCTTACCTAAGATATACGAGAGTATAAAGGATCTAGGAAACGCCAACATATTTACGGTGTTGGACCTCAAGAGCGGATATTGGCAAATCCCTCTTGAGGAGTCGTCAAAAAATTATTCTACGTTTACAACATTGGATGGAGCATCTTACCGATTTAACGTGATGCCTTTCGGATTGAAGACCGCTCCATGTACGTTCCAAAAATTTATGGCAAGAGACGTATTGACCGGCTACTTGCATCATTTCTGCAAAGTATATCTGGATGATATTATCATCTATAGCGAAAACATAAATCAGCATGTAAATCATCTGAGAGCCGTCTTTGAACGCCTACGTTTACATAATTTAAAGGTGTCACCGGAAAAATGTGTGGTAGCCACGTCAAGCATAACCTATCTCGGGCATCAAATAAATGCCAACACCACTCAGCCGTTAGAAAAACACATATTACAGATACAAAATTATCCGGCCCCTACGACGAGGCGCCAGCTTCAGAGTTTCCTTGGCCTATGTAATTGGGTACGTGAATATATCCCTAATGTAGCAATAATTACTAAGCCCTTGATCCGACTACTCTCGAAAGACTGGCGCTTCAAGTGGAATCCGGAAGCCCAAGAAGCTTTTATTTTACTAAAAGAAGTATTGAATCAACCACTAGGACTACACCGGCCCGATTTTAACAAAATGTTCATTTTACAAACCGATGCATCCCTGATAGGATTATCGGCCGTCCTTTATCAGTTAGGGAATAACGACCAGAAGCACATCATCTCTTATGCAAGCAATGCGCTATCTCCAACAGAGAGAAATTATCACATAAACGAGTTAGAATGCCTGAGCGTCGTTAACTATATAAAGAAATATAAAATTTATTTGGCAGACCATCCTTTCATCGTTAGAACTGACAACAGAGCGTTACTATGGCTGAATAAGCATAAAGATGAAAAGACCAAATTTACACGATGGTCGTTATTACTTCAAGAATATAGCTTCTCGATAGAGCATTGTCCTGGTAAAGAAAACATACTGGCGGACTATTTGAGCAGAAATCCTCAAGGCCCGAACGTCGAAGCAGACGACGAAGAGGAGATAATGTATCCACCAAAATTCTCGTACAAGGAACGAATATCAGTGATTACCACATTGGAATTAAACGATCAGGTCAGAGAAGCGCAAACGCACTCCAGAGATATCCAAGACCAAATTGAACGATGGAATACTCTAGTGCGACAAGCAGATAAAACCGAGGCAGAGGTGAAATTCGTCAATACACGACAAGTGATAGGCGGCACACTTTGGACGAGCGGCGAAAATGTCAAAGAAAAATTATACGTACCAAAACGTATGGTCATGAGAGTAATATCTCATTTTCACGACCGACCGGAAGTAGGTCACCCCGGCCGCGATGAAACTGTTAGAATCATCTCGGGCCGCTATTATTTTAATAATTTGTCGAGACTAGTTAACAAATATTTAAATGAGTGCATTCTTTGTAATTCCGTAAAAAGCAGACAGTCACAACCGAAGGCTCCTCTCAGAAGCCATGCTCCATCTCATCCGTTCGAAGTTCTAAGCGTCGATGTAATAGGACCGCTTCAGCGAACCAAAGATGCAGATAACCGATATATATTAATGGTAGAGGATGTATTTAGTAAGTGGGTCGAAGCCAAAGCGTTCACCCAAGTCAGTGGAAAAACAATAGCACAATTTACACAAAGAGGAACTAGTGGCGAGATATGGCGTTCCGAGGGTCATCATTTCCGACCAGGGAGGCCACTTCAATTCCGGCTTTTACGATACGTTCTGTACACGTAACAATATTGAAAGATTCTTCACAGCAGCTTACCACCAACAGGCCAATCCAATAGAAAGGAGGGTGCAAGAAGCTAAGAAGATCTTAAAAACCTTATTATATGGTTCACCCAACGACGAGTGGGATCGACATGTTAGCCAGATGGCATATATCTTGAGAACAAGAAAAAACGCCGCTACGGGGCATACGCCCAGTTTCGTAGTGCTCGGCTATGAATTACCGCAGATTGGTGATTGGAATATGTTCGCTTATAGACAAGAGCGTCGTAATCAAGCGGACGTTCCCCGCCTTGAAAGAGTCAAGGAGATTCGTAGAAATCAAACAAATTACCAATGGCGTTACGCGCCCAAAGTGGCGGTAACGCCGGTCGTATATAAAGTGGGAGATATGGTAATGACTAAAAGGATCAGGAAGGATCATACCTTCACACAGTCGTGGAGTGGGCCACACAAGGTTTTAAAGAGATTGTCCGATGAAATTTACCTCATTCACAAGGGGCTAACTTCGACGAGATTACATGTCGATGCCATCAGGCCGGCACCTAAGGGAGATCCCGATGTTGAATTGGAATTATCTGAAGAATCAGAAGATAGTCCGGATGAAACTCATCTTAGTGACGACGCTTCCTCATCAGACAATGAGATCGCGCCCAGGTCAGAGCGACGTAGCGATACCACACTAGTTCAAATCAATGTTCCCGCAGATGCTCAAGATGAGCCGGATGTAATAAGTCGAGACCCCGATGATGCTCGAGATGAGCCAGACATAGAAGAGTCGCCTCTAGATATTTCCGAGGTCGACCACCAAAGATGGCCGTTTTTTGCTTTTTTTTATATTTTTTCTCAAAATTCTAAGTGGCGATTTTGACCTATATGCGATCGAATCGAAAATTTAAAGTCTACTCCATGAGCAGACATGGAAAGACGGCGAACCCGACGCAAGAGCGCGATCCGGTAAGCCTAGCTTCTCAAGAGCGAGAGCCGCCAAGTTCAAGTAATGGACGTAGGTATAAGTACGAATCAGTACGAGTTTCGGAAGCTGTTTTTCTTATGCAAGAAGACAACTTCTATTTTAATCATTTTAAGTCAACAAAATTAACGTATACCCCAAATGGAAACTACGAGTTTCAGAAGCCGTTCTTCGCTCAAGAAGACGCTTCAATTTTTTTTTTTATACTTTTTTTCACAAGTCGTGATGACCGCACGAGTATCGTAAGCCGATTTAATCTACCTTACGAAGTAGAAACTACGAGACGAGTTTCAGAAGCCGTTCTTCGCTCAAGAAGACGCTTCAATATTTTTTTTATACTTTTTTCACAAAGTAGTGATGACCGCACGAGTATCGTAAGCCGATTCAATCTACCTTACGAAAAACCAATTTCTAACCATTATAAGTTAACAAAATTCATGTTAGAAAAATATTTCATTAAAAACAACACATTGTGTTTGTTAGTCGACGCGTCCCAGTCGACGACTTGCTAAAAAGTCAATCTAGTTGCAGAACTGCATTTTCCATGTGCAGAAATGGAAAGATGACCCAGCCTGTCGCAAGGGCGCGGCATGGTGAAGTCTGGAACTCAAAGGCGAGGACCGTCCAAGCTGCGGCATGGAGATATAGACAGCCTCTTCTAGAAAGGGCCGAAGTTAAGCAAGAGCGAGACCAGGGCAAAAAAGCGAGTGCAACGAATTAGTGAGAGTGGACGCTAATCAAAATTGTGCTACGCTTCGCTTCGCTTCGCACCTCGACGCGGGTGTAATTAAGTTGATAAAAATGTTGTATCAACTTGGCGTATTGTTTAAAAAATGTATTTATTTTTTAAGTTAGATAGGCGAATCAGCCGTCTGCCCCAATTAAGGCCGTTATTTTTAAACATCTGTACCATAGGTCAGACCGTCAAATGAAGGCATACAGACATACAAGTGAATATGGAAATTAAAGGCAATCGATGAGTAGAAAAGATTCAACCAAAGGAGGGGAGTGTTGTAGAACTCTCCAAAATCGTCCTAAGTTGAAGACATAATCAAAATTCGACTTAGGCAAAAATTTCATTTAAAGACATTTTTGGGAGTCTGCAGAGGCGCAGATCAGTCCATAAGGACCGTTTTGGGTTCTATAAGGCGTTGGAAATGACCAGGTGAAAATTCGAAGAAACACCGAATTTTCACTTAGGAAAAATGTTTTTGGTTCAGAATATGAGAGTAGAAGTATATAATGACAAAGATTTATGAATAATATACTTTTTCAAAGGTACCATAAATTGGACTTTGAAAAATAATATTTTTGGAAGGGCGTCAAAATTTGGCCAAAGAATCGATTTATCGAAAGTACGCCAAAGTTTCACTTGCAGACTAATTTTTCAAAACTGCGTTGAAATTTGGCTTGAAGATCGATTTTTCAGAAGTACGCCAAAATTTCACCCGCGGATTAACTTTTCAAAAGTACCTTGAAATTTGGCTTGAAAATCGATTTTTCAAAAGTACGCCAAAATTTCACCCGCAGATTAACTTTTCAAAAGTACCTTGAAATTTGGCTTGAAGATCGATTTTTCAAAAGTACGCCAAAATTTCACCCGCAGATTAACTTTTCAAAAGTACCTTGAAATTTGGCTTGAAAATCGATTTTTCAAAAGTACGCCAAAATTTCACCCGCAGATTAGTTTTTCAAAAGTACCTTGAAATTTGGCTCGAAAATCGATTTTTCAAAAGTACGCTAAAATTGGTCTTAAAATGGATTTTTCAAAAGTACCACAAAGTCAGTTTAAAAAGTACCACGAAAATATAATTTAAATTATTTTTTATTTTTTATTCCTCAACCAAAGACATTGACCTTTGAGGTACGGTCATTGAAAGCCCAATTCTAAAGTATGAGCATAAAATTTTAACGATGCACTGCATCCGAAAGGCAAAATAGAAGATTTTGTCAAAGCCGGCGTAGTGCCGATAAGCAAAAATTGATAAAAATCAATGCACATGTACAAGGCCGGTTTCTCGCATAGAAAGAGTTTGGATTGACCCAGCGGCTCGCAATTTGGTCGAGCGCGTTGAGTGGTCCAGACAAAGCAATGGTAGAAAAGCCAATAACAGGGCTTTTCAAATCACAAAGTTATAGAGGAAAACGTCTTGTGCATAAAAATCCAAAAATTCAATTTTGCCTAAAAGTCGCTCGAAGGTGAGACGCTGCCAAATCGATAATATTAATCGACTGTGATAAGGGTTAGTAAGTCGTGGACTGATCGAACGCCACTCAACTTATGCAGTAATAAGTCCTCTGAATGTGTTTGAGTACGTGAATCTCCACGATACAAGAACTTTAAAGCTAAGTAGTCTCTAGCGAAACTAAATTCATTTAGTAAAACTTTTTTAAGTTAATTTCAGTCAGCCTTAATTATTCATTTACCCAGAGTCTGAAATGATTCAAAAAGCTCACATTTTGATTCTGAGGTATGTATGAATCTTTTCTACCTAATCGATCGTTAGCGTGAGCGCTCTCGCTTGTATGGTCTGAAAGTCACTACCTTGATTGGGGAAGGCACGATTCTTATCTTGAGAATTTTGTATAACCAGTTCTGTTAAATAAACGGATTCTTTGAACTAATATTTCTTAATTGATCTTGAGGCCTGTTGACGGTCTATAATCCCTGGAACTTTCGTATAGAAAACCGGATGTGTCGAGTTAATTTGCATTAACGTTCGACCTTCTGGTTGCTTTACGGAGGTTTGATAGGGATTTTTTTATGCGTTTTTTGAGAAATATATTCCGTTATTAATGGACCAAAACGTGATTTTCGCGTACCAAAACTAATCCCTCCGCAGAGAAATTCTTCGGTTGGGATTTTTTTATGCAAAAATTCAGGAAATTAAGAGGTGCCTAAACCCCTAACGAGAGAATTCGGGTCCAGAGAGAGCGTAGTTTTCGATCTGTGGTAGTGCAGCCTTGGTCCATTACTCGGCTACCGAAGTGCATCTTATCTCGAACCCGCCTGGGAGGTAGAAGAACGGGGTAATACGCGACTGGCGCCCCCTGAGAAATAAATTGGTGTCGCGTCATTTTGACGCCCGGTAGTGCGTTCTTCTACATGATCAGCTGTTTGAACCGGTAAGGTACCATATCCACCAGGTTTTTGAGTTGGAATTTCGGTGAATATATAAAAACAATACACTGCGCATGGCTGTTTCTTTATTGCGCATGATGGGAACTGCCCGCGAAGTTGGAACCAAAACAAACCTACTGGTAAACCGGAAAGCCTCACCGAAGCGTTTCAAAATGCTTAATCAACCGCATGCAACCGAATATTTACCGGGAAAAAATGTTTCTAACCGGTTCCCTCCACCGGTGAATTTACTGGTGAATATTATTGAAAGGTGCGGGAACATTTCTTTTTATTATTTCCGCCAGAGTGCAGCAGACGTACTCGGTTGTTTCATGGAGGTAGAATATAATCATAGACTTAAAGTCTATGCGGTGAGTGCACCGATCTCGACCGGTTTTTCACCGAACCATTTCAAAATTAACCATATCAGTCACCAAAAATAAGATGTTTCTAAATTCACCGGTGTGATCAGCTGTTTGAACCGGTAAGGTACCATATCCACCAGATTTTTGAGTTGGAATTTCGGTGAATATGTCAAGAAGAAATAAAAACAATACACTGCGCATTGCTGTTTCTTTTTTGCATATGATGGGAACTGCCCGCGAAGTTGGAACCAAAATAAGCCTACTGGTAAACCGGGAAGCCTCACCGAAGCGTTTCAAAATGTTTAAGCAACTGCATGCAACCAAATATTTACCGGGGAAAAATGTTTCTGACCGGTTCACTCCATCGGTGAATATTGAAAAGTGCGGTATTTGATTGGCTATTTTGAAATAGATAGCCAATCAGCTTCGTATTTTGTCCACCGGGTGCGTCCACCGGTGAATTTAGAAAAGTGCGGCTTTGGGCAGATTTCTAAATTCACCGGTGGATCGCACCGGTAAACAATAACATTATATGATTGGCTATTTTGAAAAACATAGCCAATCAGCTTCGTATTTTATCTACCGGTGCGTCCACCGGTGAATTTAGAAAAGTGCGGTTTCTAGGTATGGGCAGATTTCTAAATTCACCGGTGGATCGCACCGGTAAGCAATAACATTATTTGATTGGCTAATTTGAAACAGATAGACAATCAGCTTCGTATTTTGTCCACCTGGTTCGTCCACCGGTGAATTTAGAAAAGTGTGGTGTATGTGGGTTGTTCGCACGGTCATTAAACTATAACGGTTACCTCAACCCAAGATTGGTAGACTATGAGGTTCCTTAATATACAGCTTTTAGGCGAAGAAGTCAGTGCGGGGGTGAAAGGTCAGACTATCTTTGTTCTTCGAACGCGCAGTAGCGGCGCAGTTATCTCACTCTAGAAGAACCGTCCGTACTGGCCCGAAATATGGTCTGACGTTACTATGATCTGTAGTGTTACATTCTACAACTTATCCTCTTTACCAGCATGCAGAATAGTGTCTCAAAATGCGAGGATAATTACGGGTTATTGCAAGCCCGTTCCAGTTACGAGTTCTTTGCTTAATTAACATTACACAAATTCTTACAATATTTTGAATAAGGCTCTGCATCTGGTGTGATCTCACACCAGCTGTTCATTGGCTAATGCCGTTATTTGGTGGGGATTGTGAGTTGTTAGGCCACCTTAAAGTATACCAACCTTGACCTCAACCAGCAGCTTGTCGACGAAGGAGCGCGAGGAGCGGGGAACCGGGGTCTAGCGCTACGTCATGTAGGCCCGGAACCCACCGATATCTTTGTCTCTATCTTTTGCATGGGAATTAGATATATCTGTCTCTCTTGGACATTTTATTTGTTTAATTATTCAGATCAAGGTCAAAGTCTACGTAGATTCAGAGCCGGCGCTAGTTGTCGCGTGTACAATGGCAGTGTGCTCATTTTTAATTTGAGATAGTTGTTTTAAGAGTTCTGATATCCGACAACGGTACTATATCCCTTTGCATATAGTATTCAATCACAGAAAATCGAAATTTATAACTTTCATGGTTAGGGGCAGCTTTTATTAATCAAATCTTTGCTGTTAATCGTGCGCTGGCTAACAAAATGTCTAGAGCCGGCGCTGGTTCGGTCTACAGCTACGTCAAAATTCTGTTCCCCGCTCCGCGCGTCTCTCTCGTCCTAAAGCTGCTGATCGAGACAATCGTAGGGTTTACTGATCGTGGGTTGTTCGCGCTGTTGAGGTTATGTTATATCGCTTGGAGGTCACGCAACACGTAACCTCAATCATTCTTCTTCTTCTAGTGCTGTCCCCTTAACAGAGGTTAGCGATCATTAATAAATGCAAAATTCCCAGCTGTATTTTTTTTTTAACTTTTGCGTGCTATCAATTAGTAAAGTATGGGGATCGACGGGATCGTGCACCGTTTGACAGCCGACATTCTTGGAAGTCACACAACCTCGTTAACCTCAATTATTCTTCTTCTTCTTGTAGTGCTGTCCCCTTAAAGGGCCCGTGGACCGTTTGACAGCCGACATTTTTGGAGGGAGGAGAAGGAGACAACCTCAAATTTTCCGATTTCTACATGTGCAGTTCGTAGTTTCCTTGTGATTGTGACGTTGTGTCTCGTTCTTCTCCTCCAAAAATGTCGGCTGTCATACGTTGCGCGAGCCCTTTAAGGGACAGCACTAGAAGAAGAAGAATGATTGAGGTTAACGAGGTTGTGTGACCTTCAAGCTGTCAACCGTCAACCGGTGCACGAGTTTATATGGGCAGATTTCTAAATTCACCGGTGGATCGCACCGGTAGGCAATAAAATTATTTCATTGGCTACACGAACTTCATAAATTAAACTGGACCTCACATAAGGTCCAAACGCTGACACCCCCCATGCTGGCCGCCATGATAGGTTTTCAGAACGTAAAACAAAGTACAAAAACAAAAGTACAAAGGCGATGTTGTCAGATATAAACTAGTATTATCCCTTTGGTTGTTGATAGGCAAATGATTGTCAGATTTTTGAAATAATTTTATTAAAATGAGAGTATTAATGAGTACTTCTGATGATAACTTACTCTAAGTATTGTAGTAGTCTCACATTATGAATAAATTTCTTGTTATTAGAGAAGATGAAGTGGCATTTTGGGAGAAAAGTATTCAAGTTTATTGAAAATATAAAACATTTGGCAATGCGCTACAAATTAACGAGCAGTAGTTGTGATTCCTGCCGAGTATTGCCAATCTCAAATAAGTTGACAGCCTATCATGGCGACCATGGTAAGTGGTGTCACGAGCTTTTGTTTGGGATATGTGCGTTGTGAAGTCCAGTTTAATTTATGAAGTTCGTGATTGGCTATTTTGAAAAGCATAGCCAATCAGCTTCGTATTTTGTTCACCCGGTGCGTCCACCGGTGAATTTAGAAAAGTGAGGTATATGAGTCCTGGGATAAACAAGCGTAAGAAATAAAGCAGATAAATTAGGAAAAGAAAGACGTATCTAAATATATTGTCTAAATGTTGATTGTGGCATTTTCTTAATTTTTCTGTTTCTTATTTTGATGCTCTGCTACACATGTATTTTCTTCTAAACAATGTCTGAAATCTACAAAATAATACAATTAACCAAGTATTTTACTGAAAAATAACCTCTACGCCTGTGACTTTTACGTCAAAGGATGTTAGAGGGTGGTTTTTGACAAATAATGAATAAGAACAAAAATATAAAAATGACGTATTTTGCTGACGTTTCGGCACAGAAGACCTATACCAGAAGCGTCACTGTCGGAGGCACGTTCAATGTTTGGGTGCGTTTGCACGCATCCAGTAATTTAGTCGAGTAGAGAGATGCCCTGCCAAAAATTCCACATAGAAACTTATAAAAAAAAAGTGATGCGGTTTTATCGTTCCTATAAGTTATATTAATATTATACACACAGGATGTTATCTGTTTTATTAAGTTTTAAATCGGTTATGAAACAGTAATTCCGAATGAGCTATTTGGAATTATCATGTTGCCCTTTCATGAGTACTTATATGAAATATACATCAACAAATCTACAGTTTAGTGTCTGCAAATGCACCCTTGCCCTTCTATCTGTAAACATATGGAATTACAGATACAACTTTAAAGAGATTCTAAACTTTTCTATAAGTAATATCATAAGAGTTCCAGTCCGTCCTTTCTCCAGTATCTATCGTATGTAACACACCATTTATCAACATGTTTTTATTGTAAATTTCAACATTGTCTTTTTATTAGTATTAATGTGGATATACATGTCAACAAATGTACCGTTTCAATTGTATATTTTACAGATGTATTTTTATTGTAAACTTCCATTTTGCTTTTTTATTAGTATTAATTTGGATATGCATGCCGACAAATGTACAGTTTAAATTGCATATTTCAAATAGAAATACTAATATTGTGGTAAACACAAAATACTGCAAAGTCCTTATTTCCTCGGGTGTTCTTGTTCTAGCCTAGAAGCAATGAATGAGTTAGCAGTGAAAGAGACTGCTTTACTTTTAATTTGACAAACACACGTCAGTTCCTTAGGTCACATTAGATTAGATATGAATTAGCGACACGTATACAGCTCCCTCTACTGGAGCGTGGAGTTAAAGTTGCTGCTGAAATTTCTATCAGTTTCTACCAGAATGGAGCAGCAAACATTTACTTATACCACATCAATGAGAATTTATGAGAACAGTATCTAAGGTAAAACGTGCGGCTTTCCGTGGTTAAATGGCAAGTGTTTCTATAAGAAACGAGCTGCATTAGGTTAGGACAGTTTTGACTTGCAATTGAAGATTACTAATTATAATGTTTGAATAGGGATTTATGAGATCAGTTTCTATGAGTATTAATGTTTTTTTTCAGTAATATATTAAATGTGTTTTCATTTGTTTGAATGGGTAAAAAGAAAGGTCAGTTTTCAACTGCAATTACAAATACAAGTTTAATCACTTTGAATGGGGTTATATGCGATTAATTTCTAAAAGTATTTATGCTGTTTTCCGAATATAATTGTGATGAGGTTTAATCAGTAACAAATTGTTCACTACTTGTTATGATATGGTCGGAAATTCCAAGTACACATTTAGTATTCCTTCAAAAGAATTGATGAGAGCAGTTTCTACGAGTATCTATTTGTTGTTCCTCTAGTAAATTATATAAGTCTTTACATTTACTTATACTATCTCAATGAGAATTTATGAGAACAGTATCTAATGGAAAACGTACGGCTTTCCGTGGTTAAATGGCAAGTGTTTCTATAAGAAACGAGCTGCATTAGGTTAGAACAGTTTTGATTTGCAATTGAAGATTACAAATTATAATGTTTGAATAGGGATTTATGAGATCAGTTTCTATGAGTATTAATGTTTTTTTTTCAGTAATATATTAAATGTGTTTTCATATGTTTGAATGGGTAAAAAGAAAGGTCAGTTTTCAACTGAAATTACAAATACAAATTTAATCAGTTCGAATGGGGTTATATGCGATCAATTTCTAACAGTATTTATGCTGTTCTCCGAATATAATTGTGATGAGGTTTGATCAGTAACAAATTGTTCACTACATGTTACGATATGGTCGGAAATTCCAGGTACATATTTAGTATTACTTCGAAAGGATTGATGATAGCATTTTCTACGAGTATGTATTTGTTGTGCCAATAGTAAATTATATAAGTCTTTATCAGTATGCATTCGGATCTAATTTAAATATGAAAATTATATCAGAATAAAGCAACCAAATATTTTAAACAGTATCTTTTTGAAAATCCAGACATTTACTTATACTATCTCAATGAGAATTTATGAGGACAGTATCTAATGTAAAACGTGCGGCTTTCTGTGGTTAAATGGCAAGAGTTTCTATAAGAAACGAGCTGCATTAGGTTAGAACAGTTTTGATTTGCAATTGAAGATTACAAATTATAATGTTTGAATAGGGATTTATGAGATCAGTTTCTATGAGTATTAATGTTTTTTTTCAGTAATATATTAAATGTGTTTTCATTTGTTTGAATGGGTAAAAAGAAAGGTCAGTTTTCAACTGCAATTACAAATACAAGTTTAACCACTTTGAATGGGATTATATGCGATCAATTTCTAACAGTGTTTATGCTGTTTTCCGAATATAATTGTGATGAGGTTTGATCAGTAACAAATTGTTCACTACATGTTACGTGTGGAAATTTCAGGTACATATTTAGTATTACTTCGAAAGGATTGATAATAGCAGTTTCTACGAGTATGTATTTGTTGTGCCAATAGTAAATTATATAAGTCTTTATCAGTATGCATTCGGATCTAATTTAAATATGAAAACTGAATAATTTTAATTGTTAAATAGGGATCTATGAGATCAGTGTCTTTGTGTAATGTCTTTTTTCCAATAAAAACACATTTTATTGAAAAAAAAAAACGTTACACTGACCTCATAGATCCCTAACAATTAAAACTATTCATCTGGAAATGCAAATGAAAACTGTTCGAATCCGTTAAAGCTTATTTATTGCAAATAATTTTAAAATTTAGCCACGGAAAACCGCACACGTTACATTAGATACTGTTCTGATGGATTCTCATTATAATATTATCTTTGAATGTTTGGATTTACAGGTGGACACTGTTTAAAATATTTGGGGTTTCATTCTGATATGATTTTTGTATTTAAATTAGATCCGAATGCATACTGATAAAGACTTATATAATTTACTGTAGGAACAACAAATAAATACTCGTAGAAACTGCTCTCATCAATCCTCTTTAAGGAATACTAAATATGTACCTGGAATTTCCGACCATATCGTAACATGTAGTGAACAATTTGTTACGGATTAAACCTCATCACAATTATATTCGGAAAACAGCATAAATACTGTTAGAAATTGATCGCATATAACCCCATTCGAAGTGATTAAACTTGTATTTGTAATTGCAGTTGAAAACTGACCTTCCTTTTTACCCATTCAAACAAATGCAAACACATTTAATATATTACTGAAAAGAAAACATTAATACTCATAGAAACTGATCTCATAAATCCCTATTTAAACATTATAATTTGTAATCTGCAATTGCAAATCAAAACTGTTCTAACCTAATGCATCTCGTTTCTTATAGAAACACTTGCCCTTTAACCACGAAAAGCCGCACGTTTTACATTATATACTGTTCTCATAAATTCTCATTTAGATAGTATAAGTAAATGTCTGGATTTACAAATAGATACTGTTTAAAATATTTGGTTGCTTTATTCTGATATAATTTTCATATTTAAATTAGATCCGAATCTTTACTGATAAAGACTTATATAATTTACTAGAGGAACAACAAATAGATACTCGTAGAAACTGCTCTCATCAATCCTCTTGAAGGAATACCAAATGTGTACTTGGAATTTCCGACCATATCATAACCCTGTCAAAAAAATCTCATCAATCCGTATTGAAAATTATCAAAAATTAATAAGTATCTATGAGAACCTATATGGTCAATAAGTTTCTATAAGAGTTAGGTAAAGTTGCTGTTGAAATTATTATCAGTTTATATCAGAATTGACCAGCAAAACGAGTTAAGCCATATTCATTTGTAAATCCAAACATTTACTTATACCACATCAATGGGAATTTATGAGCACAGTATCTAATGTAATTCGTGCGGTTTTCCATGATTAAAAGTCAAGTGTTTCTTTAAGAAACGAGCTGCATTAAGTTAGAACAGTTTTGATTTGCAATTGAAGATTACAAATTACAATGTTTGAATAGGGATTTATGAGATCAGTTTCTATGAGTATTAATGTTTTTTTTTCAGTAATATATTAAATGTGTTTTCATTTGTTTGAATGGGTAAAAAGAAAGGTCAGTTTTCAACTGCAATTACAAATACAAGTTTAATCGCTTCGAATGGGGTTATATGCGATCAATTTCTAAAAGTATTTATGCTGTTTTCCGAATATAATTGTGATGAGGTTTAATCAGTAACAAATTGTTCACTATTTGTTATGATATGGTCGGAAATTCCAAGTACACATTTAGTATTCCTTCAAGAGGATTGATGAGGGCAGTTTCTACGAGTATCTATTTGTTGTTCCTATAGTAAATTATATAAGTCTTTATCAGTACAGATTCGGATCTAATTTAAATATGAAAATTATATCAGAATAAAGCAACCAAATATTTTAAACAGTATCTATTTGTAAATCCAAACATTTACTTATACTATCTCAATGAGAATTTATGAGAACAGTATCTAATGTAAAACGTGCGGCTTTCCGTGGTTAAATGGCAAGAGTTTCTATAAGAAACGAGTTGCATTAGGTTAGAACAGTTTTGATTTGTAATTGAAGATTCAAAATTATAATGTTTGAATAGGGATTTATGGGATCAGTTTCTATGAGTATTAATGTGTTTTCTTCAGTAATATATTAAATGTGTTTTCATTTGTTTGAATGGGTAAAAAGAAAGGTCAGTTTTCAACTGCAATTACAAATACAAGTTTAATCACTTCGAATGGGGTTATATGCGATCAATTTCTAAAAGTATTTATGCGGTTTTCTGGATATAATTGTGATGAGGTTTAATCAGTAACAAATTGTTCACTACATGTTATGATATGGTGGGAAATTCCAAGTACACATTTGGTATTCCTTCAAGAGGATTGATGAGAGCAGTTTCTACGAGTATCTATTTGTTGTTCCTCTAGTAAATTATATAAGTCTTTATCAGTAAAGATTCGGATCTAATTTAAATATGAAAATTATATCAGAATAAAGCAACCAAATATTTTAAACAGTATCTATTTGTAAATCCAGACATTTACTTATACTATCTCAATGAGAATTTATGAGAACAGTATCTAATGTAAAACGTGCGGCTTTTCGTGGTTAAATGGCAAGTGTTTCTATAAGAAACGAGCTGCATTAGGTTAGAACAGTTTTGATTTGCAATTGAAGATTACAAATTATAATGTTTAAATAGGGATTTATGAGATCAGTTTCTATGAGTATTAATGTTTTTTTTTTCAGTAATATATTAAATGTGTTTTCATTTGTCTGAATGGGTAAAAAGGAAGGTCAGTTTTCAACTGCAATTACAAATACAAGTTTAATCACTTCGAATGGGGTTATATGCGATCAATTTCTAACAGTCTTTATGCTGTTTTCCGAATACAATTGTGATGAGGTTTGATCCGTAACAAATTGTTCACTACATGTTACGATATGGTCGGAAATTCCAGGTACATATTTAGTATTCCTTCAAGAGGATTGATGAGAGCAGTTTCTACGAGTATTTATTGTTGTTCCTACAGTAAATTATATAAGTCTTTATCAGTATGCATTCGGATCTAATTTAAATGCAAAAATCATATCAGAATGAAACCTCAAATATTTTAAACAGTGTCCACCTGTAAATCCAAACATTTAAAGATAATATTATAATGAGAATCCATCAGAAAAGTATCTAATGTAACGTGTGCGGTTTTCCGTGGCTAAATTTTAAAATTATTTGCAATAAATAAGCTTTAAGGGATTAGAACAGTTTTCATTTGCATTTCCAGATAAATAGTTTTAATTGTTAGGGATCTATGAGGTCAGTGTAATGTTTTTTTTTTTCAATAAAATGTGTTTTTATTAAAAAAAATATTACACAAAGACACTGATCTCATAGATCCCTATTTAACAATTAAAACTATTCATCTGGAATTGCAAATTAAAACTGTTCAAATCCGTTAAAGCTATTTATTAAAAATACTTTTAAAATTTAGCCACGGAAAGCCGCACGCGTTACATTAGATACTGTTCTGATTGGTTCTCATTAAAATATATCTTTAAATGTTTGGATTTACAAGTGGATACTGTTTAAAATATTTGGTTGTTTCATTCTGATATAATTTTTGTATTTAAAGTAGATCCGAATGCATACTGATAAAGACAAATTTTCTATTGGAACAACAAATACATACTCATAGAAACTGCTATCATCAATCCTTTCGAAGGAATACTAAATATGTACCTGGAATTTCCGACCATATCGTAACATGTGATAAACAATTTGTTACTGATCAAACCTCATCACAATTATATTCGAAATACTGATCGCATATAACCCCATTCGAAGTGATTAAACTTGTACCTATTTGTAATTGCAGTTGAAAACTGACCTTTCTTTTTACCCATTCAAACAAATGAAAACACATTTAATATACTTATTACTGAAAAAAATAACATTAATACTCATAGAAACTCATCTCATAAATCCCTAATGTAATCTTCAATTGCAAATCAAAACCCGGTCTTCGAAGCGTGTCGCCCGGGTTAGCTCCGGCGGGTTATATCGCCTGTAGTCCCCCGTCAAGAAACATGTAATTAGGTTTGTAACCTGTTTGTTTCTTCTTCTAAATAAATAAATAAATAAAGAAATAAATAAAAACTGTTCTAACCTAATGCAGCTCGTTTCTTATAGAAACTCTTGCCATTTAATCACGGAAAGCCGCACGTTTTACATTAGATACTGTCCTCATAAATACTCATTGAGATAGTATAAGTAAATGTCTGGATTTACAAATAGATACTGTTTAAAATATTTGGTTGCTTTATTCTGATATAATTTTCATATTTAAATTAGATCCGAATGGATACTGATAAAGACTTATATAATTTACTATTGGCACAACAAATACATACTCGTAGAAACTGCTATCATCAATCCTTTCGAAGTAATACGAAATATGTACCTGGAATTTCCACACGTAACATGTAGTGAACAATTTGTTACTGATCAAACATCATCACAATCATATTCGGAAAACAGCATAAATACTGTTAGAAATTGATCGCATATAATCCCATTCGAAGTGGTTAAACTTGTATTTGTAATTGCAGTTGAAAACTGACCTTTCTTTTTACCCATTCAAACAAATGGAAACACATTTAATATATTACTGAAAAAAAACATTAATACTCATAGAAACTGATCTCATAAATCCCTATTCAAACATTCTAACTTGTAATCTTCAATTGCAAATCAAAACTGTTCTAACCTAATGCAGCTCGTTTCTTATAGAAACTCTTGCCATTTAACCACGCAAAGCCGCACGTTTTACATTAGATACTGTCCTCATAAATTCTCATTGAGATAGTATAAGTAAATGTCTGGATTTACAAATAGATACTGTTTAAAATATTTGGTTGCTTTATTCTGATATAATTTTCATATTTAAATTAGATCTGAATGCATACTGATAAAGACTTATATAATTTACTATTGGCACAACAAATACATACTCGTAGAAACTGCTATCATCAATCCTTTCGAAGTAATACTAAATATGTACCTGGAATTTCTGACCATATCGTAACATGTAGTGAACAATTTGTTACTGATCAAACCTCATCACAATTATATTCGGAAAACAGCATAAATACTGTTAGAAATTGATCGCGTATAACCCCATTCGAAGTGATTAAATTTGTATTTGTAATTTCAGTTGAAAACTGACCTTTCTTTTTACCCATTCAAACATATGAAAACACATTTAATATATTACTGAAAAAAAAACATTAATACTCATAGAAACTGATCTCATAAATCTCTATTCAAACATTATAATTTGTAATCTTCAATTGCAAATCAAAACTGTTCTAACCTAATGCAGCTCGTTTCTTATAGAAACACTTGCCATTTAACCACGGAAAGCCGTACGTTTTACATTAGATACTGTTCTCATAAATTCTCATTGAGATAGTATAAGTAAATGTAAAGACATATAATTTACTAGAGGAACAACAAATAGATACTCGTAGAAACTGCTCTCATCAATCCTTTTGAAGGAATACTAAATGTGTACTTGGAATTTCCGACCATATCATAACAAGTAGTGAACAATTTGTTACTGATTAAACCTCATCACAATTATATTCGGAAAACAGCATAAATACTTTTAGAAATTAATCGCATATAACCCCATTCAAAGTGATTAAACTTGTATTTGTAATTGCAGTTGAAAACTGACCTTTCTTTTTACCCATTCAAACAAATGAAAACACATTTAATACTCATAGAAACTGATCTCATAAATCCCTATTCAAACATTATAATTAGTAATCTTCAATTGCAAGTCAAAACTGTCCTAACCTAATGCAGCTCGTTTCTTATAGAAACACTTGCCATTTAACCACGGAAAGCCGCACGTTTTACCTTAGATACTGTTCTCATAAATTCTCATTGATGTGGTATAAGTAAATGTTTGCTGCTCCATTCTGGCAGAAACTGATAGAAATTTCAGCAGCAGTTTTACTCCAGGCTCCAGTAGAGGGAGCTGTATACGTGTCGCTAATTCATATCTACTCTAATGTGACCTAAGGAACTGACGTGTGTTTGTTAAATTAAAAGTAAAGCAGTCTCTTTCACTGCCAACTCATTCATTGCTTCTAGGCTAGAACAAGAACACCCGAGGAAATAAGGACTTTGCAGTATTTTGTGTTTACCACAATATTAGTATTTCTATTTGAAATATGCAATTTAAACTGTTCATTTGTCGGCATGCATATCCAAATTAATACTAATAAAAAAGCAAAATGGAAGTTTACAATAAAAATACATCTGTAAAATATACAATTGAAACTGTACATTTGTTGACATGTATATCCACATTAATACTAATAAAAAGACAATGTTGAAATTTACAATAAAAACATGTTGATAAATGGTGTGTTATATACGATAGATACTGGAGAAAGGACGGACTGGACTCTTATGATATTACTTATAGAAAAGTTTAGAATCTCTTTAAAGTTGTATCTGTAATTCCATATGTTTATAGATATAAAGGCAAGGGTGCATTTGCAGACACTAAACTGTAGATTTGTTGATGTATATTTCATATAAGTACTCATGAAAGGGCAACATGATAATTCCAAATAGCTCATTCGGAATTACTGTTTCATAACCGATTTAAAACTTAATAAAACAGATAAAATCCTGTCTGTATAATAATAATATAACTTATAGAAATGATAAAACCGCATCACTTTTTTTTATAAGTTTCTATGTGGAATTTTTGGCAGGGAACATGTAGTGAACAATTTGTTACTGATTAAACCTCATCACAATTATATCCGGAAAACAGCATAAATACTTTTAGAAATTGATCGCATATAACCCCATTCGAAGTGATTAAACTTGTATTTGTAATTGCAGTTGAAAACTCTTTTTACCCATTCAAACAAATGAAAACACATTTAATATATTACTGAAAAAAAAACATTAATACTCATAGAAACTGATCTCATAAATCCCTATTCAAACATTATAATTTTGAATCTTCAATTGCAAATCAAAACTGTTCTAACCTAATGCAGCTCGTTTCTTATAGAAACTCTTGCCATTTAACCACGGAAAGGAGCACGTTTTACATTAGATACTGTTCTCATAAATTCTCATTGAGATAGTATAAGTAAATGTGTGGATTTACAAATAGATACTGTTTAAAATATTTGGTTGCTTTATTCTGATATAATTTTCATATTTAAATTAGATCCGAATCTGTACTGATAAAGACTTATATAATTTACTATAGGAACAACAAATAGATACTCGTAGAAACTGCTCCCCAATCAGCACAAAGTTATCCACTGGACATCCTCAGGATATGAAGTTAGGTTAAAACAGATATCCTCAGGATATGTCCCCGATTTCCACAGGACATCCCTAGGAAGTCCAAGTGAGACTGTTTCAGATCTCCCGAGAATAGCCTGCGGATGCACTTTCTTACATCCTTGGGATGTATTTAGGCAATGTCTAGGCATTACCTACAGACATCCTATGGAGAGCTAAAAGGCAGATTTTCAGGATTTTACGATTTTCCGAGGACATCCTTAGGAGGTACAAAGTTATCCACTGGACATCCTGAGGAAATGAAGTCAAGTTTAAACAGATATCCTCAGGATATCTCTTAATTTGCACAGGACATCCCTAGGAAGTTCAAGTGAGAATGCTTCAGATCTTCTGAGAATAGCCTGCGGATGCACTTTCTTACATCCTTGGGATGTATTTATGTAATGTCTAGGCATTACCTACAGACATCCTACACACTAAAAAAAAATTGTTCGGAGCAAACAAAAATTTTGTTGCGTATACATAAAGCAATTTCTTGGTTGATGTTAATAAATTTTTGTTGCTTCAAACAATTTTGTTTGGGGCAACAAAAATTTATTAACATCAACCAATTGCTTTGTATATACGCAACAAAATTTTTGTTTGCTCCTAACAATTTTTTTTTAGTGTGTATGGAGAGCTAAAAGGCAGATTTTCAGGATCTTAGGATTTGCCTTCGATCCCTCGATATCTACTCCTATTATTTTTTTAGTGTATTGAACAGAATCGGAATCAGTTCTGCTCAGAATACACAAAACACAAATTGAGATTCCACATAGAAAAGTATCTGAAAATTCCAATGACTTGAAAATTCTTATTATAAATTCACATTGAAATTTACTCCATGAACTACCAACTATTTTAATGATTTGAACGGCAGTAGGTATAGTACAAGTTTTCAAAGAAATTGCCTATGTAATAGCAAGTACTGATCTTTTTAAAGTAAATAAACTTACGTCGTACTTTTAAAACATTTAATGTGTACATAAAAAAAACAATTTCTATACATTTCAATAGGTAATATAAATCTTTATATATGTGGATAACAGGGAACAGAGAATGCATGATAGTCAATTTATATTGGGAAACAGGTTCAACAGACATCAAACAATTTAAAAGAGCCCTCATCATTCCTATGGGAAATTGGCTCTTGGTGGGATTGTCTAAATTTTTTTGCTGTAGATTTGGACTTTTCCTCAATTTATATAGGCATTCAAGAATGTTTACTTTTAAACCATTAATGGGACAAAACTTTTATCCTTTATCCTTTCCTTTGCATGGCGAAGCCAAGTTTTTATGGCTGCTTCGATACTTTTCTCGGAAAGAAATTTTTCGTTTTTTAAAACAGCTTCTGAAAAGATACAAATGGCATGGAATCAAAATCGCCTTCATCAGGTTCTTATACTTATTTACTTAAAATGTATGATTTGAAATTAGAACATATATTAGCCAGAGACTGCAGTCAGCTAATTCGATACAGCTTATGCGTTGTTGAATTACCCTTCCCTACAACGAAATCGCTTTACGGTACTTTAAAACAGCGAACCGTTGCTATGGTTTTTATTTTGATTTTACAGTGATAACGAATCAACTATTGTATTAATGATAAACGCGTTCGCTTTAGTGTATTCATACCGACTAAAAAATTACTGTAACCTATATTACATTAACGTTTGCCTGATTTAAAAGAAAATAAAGACAAGTTTTGATTTAGCTGACTATAATCAGACAATAAAAATAATTTTGAAACAAAGTTAAAACTAAGAAAACAAAGTCGTTTCAAATATTTCAAACAATATTCCACAAATAGTACATACATTATATAACAGGGGAGAGAAAGACCTTATTTTTTCAGGTGTAATTTGAATTTAAATACATCAAGGGAAAATTGGGTTTTCTCTCAAGATGTACATTTCCAACATCAGGAGTAGAAACACGTAATTTCATAAATAAAGAATTGTAATTAAATCGGAACTAGATTATAATATTTAATGGCCTTTGAGCTCTTTCAACCACAACAAAAATTATTGAAAAATAAAACAAATATAGCAAATCAAGACTTACGATCCAAAAAACTATAAATCCAAGTATAATGATTAACCTAGTAAATATTAATTTCAGCAGTGATTCAATGGTAAAACTAAGAAATATTTGTCTCACCTCTTGGTATGAAATGCTTTCTACTGTCACAACTTTAACACCATGAATCAATTTTTTCTACCAGTCGTGGAAAAAATATTTAATTTAATAATTCAAAAACGCATCCGGACTTACCAATAGTTGCTTTCGCCAGGGTCAGATTTTTGAAACAATTTTTATTTCTTAAACCTAGCCAATTATATGTTGCTGCTAAATCATTAGTTAGTATTCTCGAATAAATTCTCTTAATGGCCTCGTACTCGCTGTTTCCACCTATTTTTTGTATGTATTTTACCTAAAAAAAATTGATGTAAAACATTTCTTCAATAAAAATTTGTTTTATCAGTAAGGGTGTGTTATATCGCTGTGGTTTAATATTTTTATTGTTTAAATATCATGGATACATTGTTATTATAATTATTTTTTATATAACCTTAAAAAGTACTATTTTAGTACTATACCTTAGCCGAGAAAGGAGGATGGCGATAAATTGAACGGTCAATAGTGTCAAAGCCCTTGTAAAAATTATCTTGAATTACCTCCAAATTTAAACACCAATAGGATCCAGTCGCACACACTGATAACATGCTCATATTACTATCCTCCTTTCCTGGCTAATGTATAATAACAATTAAACAAATGATTAAAATTGCAAAAGAAATGGTCAGGTCTATACAATGTGAAGCTGGAACAGTTTTAATGTTTTCATCGTGACAAATTCCAAAGTAAATTTCAAGGTTCAGATTTCTAGACATCCCATAACAGTGCATTTTTTTAATTAAAAGCATTTTTTGATTAATATTATAAATTGAGTCACATTAACTTATTTTAGGCAGCGGAACCACATTCATAATTTTCGTAAAATTACTCTTTATATTTTGTAAAAATGTTGCATTTGAAAACTTACAAAATTTGCATAAGTAGTGTTGTCCCCCAAATGTGCCTCAAAAGCTGTTAATTGTTCCATATTTTCCAGTGGAAAATTATAAACAAATAATTGGTCCTCTTCAGATCTTTTAGGGGGCTTATTAATAATTTGGAAGATATTCGTTATGTCTACTGACAGGTTGTCCAGTTTCACCGAGATCACATTAAGCTGCCTTATGATCTGATGCTGGAACTCTAAAAATCATAAAACTATTTATTATTAACAAATTGTTCATCGACTTAATAGAATTTGGCTTTAGCACCAAAAAACCTAAGAAAACAACAAAAATGAATTTTAATTATTTTAAAACTAATAAAAATAATAGGTAGCAAGTAGGCACTCACGTTTATTAGCTGGGTCTTGATGAGAACCTAAAATATAAAATTTTGTCGATAAAAGAAGTATTCTTATTTTTTAATAATCTATAAATAGCAATTAACTTTTTCAAGTCAATATTTTGTTTTAACTTTTTTGTATTACTTCTCAAATAAGCAAGAATATATGCTTATCTGTCACTTTAAAAAAATTAAACTAAAACTAGAAAAAACAATGGAATAACTAGTAACTATTCATATCAAACATTCTAAAACACATATCTCTTTATAATAGATGAGCAAATAGATAATTTTATAATTTTAACTATTTGGTCAAGTAATTTAAATTTTGGCATGGCACTAACCATTTCATAATTTTGATTCATAATGGAAAATGGCTTCCAGTCAACTTATGTCAAATTGTGATATGTTGCAGATCAAAAGTTCTCATAGGCACAACTCTTGAAAATGGCTGAATTTCGATCTACAGGGACTAGAAGAAAAGATGAGGTAGGCTTATAACTATAATGAAAGCTAATTAATTTAAAAAATCTGTCAGCAAAGTTTTAAAGTACGCTTATTCTATTGGGCGGGTTGCCTTTGTTGCAGCGACACGGCGAAGCTAGGGAAGCACTCTGCCTCCCCAGCGCCTATTATGTAGCTGTAGATCGAAATTCAGCCACTTTCGAGGATTGTGCCCATGAGAACTTTTGATCACCACAACTCGAACTGCAACATATCACAATTGGAACAAATCGACTAGGAGGCCTTTTCCATTTAAAATGTGCGGGATCCTTTTCATAAATTCCTCTTTAGCATTGAAAAAGATCAAACAATCAGATTAATTACCTTCATTTTGCCCAAAACTTCCGGAACTTTCTGAACATCGATCTTCCCTTTGCGTAAAAACTGAAATAAATATAAATAAATAATGAAAATCTCAAGGACATCAGTTGAAATAAAAAAATTACTTCCTCCGGCTTTTAATGTTGAGAGTTGATTTAATTATTTTTGAGGAACACAGCAACTTAACAAACCATTTTAAAATACTTTCAATACCGTTGGGTACAGGACATAGTGGTACATTTAATTCTTTTTCACGTAATATTTCATCTTTGCTATTACTAATCTTTTAAAAACATTTAAACTGTTAAATAAATGCGTGTGAGTATACATACCTAGCTCTGTATTTGAAGAGGCTTGGCAGTTTCTTGGATCTTTTCTATTCGGTACAGATTGTGTTGAGGACTCTGTAATTAATTAATTAATTAATTATCATAAAGTTACATCTGAAATTCAATTATTATTTTATGATTCCGCTGAGGGTATACCAATCTTATTATTGAAACTGAAAATGATACGATTACTTGAATGGTAATAACTGACAAACTGACCACTGCAGATAAATTATCAAAATCTGACTACTTTAACAAAATAATTCAGCATTAAGTGCTGACTTTTTTGTCGAACATCCTATAAATATTATGCTTTGAAAAATTTAAAAAGTGGGTTTTATCTCGTTTCTTTTTCCAATGCATAATGTTAAATGGACAATTTAAGACTACTTCCCTCTCTTTCCAGGAAGCGCTACACACGAGTAGAAAAATGCTAAATTCCGAAATGAAAAAATTCTAATTTTAAATTAGCTCTCAGTCGAATTTTGTGAGATTTGGATATGTTGTAGTTTTTGCTTTTCTGAGCAATCCTCCATATTTTTCTTTTTTTTACGTCGTATAAATTATTTTCAGTGGAAAAATAGCTTTGTACATATATTTCAAGAAAACAGAAATAATCCCGATATAGATAGTGGGCTGACAGGGTAGCAATCCACAAAAAGTAAAATATTCTTTTTGTAACTTTTTAATGTCATTTGTGCATTAACCATTTTCGGTGGAATAACAGCTATATACATATATTTCAAGAAAACAACAAAATCCGATATAGGTAGGGGCTGACGGGGTAGCAATCCACAAAACCTAAAATAGAATAGCTACATACATATATTTCAAGAAAACACAACAAAATCTGATATAGAGCAATTCACAAAAACTAAAATATTCTTTCTGCAACTGTTTTAATATTGTTTGTGCATTAACCATTTTCGGTGGAATAATAGCTATATAGATATTTCAACAAAACAGAACAAAATCCGATCTAGGTAGGGGCTGGCGGGCTAGCAATAGCTATTATGTCAAAGAAAATGGTTAATGCACAAACAATACTAAAAAAAGTTACAAAAAGAATATTTTAATTTTTGTGAATTGCTGTCCGTCAGCCTCTACCTATATTGGATTTCGTTGTTTTCTTGAAATATATATATATTATTCCACCGAAAATTGTTAATTCACAACCGATATTAAAAGTTACAAAAAGAATATTTTACTTTTTGTGGATTGCTACCCCGTCAGTCCCTATCTATATCGGATTTTTTTCTGTTTTCTTGAAATATAAAGCTATTTTTCCACTGAAAATTATTTGTATGACGCAAAAGAAAGAAAAATATGGAGAATTGCTAAAAAGATTGCTATCTTCACTCCGCCAAATTTGTATGCTTATTGTGACGTTCAAGCCCGCATAACTTGAAAAGCAATCATAGCAGTGACTTGTGTCCATGAAAACTTTTGCTCAGAAAGGCAAAAGCTATCACGTATCCAAATTTCAGAAAATTCGACTGAGAGCCAATTTCCATAAGGTTTGTGGGGGTCCTTATACAATTATTAAGTTTTAATTATGAAAATTATTATTACGTACAATTAAAAATGAATACATAAAATCTTAAGACATTTCAAAAATAGTATACTTACTTGCTGGTAGTTTCGCAGTAGCTTCATTTCTATTTCGTGCGGACTGATTTACAAACCCTGTAATCAAAATATTGTGTTAATTATGAAGCATTTATCTAATAACAGGAACATTCTCTTTACATTTTTAGAGATGTAATAACTTTATATTCATAAACATCCATAAGCCTCATGGCTATTTAGTTACTTTTGCCTGTCCAAACCAATGTTTTTACTTTACTCCAATGATAATAATTTGTTTTATATTAAGTATAATGAATACACTAAACTGAGCCGAGCAGAATGTAATTTTAAGGATTTATTCGGTTTTAGAAATTATAGTGTCAAATGGTTTATAGATATTTATGAAGGTTCTGTTATGTACAATAATATTCATGGTTTTCAAAATTTTACTGAGACAAAATTAAATAGCACAAGTAACTCGCAGTGGAAAGTATTTAGAACCTCATACTACAGAAGGTGAACTAAATACACTTAAAATAACGGAAACTATTACGGGTAAACCAATAATTTTTATACTTAGGTATATACCAAATAAAAAGTTTACCCGTCGTGTAAAAACAATTTTTTCAAAGTCAAGAATAGATATTTGTAAAATAAATAAATAAATAACTATTTTCTTCAAGCGTATTAAAATGTTTAAATTATGTCACCAAAAACAGAAGTAGAAGTAGGACATTGTTTTACTAGTAACAAAATGTTAGTACCGAACGCCACCGTAGTGGACATTGTTTTACTAGTAACATAATGTTAGTTCCGAAAGCGCCGCCGTAGTGGGTATTGTTTTACTAGTAACATAATGTTAATACCGAAAGCCACCGGTGGTGCGCTATATCCACTAGCCACTTGTCATATTGTGTCAACACGTAAGACTGTAGTTTGAATATTTGTACATTTATGATAAATAAATGAATTTTTGCATTTTAATACGCTTGAAGAAAAAATAGTATATATTACACGGAGTAGAACGCCTTTTTTTGTGTTTCGCCCAGTTTGCGGCTTCGGCTTCGCCTCATCCGCAAATCCTGGGCTCAACACAAAAAAAGAGTGCGTTCTACTCCTAGTAATATAATATACTATTTTTATCAGGTTGTTGAAAAGGAATGTTGTTTATTTGCTACAAAAATGTTTAGAAACATTTTCATGAGCAGTAACAATTTTTAAAAGTAACCGGAAATTTGATTTTTGTCTACTTAACTTTAATTTCTTTTATAGGTTAAATCAAGGACTGAGTCATTACCTTTGGGTAAGGATGGTATAGGTATACCTAATTCATCATCTGATTCTTCCTCACTGCTGCTTAGAATTTTTTTTTTTGGTCGCCTTTTTCCTTCATCCACTTCAGAATTCGAATTGATATCTGATGTATATGTAGCCTTTTGTGACTTAGCTCGTGCTTTTAATAAATCATCTAAAATGTAATAAAACAGTTGAACTATTAAGCAATATTATTAAATTTCTTAAAAATATTGTTCCTAGTTTTTATGCATGAATATATTACTTCCACATCCAGTGGAAGTATAGTAACGACAAAAAAATTTTTTAAAATTTTTATTGTTCAAATAGGCTTAGAATGCCATGAAACGTCGAGATTTTAAGTTTGAGAAAAAAAAATTTCTGTCTGTCTGTATGTAACTTTTTTTGTGCGCACGTTTACTCTGGAACCGTTCGAGATATTGACTTGAAATTTGGCACACGTATGTACCTTAACGAGATCTAGAACTAGATTATATTTTCATCTTATTCCGTCGAAGGGTTGGGGGGTAAATTTGGGGTAAATAGGTAAATCAAGCAGGTAAGAGTTCATAAAATTGGTATTTAGTATATACAAAAGAGGCTAAAGTCTCAAAAAAAATTTTGGCATTAGCCACCCCCATTACCACCCCCCACCCCATTATTAAAGGGAATGAAAAAAAAATGTGACTTAGTATGTGTACAAGAACCAGAAATCTCAAAATAATTTTTTATTTTATCCACTCCCACTACCACCCCCTATCACCACCCCCACCCCACTACCGATGTGGGGTATCGTTTTATGGGTTTTTGGGGTAGAGGATTTCAAATATTATATTATTAAAGTTCCATAAACAATTATTTCCACATACAAAATGTTTCGTTGTGAGTGACTTGGATAGAAAATCTGGATGTGGAAGTAGTGATTCCTTGGGCAGCGGTTTTTTTAAATACTAAATATTTGTTTCATGTACTATTAGTAAACTAATAAATGAATAAAATTACATACCATAAATTTTTTCATTTAATCTCCTGATACAGAAAACTGGCCAATTTTCATCGGGTTCTTCACATAATGTTATTGACGTGGCTAATTTTGCGCCCTTATATGGGGGCCAATGACAAAGATTATTTTCTAATAGCCATTTTACAGGCACACACTCCGTGGTGTTTTCTTTCGAAAAAATTACAATGGCCCACATTTTCCTAAAGCAAAAATATAAGCACAAAAGATGTTTTTAAGATTAATTTAAGGCCTAATATTACCATAATTATCATATATAATAATAATATAGATCTCTAGTCAACAACTTTGTGTGTAAGGAAGATATAATTTAAAAGCACTATACATTCTTTGAGGGGCTTCAACAAGCAGTTCCGCCGTCTGGATTCCAGTTTTTACCGAATGCATAGTGTGCTCTCACTTTAATTATATGATTGTTTCTTACACAAAGTGGTCAACTGTAAAAATAGATGTACTGTATCATAAATATTATCAAATCATATTTTACTTATCCCCCCTCCTCCCAGAGAGTACGTACTATTGTATTTTAACACAAAAAAATGCCCCATAAAATGAATTAAATTGAATGTAAAATTGGAAACACAACAAAACCGTTTGGTACTGTTAATTTTACATATTTTAATGCTATTTCACTAACGATCCAATATTCACGACTATGTAATGTGCTAACTTCAAATATATCAATATCAGATGATCTGCATGGTCTATCAAAATAATCTTTAACATTTTTAAATTTTCTACCTATAATAACAATGTCATTATCATGCGTGGCAAAATTCTCTATTATGACTATACTGCCATCTTTTAACCCGCAACAATTATCAGGTTCCTTTGTCTTCAATTTAAAATGCAAGCAGTGATATTCTGAAAACTGTGGCGCTGTACAGTTTGTAATTAACGGTCCTGAATGATGCTCTTTGAAAGTTTTATTAACAAATGTAAGTTCCAATTGACTCTTATTTGAATTTTCTGCTTCGAAAACACGTCTTACTATTTGAGGAAGAGGTTTCTCATTTTTTCTAACAAATTTTTTTATAGATTTCATATAATTCTCGAACGGGAAAGCACTAAATTTATCAAGGTTGCCAAAATTGATCACATCATCACAAACATGTAAAAGATTATGAATATTATGGGACATATATTCTTTTCCGTAAATAACTGAAAATGTTTTTACAAAGTAAATAAGAAGTGACTGGGAATATGTTATTTGATCATTATTTACTTTAACGTTAATTAAAATTCTAATAGCTATATGCAGTGACAAAAAATTTAAATACCTCTTTTTGTCTAATATTGATTTTAAAACTACTGGACCAGTATATAACAAAAATTGTCGAAATTCGGTAGCTTTCCACCTTTTTGCCTCATTTAGTGAACGTGGCTTTCGACAAAACTCGACAGGAATATTTACAGATTGCTGCAGTAATAAAGTAGAAATGTCATTTATCTGATTTGATGATAATTTAAAAGGTGGTTTGCCACAAATCCACAATGAAACAATTAATTTTTTTGTTACTCCTAGACATAAGAGATGCATATAGTCTAGAGGGAATGTTGAGACGAGACCTATATTTGGAATTTCTTCCAAAATACTAGTGCCTGTGTGATGTTCCTTTTGCATTCTTGAAATAAAACCCTCATCAGTCCTTTCCGTAAAAGCTAATTCAGTGAAGCAAACTCTATTATTTAGAAATTCTCCCTCCTGAGAACATTTACTGCATGAAAAATAGCCTGTATGGCCCTTAATACATTTTATAAAAGATTTCGCTGGTGCGTCACATATAAATGCTTTTATATTGAAAGACATAACAACATTATCAATTATAAAACCATTACTTGATAAATATACAGCTTCATCAACAAAGTCCCTTAAGAAAGAGTTAGGGTCCTGCGGTTTTTCATAACCGTGATATATTCCCACAATCGAAACTACATTTTCAACGGGATAAAGAGATATTAAAATTGGATACAGCTGACTTCCCGAACTCTTACTTAATGGCAGTCCATCAATGTTCACACAAATTTCACATTTACTAATATTTTTTCTACGGGTATTAGATAATAAAATTTTTACTGCACGCTCTAGGCCAAAATGATAATATTCACCAGGATATACAACATTAGACGATGTTCGCCTAGGAGTATGAAGTAAAGTTCTAGCATCTATAGGCAAACAATCAAAGTGTGGCTTTAATATTTTTAAAAGATTTGACAAAGCTGAATGGGTGATGTTATTAGAAAGAGTCCAGTCTCTTAAATTACTTCTGATATCTACGTTATGACATTCTTCATTATTAGTTATTAAATTAGTAGTTAACTCACAAGGAACATCATATTTAGAATGTTGATCGTTAGAATCAGCATTAAAAATTTTGTTACGATCTAAACTCGAATATCTAGAGTCACATACTAAAGGAGTATTACTACTAATGGTATTTCTATGATAGATCTCATTATCATCTAAACTACTGTCCGAGTCTCCGGAGGAAATGTTCGACATCTCGTTTTTCTCAAAGATATTAGATACGTCATTTGCGTTTGTGGAAATATTATCATCATTAATCAGTAATAATAAATTATTAGAGCTGTTTTTAATACGCCTAAAGTACGTTGCTCTGTTTGTTTTACCGTTTATTTTACCCATTACAGACATTGAGGTTACTCTATAACAGCACGTGCACGACAACAGTTTACCCCGGCCTTTGCCCTAGATTTATCTTAAATTAGGTATGTAATATGGCACAGTATGAAGCTTACCTGCATTAAAAAATGCACTTTACACATAAAAACTTCCTACTTTCTTAACTATCCACTAACGCTAGCGGGAAATAAGACACAAGTGAACAGAAAATCACAAATGGCGCGATTCGTGTTTTACCACGTTTTACCTCGTTTTTACGATCGACACCGGCATAAGTATATCATCTCTCTCTAACTTATGCTTTCCGCAGTGTTGACATCTTTGTCATCGCAGTTCAGTTATGCACTTTCGCAGAAGTGCAATTTTAAGCGACAGAGATGGCGTCAATAAGGATATCATAAGTTAAAGAGAGACAAAATTGCACTAGTGCAGCTCAGTGCTACACGTTTAGTGCAAAGGAATAGACCTATTTAGAAAAGTTTCTAACTACTTTGAATCAAGGCGCGAACATCAACCAGATTTAAATTGAGAAGAACCAATTTACCCAATTATTATAAAATTATTTCATTGATTATAATTATTTAATTACGATCGTAATTATCAATAGATGAATAATAGAATGAAATAAAATATGTTGACTTTAATATAACGCGCTCGCATAGTTATGATAGAGTTCAGTGGTTCGATTCCACCGCATTTAGTTTTTTTTTTAATTTCTTTAATAAGTATATAAATAAAATTTCATGTTTAAAGTTTTGGAGAAATATGTTTCTTAAAAAAAGATGGCAAAAATGCTCCCGTGTTTGGATATCCGTGGGAAAACTGGACAAGATAACCCACGGATATCGATTCTGTTACATCCATAGGATATACATATTTTATACACCTACAGGATATCGACATCCCGTCGGGATATCCGTAGGCAATCAGTTGCGGATATCCGTAGGATATCCATAATTTGGACCTTAACAGGATATTAATATCCAGTCAGGACAACCTTCGGATGACCTAGGGATATGTCCACGGGATAATCCCAAATCTGGGACAGCGGGACTATACTAGGATATCCTGAGGATATCGCGTGCTGTCTGGGTCTCATCAATCCTCTTGAAGGAATACTAAATGTGTACTTGGAATTTCCGACCATATCATAACAAGTAGTTAACAATTTGTTACTGAATAAACCTCATCATAACTATATTCGGAAAACAGCATAAATACTTTTAGAAATCGATCGCATATAACCCCTTCGAAGCGATTAAACTTGTATTTGTAATTGCAGTTGAAAACTGACCTTTCTTTTTACCCATTCAAACAAATGAAAACATATTTAATATATTACTGAAAAAAAAACATTAATACTCATAGAAACTGATCTCATAAATCCCTATTCAAACATTATAATTTGTAATCTTCAATTGCAAATCAAAACTGTTCTAACCTAATGCAGCTCGTTTCTTAAAGAAACACTTGTCTTTTAATCACGGAAAGCCGCACGAATTACATTAGATACTGTGCTCATAAATTCTCATTGATGTGGTATAAGTAAATGTTTGGATTTACAAATGGATATGGCTTGACTCATTTTCCTGGTCAATTCGGATATAAACTGATAACAATTTCAACAGCAACTTTACCTAACTCTTATAGAAACTTATTGACCATATAGGTTCTCATAGATACTTATTAATTTTTGATAATTTTCAATACGGATTGATGAGATTTTTTTGACAGGGTGGTCCAGTAATTTAGTAATTGTTTTCCACTAAATTACTTGACTAAAACACGCTGTCCGCATTGGTCGAGTACTAAATTACTAAGCGACTCGACTAAATTACTGAGTGCGTGCAAACGCATCCTATTTCATTGGTAAATTGGGGTGACCTTGATTTTGGCTTTGGTTTTCAAAATAGCCAATCATATAATGTCATTGCTTACCGGTACGCTCCACCGGTGAATTTAGAAACCTGCGGTTTATAGGTTGACAATAATACCACCGACATATGACATATGCGCATAAAATTCAATATTGGCGGGAAGGCCAGATGAGAGTCGTTTCTGGAATAGGTCTTCTGTGGTTTCGGTGTAAGCAGTAAGTATCTATGGATACTGAATATAGTAAATATATTCTTAAAGCTGTGTATTTAATATACACATCACACAAACATTACAATAGGTACACTTTGAGAAAGGAAACAAATTCGTTTTCCGAAACGTCAGCAAAATACTTTATTTTATATTTTTCCCGAATCTGTATACGGAGGTATGGTAGGTACATGACACACCCTGGCCGCGAGTGAGATTTTAAACGACGAAATTGAATATAAACGGAAGAAATAGAAGATCAGAAGAACTACAAGTCCAGAAGCATGAGGCTTGTTTGGTTGCCCATCAGAGTCCATACCGTCCCAGAACTATCAGAAGTTTCGTAGTTTCTCAGGAGTTTGTGCAGTTTCCAAATTCGATCTCATCAAAAGCAACTGCGCAAACGCCTGACAGTTCTGGAACGGTATGGACTGGGCAACCAAACAAACCTAAAAATAAAATAAGCTTAAACGCTCCCTCACGACACAAAATATACAGGCCTATGATGGAACGTTTACGTTATTTAACATACACCTGTTATGTTGAGCGCTGAACAAAAATTATATGAGAGTGAGAGAGACAGATGACCGTAACATAGGTGTTATGACTAACGTAAACGTTCCATCATAGGGCTGAATATAAGGACTTATCGCAAAAGATAACGTATTTGCGTTAAACGTTATTTTTGACATCTAAGCAAGCGCATATTGGTTTTCACGTACAAAAACAAACATGCGCAAGCGTAGATGTCAAAGATAACGTTTAACGTACATACGTTATCTTCCGCGATAACATAGGTGTTATGACTAACGTAAACGTTCCATCATAGGGCTGATACAGCCCTATGATGGAACGTTTACGTTAGTCATAACACCTATGTTACGGTCATCTGTCTCTCTCACTCTCATATATTTTTTGATCAGCGCTCAACATAACAGGTGTATGTTAAATAACGTAAACGTTCCATCATAGGCCTGAATGTGGCAACGCAACTCACGCAAATACCTACATTTTTCCATACCACATTCCGTTACACCATGCGTCATGTGTCTCTCGCTGCTAGCAACAAGCGTGATCCTAATCCAATCCAGCGTGTACGTAGCCGGCGCGGCGCTGTTTCCCGGGAAATGGCAGCAATGCCTACCGCACGCTTGTAAATTAAATCAATCAAGTCAAAACACTAGAAAATAAGAACTTAAACTTAATAAAACCAAATGATCGCAGATAGAGCTGGCGCCCTCCTCTCAACTCTAAATTGTCTTGTTTCAAATCATTGACTAAATTTCAAAAACTTGTATTCTTAACTTTATATTATACAGGAGACGTTCATGTGTTGTCTCGTTGTCTGGTAGCAATAAGAAAACCCGATACAATGTGATTTAATATGGCGGCTTTATGACATATACCGTTTAAAGCTCAGATTTATAAGAAAGAAATATTTCTAAATCTGAGGTTTACACCAAACCGTAGTCAATCAATGCAATGGCGTGGTCCTGTGGTTCTATAAGTTTCTTCTTCTGTGGCAAGAGATCATCGGAATTAAGAAGAAGAAGTTTATGTTTTAAATTTACAGGAAAGAAAGTATTAGGTTACAGTTTTAGAATATAAACGAATAATATAAACATTTGCAATTTATATACGAGCATTATCGGTATATTCTTATTTTCCAGATAATATGCAAATCACTGTTGAATTCGGGTAGGCAAATTAAACCATATTTTTAACTGTTACCTAGTAATTAGATGACGTTTATGTTTTAGAGGAGGTGCAGAACTCTTATTTGATAATAAAAAGATTCATGATGTTTCGCTTCCACATAAGGAAAAAGAATGTAAGTGTAGTTGAGAAAATACATATACTAGAACGTAGAAGCGAGGAGGGTAGCTGTAGCTTTTGTCTGCTGCTTTATCAGCAAACTTTTCGATGATTTACATTACCCAGTTACCGAAAACTTCGACATAATAGAGTGTTCCTTTTAAAATAAGCAAGTTGGTATCGACTTCCAGTATAAGCGGAAGTGCCAAATGCTTGTAATTATTTTCTTTGGATTGGCCATACTGACATTAGCAATTTCCTAAATTTTCAAAATTTTCTGGTGCATACTTCTCCCTATATCGATCGATGTAGTTTCCGGTGAGACACCCTGTATGTAAAAGAATTTTTGAAACCAAAAATTTGTAACGGATGTAATCGCCAAATTAAAGTTCTCCGATTATCTCATGTCCAAAAACGGTGTCTGACATCAAATTCTATACATATAAGCTCCGCTTTCACTCTACACACACTTATCTTACAAAGCGTGGGACAACTATTATTAAATATTATTAACTGATTGCAAGTTTATCTGCCATGTTTATTAAAATTTAACTTATAATGTAGTTGGGATATCAGAAAGTCGATTCGCGTAATTTACCACAAATGAAAGTACAAATGGTGTTTACTTTTCCAGCAAGCAACACGAACCTAAACCTAGGTGTTAATTATATAGTTAACACGTTCACGGCGATTGACGCACATTTGGCGGCCTCTATAGTGCAACCAAATAAATGACATTAATTTATATAAATTTCTTCATTGAATCGACTACGCACATGCACTCGACAGCACACCACTCCAGGTACTAATCCTATGTGCACCTGACGTGTATGCGCGTCGGACTCAACATTTTGGAAAAAATATTAGAAATGTTCATTTTTTTTCTATTCTTGCATCATATATGCTGTGTTGGGGCCGCAGCGAACTTGTTATACAATTACGCTTATTAAAAAAAAAAAAAAAAATCAAAATAGACATTTCACTTCACTGATTAATTATTATTGGTTGCAGGGGCGGCCCTTGCAAATTTTTCAGGTGGTGCGAGATCTCATTGTGGTGCGCCCCCCCCAATATGCAATCGCTTATTCGTGATTAGGCTGTACATAGAGACCGAAGATAACATACATTTTTTACATTCAAAAAAATTTTTTTTTTAGTCCGAAAACAGCGGGGGGGGGGAGAAATCCGAGAAACTTTTGAAGAACGAGGGGAGCAATTCGAAAAACCAATTTTTTTTAGTTCGAATAAATTTTTGAAGAAAGGGGAGAAATCCCAAAAAAAACAGGCATACGTCAAATTTACATTGTAAATTAATTAAAAACTGAAACAAATGAATATATAGTAAATCTCAGTTAAGAATGCAGTTGTTTACTTTAAAAACGGAGCTCGGTTTACACAGGCACACGGGAATTCCCAAGTAAGTGGAATCCCCTCAGGGCCGTCTCAAGAACATTGATACACAAAATAAAAAGTAACGGAAAATTTGTAACTTATTCTTATTTTATCACAGTAAAAGTAATAAGGAACTCTTTTTATTTTATATATTTAACATGGTTTGATGAATAATATTTTAACTTTTAAGGCTAAGATTTTGCGGAGTGAGAGGGAAATATGCGTTTATTTTCGATTTATTGTAAATGTTTAAATAACTACACATAGTATAATCTTAAAACTGCTTTAGATACTTGCTATTGTTCTAACGAATACAACTATATATATTTTTTATTATAAATTTCTGTTATATTTAAATATCGTAGTTTGTCAATGAAAATAGTCCCTAATTTCATTTTTAAAGTATGGCATTTGACTATATACAAAAATAATGATAAAAACTATATATGGTTGTATTCCTTAGAGCAATGGGAAGTATCTGAAATTATTTTAAAGATTATATCATTTATGATTTTTTAAATATTTATAATAAACCGAAAATAAACGCATATTTCCCTCTCACTCTGCAAAATCCTAGCCCTAAGAATTGTGAACAAAATTATATAATGCTTATCATCAAATTAAAGAATTGCTGTAGGAACATATATAATTACTGAGTAGTTATAACGATTATATTGTTCTAAATAACAATGCCTGTAGTTTAATTTTATATAATACTGGCAAAAGGCCTGTGTTGCACTACGGGTTCGTTAAGGTAGCTAAAAATAATGAATACCACCCCCTTCCAATCATTATCAAACAAAAACTAAACTATTCAAATAATGAAAAAAGTTAACTAAACTTCAAGTCACCATATTGGGGTGGCCATTTTGAATTTCCCAATTACTTTTCTTGAGGGTTTGAGTTTATTCCCTCTACTCGCAAAATTTCAAATTCTTAGTATGTCTGGAAACGCCGAAACAAACAGATATAGCCGTTATATTGTCTCTTAACTATGTTTTTATCTATATTTACCGGCACGGTGAATTTTTGTAGTACTTGCTAATGAGCTAGGTAATTTATATTTGGCATGAAGGTAAGGAGTATCTTCCTTAGTAAATTCCAAAACTTGCAAAATTCGAAGTGGGAAAAATATGTCCTTTTTTGGACAAAAATCTGCCGACAGTAGAGATATCAATCAAATTAAATTAAAAAAATGGCAAATACCCTTAAGACATTGTACTTTAGAGTAGTGCTGTGGCAAAGTGGCTTTGGGTTAAGATAACCTAGAAATCGCAGATTCCACATCCAGTGGAAGCATAGAAACAACAAAAAAATTTTAAAATTTTTTATTGTTCAAATAGGCTTAGAATATCAAGAAACGTCGAGATTGAGCAAAGAAAAATGTCTGTCTGTCTGTCGGTCTGTCTGTAACTTTTTTTTTGTGTGAACGATTACCGTTTAAGATATCGACTTGAAATTTGGTACATGGGACACGTATGTATTTTAACAAGATCTGGAACTAGATTAGTTTTTTATGTAATTCCGTTGAAGGGTTGGAGGGTAAATTGTGGTAAACGGGGGTAAATAGGTAAATCAAGCAGGTAAGAGTCCATAAAATTGGTATATAGTATATACAAGAGAAGCCAGAGGAGCTAAAAGAAATTTTGGCATTAGCCACCTCATTACTACCCCCACGCTGTTATAAAAGGGGGTGAAAAAAAATTGTGATTTAGTATGTGTACAAGAACCAAAGGCTTATTTCATCACACAGGTAAAAATAAGGATAGTTTTTTATCCATATGATTTTATTCCTATAGATTCAGACTAACCTAATTAACAGCTTTAAACCTAATATTACCTATAAGTGAAAAATTGTATGTATTAAATAACAGTCATAAACCGAACCTAACATTATCTGCGAATAAAGTAGGGTTGGCTAACCCGAACTGGAACTGATACTTTGGAACAGGTCCGGTGGGTCGGACTTGTGGAACTGATCTCAACTAATAAATACAGCAGGTACGAATATTAGTCCGAGTACTCCGAGTCCGGCTGAACTTATTAGAGACCCGGTGCGGCGCGCGCACTTTATAGACGTATGGACTGGTTGAACTAAAAGAGTACGACTAGTACAGTACAAGATTACGAGTCCCTTTGCACCAGTCCAATCCACTGAGTCCAGTTTGTCTGCCGGTCCGCTCAGCAGTTCACCGTGCGAGTTGGTTAGCATGGACTAGAAACTGAAACTGATCTTTGGACTAGGTTCTTCTCTGGACTGGATTAGGTCCGAACTGATCCGTAAAAATATTCGAATCAGCCATCCCTAGAATAAAGGGGTCATGAATGTTATTGGGCAGCTGAGGGTCATTTCCGAAGTAATTTTTCGCGCGGAATCCGAATCTGGCCTCAGAATTGGTCCAGCATGTCAACAATAAAAGCGTGTGTTTTTAGTTTTTTAAACTATTAATTTTATTTTTAGTCTTAAATAAACTTAGAGTTTTGCATATATCAAGGAGGTTATAGAGAAAAAAGTAGTACGCAATCTTGGCGACAGACGCCATTTTGAATTTTTGATGATGTAATATAGCCTATGTTGCATTGTCACCTGACTTACAGGCGTATGCAAAATTTCAAACCTCTAACTTACCAAGAAGTGAGTATGTGCGTTTTAGATGACACACTCTGTATATATATAGGAACGCTACATAGTATTGTATTTTACTCGCCAAGCCCTTTCATCTGATACCCATATTAAGGAGGTTATAAAGAAAAAAGTAATCCGCCATTTTGACGACAGACGCCATTTTGAATTTTTGATGAATAAAGCCAATATTGCATTGTCACCTGACTTACAGGCGTATTCAGAGTTTCAAACCTCTAACTTACCAAGAAGTGGGTATGTGCGTTTTAGATGAAACGCCTTGTATATATAGCAACGCTAGACAGCTTATTGTATTTTACTCGCCTATTATCTGATACATATATCAAGGAGGTTATAAAGAAAAAAGTAGTCCGCCATCTTGGCGACAGCCGCCATTTTGAATTTTTGATGATGTAATATGGCCTGTGTTGCATTGTCAGTTAACTTATGATCCCATAAAAATGAATTTGGTACCCAATATACATGAACACTACTTGGTTTGTTTGTGACTCTCGACCAAGGAGGAAAACGAGGAATAATTTTTAGGTTAGGTTAACCTAAAGCCACTTTGCCGCAGCACTACTCTAAAGTACAATGTCTCAAGGGTACTTGCTGCTATTTTTTTAATTTAATTTGATTGAAATCTCTAGTGTCGGCAGATTTTAGTCCAAAAAAGGGCATATTTTTCCCAGTGTGGGGCGGCTCCAATCTGATGCCTAATTTATATTTATATAGAATGTAGTACCCGCATTAAAATGAAGATGCTGCCAAAATGGTAAAAAATATGAGAAAAAACTATAGGAACAAAATTGCAGTGAATAAAATTTCACGAGAAAAAGTGAGTGGTAGCATATATGTATCTTTTATTGTTTTGATAATATATACCTCATTTTGGTGTGGATATTGCCTTCTATATATTATAGAATGGCCGCTATTAGAGAAACAATTTTGAATTATGAAAATTTTTAAATTTTCTCCATGCCAAATTCCAAGTTCTTGGCTCATCAAAAAGTACCTCAAACGGTTCACAGGGCAGAAAAATAACAAACAAACATTGTTGTACTTTCCTTTATATACAGTGTGTCCCAATTTCCATTGTTACACATTCATAGCTCAATTATTAATAAATCAATTTATTTAAAATTTGAAGTCAATTTTCAGGTAACTTAAGGATCGTTTTATGAGAAAAATATTGAAAAATATTGCCACCGTTTTATAGGTCATCCTTTAAAACCCCTTCATGGCAAATATTGTTATAATATTTCGAGTAATTTTAAAGTTATAAACAGGCAAATATGACCAAGGATTAATGAATGGCCTTTAACTCGGTTCGAAGTGAAGTTAGAAACAAAGTTATTTTACCTTTTTTGCTACAAATTTCAAGTAATAATAAAAAATATTGAAACACCCCTAACCCCAATCGTGTATTTATCTCTCTCTTTTTGTTGAGACAGAAAAATACACAAAAATTTGTCAGTTTACGTGATCGTCTAGATTTTTAAAGTTAGGACCCAAATTTACATTGTGATAGTAATTTTATTGAAAACAGATTCTTTTTATAAAGTTTGATATTACTTGTTCCTATTTACTGCTTGAAATATAATTATTATTATTATTACATTATTTGAAAAACCTCGTTTAATGCTAACTTTTACTTTTGTATTCTTTTATTTGTTCTACACTTTATTTAAGACTGATTTCACTGTAATTACAAATTTTATTAGTACTTGTTTTATTTGTTTAAAGAATTGTATATAGTCTTATTTAATCTCACTTATTCCTGAAAAAGTAAAATATGGAAGGAAAACACAGAAAACGTTTTAATACGTTTATTTTATACGATATGAACATAAGTTGGGGCAATAGCCTCGATTATAGTAAAATGTATGTCTAAATAGATGTATAATCATTGTTGGGACAAATCGTCCTAAATAAAAGATAAAGATGAAGAGTGCGCAGGGAACATTGCCACTTACGACTCTGAAATGATCAGCACAAATATGCAAACAACCAGTAATGTTTGTTTTTCGAAAACTTGTAATTTTGTGTTCGATCAACATAAAGTTTCACAGTAGGCTCCGGGAAATTTCCCGCAACATTGACCAACAAAACCCACACAAAAATCCATGTGATGGTATTTACAATTTTCGAGGATTCGTCGCATACACACCCCAACAGGGGGGAGTGTAGGTAGTTAGGCCAACAGGGACCTTTGCGCATTCGCTGGCGGGGTAGACAAAACTAGTTGTCTATGCCCGATGATACGCTTCGTAGTTATTTATTTTATATAAATTGATAACACCATCAATAAAATCTTGTGTTAGGCATTCGGACAATATCCGAATCCATTACTTTGAAAAAAGAGCTACCGTCAAACCTTATTGTTGTTAAATAGCATCCTTATTTACAATACCCCCTGCGTCGAACACTTAAAAGCCAACAAAGTAGGTTAACCACCGATGGCTCATAAAGTTCAACACAGAATCTAGAGGGTGGACATCATTGACCACGGTCCGAAAGGTTAGTGACCTAATAAGTTGTTTTGCTATGTATTACTGACCATTTCACAGCTTGATTGTTAAATTACCAAAAAATTCTCCCTACGCAATCCCATCAAAATTAATAAGAAAAGTCCTTCAATGAGACAAAATAATTATGATTAATTAAACGTATCTTACTCGAATAGTTTGACCTAAATTAATAAGAACAGATTACTATAAATATAAGTAACTCATTACTCTCAATTAATATTATCATCATGGTATCACAGTAGCCGATAGTATCACAGTGTTACATTAGGGTGGGTTAATATAAAGTCGTGAATTGTATAAATGTAATTCGCGTAGCCAAGAATCTGTAAAATTTAGATAGAAATGAATAAACAAATTAAAGTGAATTGGCCATTTTACGATAATTATTTAAGTTACATTACCTCTACCTGTGTACACGGTATGATTACCAGGATTCTCTCCCCCTGTACCTTGCAGGCTCTCGTGATTATCTTCTAGACCGTCCATTGTCCGAGTACCGACGGACCTGGAGGCCGTGTTCGAGAAGTTAGTTGGAAATAAGTGAAACTATCAATTTACAGTCAGACAAGTCTGATTGGAGTCAACATTTCTCATATTTATAGAATTGAAATATTTCTCAAAATTATTAAATTTGGATGAAACAAGGAAACTTCTAGTTTTTTAAAAAAAATTAATAGTTTAAATCCCTTTTTAACAATTTGGCTTGAACAAATGAACAAGCGTTTGCCTATACAGACAACACTTCTTGTCCCTAGGAGATAATAAAAATTTAGTTATAATTTGAATCTGACCAACAGTCACGAGTGTTTGCCTTAGTAGACAACGCTCCTCGCGACTTTAGGAAAAAGAAATAATTATTATTAAGCAAAATTTAGTTATAATTTGAATCTGACTAACAGGCACGAGTGTTTGCCTTAGTAGACAACGCTCCTCGCGACTTTTGGAAAATAAATAATTAGTAATCGAAATTTAATTATAATTTGTATCTGACTAACAGTCACGAGTGTTTGCCTTAGTAGACAACGCTCCTCGCGAATTTAGGAAAAATGAATAATTATTAAGAGTTAAGCTCTAACAGAAAGAAACAAGTGTTTGCCTTATTAGACAACACTTCTTGCCTCTGATCAGTGGGATACCAAGTTAATACAGCCGACTGACCTTTGTGGGTGGCTTCGCGTCGTTTTTATATGGTTCCCTGTGCTCGCGAATTCCTTATGTTACCTTGTATTAAGGAACTGCTTCGTACTGACGTCATCCCCTTACGTTAGCTAGCGTTCGCCATTAAAATTCCTCCAGGTCCAATAAGGCTTTCTTTCCCAATGGATTTGTAACACACCGTTAATTAACAATGTTCTTTTTCGTTTGCGGTACTACTTTGTTTGTTTATATTTCAACCCTAGCAGTTACACTTTGTGCCTGAAGATTTTGAGGTTTTAGAACGTTTTTAAAATGTATTTATATACTGTACGAAATATTCTTTACCTAAATAATGACTTTAATATTTCCGTATTTATTAGAACAAAGGCATTTCAAATAGCATTATGCATGAAATATTTAGGAATTGTGATTTAACTTTAGATAGAATTATTTTAAAGTCCAAAAATAAATAAAATTAGATTCATAAATCAGAAAATTCTTGAAAAATAATGTACCTAGGTACGGTGTATTTCAATATCATGGTACTCGCCAGAAAGTTCTGTCCTTTTACACGGGCCATTTCCAGTATACTTGTTTTAAATCTAATCACCGTAAACAAATCTTTTAACTTTGACAGTAATGAAAGCTTACGGCTTTGTAGTTTCCTTCTGTCATTATTTGTTGTTTAAATAATTTTCCAAATTCGCACGTCTATGGAATGAATTAAATAGGTATATACACTTTTAGTGTATAAGTGGAACACACTGTATATAAATATTCTTAATAAAATATTTCATTTCAATATTACTTATAATGTATTTTCCGGACCTGGCAAGAAATCTGTTCTGATTTACTAATTTTTTCCTGTGTGAACTTGGCTTGTAAATTTACCAATCAGAGACAAGGATACAGGTTCCCTATCTTTACGTACACTGCATTCTTATTTGAGATCGACTATAGATCTTTTCACGGAAATAGAAGTTGTAAGGTTAAGTGATATTAAGATGCTTGGGTTTTATTTTTTACGCAGACAAACTATCATTGTATTTTCGGCGCCCCCCCAAGAAGGCGCCCGGTGCGGGCGCACCGCCCCTGATTGGTTGCTGCAGTTTTATTATAGTGATGTGATTTTCGTTGTGTCAAGTTTTTGAACCATTTCTGGGCTGATTGCTTAAAAGTTGAAAATCATGAAGCTTCTACCTAGTAGCTGACGTCACACGGTCTAGCCCCGCACACAGGTGCATCTGTAGCCTCACATCGATTGCCACTTTTCAAGCCACTAAAAACGGCATTATTTTTTAATATTTGTATCACAAATCACAGGTATTTTATATTGAATATACAGCCAATTTCAATCAAAACAAAAAAAGGTCGATCCTGTCTAGTGGTGAAAATTTTTGTTTTCCATAATTTTGGATTATTGATGTAGCAGGAGGTTGTCATTAATAAAGATACATTTAGGCCTAGTATCGTCTATATATAGTGATATTTATTCTATAGAATAAGATTTATCCCGAAAATAAGCAAATAATCGGTATTTTCACCTACAAATAGTGATATCCACCCGATAAATATGTTTTTACGCTTTTATCTAAAGGTTAGGTTAGTTATATGATGCACAACTATTTCAAATATGATAAATAATTATGAAACTGACGTAAATGTCATAAAGCGGCAACAAACCACACAGTGGGGGCATATTTCCATCCCTGTATGAAGCATAAAACTTCCTTATTTTACCGTGTCTTAAGTTTGCGAAGTGTCTAAAGTCATATTTAATGAATAGTTAACCAAGGGTATATTTTGATGTAAGTTATCCTACAGATAGTAAGCTCCGGTTATCTTATCCGTCAGATAGTTATGCCAAATTATATTTTTGTTTCTGTACATCAACTAAAAAATGAAAGAAACAAAAAATGTAGAAACAAACACTTCTCTGTCCGAATTCTACTTTTTAGTTAAGAGATTACTACAAATATGACCATTTTGTTACTGATATTTTAATTTGTTTGTATTTTGCAGGGATTTTGGGAGACCTATTGATATGGCTGAAGGATAACTTATTAAAAGAAAGACCTGAATTATTTTTACAGGATAAATCTGTGTAAGTTTATTTATATATACCTAATATAGATCCTTTGTATATATATATATATATATATATATATATATATATATATATATATTTTTACTTAATTATAAAAAGTAACTGGTTAAAGCGGGTTGTATCGCAGTTAGTCAAACTGTTAAACTGTATCATATAATTAAATATGAACAGCATATGTTCTGTAGTATGGCGTCAGATCAAATGACCAACTAATAGGGAACGTGAGCTGGGTTAAATCATTGTGAGACAGGTTAGTTTTACCCGTCGTTGCGATAGTAATCCTGATCAGTACGAAAGGAACCACAAGTTCGGACATTTGGTTCATGCACTCGCTCGAGCGGGCGGTGGGGCGAAGCCACCATCCGTGGGATTATGCCTGAAAGCCTCTAAGGCCGTATCCTTTCTAGTCGAAAGTGGCAACGATATCTCTTGGGAGTTCCGAGAGTCGAAAGGCTCAAAACAATGTGACTTTACTAGGTGGTTGCGGTTCACCGCGATCGTCGTACTAGCCCTATTCGCCGTCAAGATCGACAGTCGGTGGTGAGATCGAACTTTGCCATGTCTGACCTGATCTCACTTGTTGACGGCTGATCATGGGTCATACAAACGTTTCGATGTATCCTAAAATATACTATTGGCAACCCTCTGAAGCTCATATTATCAAAAACAAACGTACATTTGTTCGTTTCTGTCAGTTTCAATTTATTTATCTGACAATAGTTTAGTTTATAATTTTCTATATAAATTATTTGTCACCTTGTTAAGTAGGGAATGAACTGAATATAATATTTTATTTTTAATTTTAAAATCGATATTTTTGGAAACCTGAAATTTGTAACCAAAAAATATAAATATTAATTATATACAATTTAATAAAACCAACTTACTAGAACATACCTACATTAAAAAAAAACAAATATATTCACATATTCTTAAGACGATCTATTGAAACTATCGTTTCTTTCAGGAATCAAAGGCTCTCCTTAAGTTCTTTATCATTTTACTTTTTAATTAAGATTTACTTTCTCATGGAAAGTTTTAGGTACATGTGGAAATGCTTCTAATTCAACCAATTCTGAGAAATCATCATTCATTAACTCTTAAAGATCCTCTCTTACAATTGACATTCCAATATAATCTCACAAATCAACTGAACATGAACTAACTCAGCTTCATTCACCAATCAATCATCAACTGATTATTGGTTTAACTCAAAAATCAGTGGTGACAATAAGTGTTATATCACAATTTCGCAAATTAATGTTCGATCAAGCTAATTTTGGCTTAAAATTTCTTTTTAAATCAATACAACCCGCCCTTATAATCTCATATTCTTTTCGTATATAAAATGATAAATTGCTAATATTTATGTAGAAATATAATGGAGAATGACAGAACATATCTTAAGTATTTTGAACAATCGGCATTATTAGTAATACGGTTTCTGTTGAAGTTATTTACTAGGACACTATCTTATCTATTTACTGAGAGCAGAACAGCTGAGATGTGCAGTAGACATCTTGATAGGACATTAAACAAACCCCCAACCAACATAGGGGGTGAAGAAACCTCACTACATACTATATGAATGCCTAACCCTGATGTTTAGAAGGCTTTCACGCTTCGGGTGAATATTTGCAGCGCAGAAACAGATACCCAGAACTCTCATTAACTATACACCCGCTTTCCTGGGAGGAACGTACCATGTACCATGGGGTACAATGTAAATAAATAAATAAATACATGTTTATTGCCAAAAATAAGTTTACCAACAAGACGTGAAAAGTGTGTTTTCACTAACACCTAGGATACGAACCTGTTTTAGTACAGCGGTCTCAGCACTGCAATCCATAAAGAAACAATAATCTCACCTTCTTAGCCCCATTTAGAATAATGTATCGAATAAATTTGAAGATCAAAATCAGCTTCAATAAACACTAGTGCTTTGTAGGTATAGAAGATGTCAGCTATGCATACTTTGAATTAATTATAATTTTCCAAAGTTAGTGAAGCATTGTAAGTTTTTAAGTAACTTATTTTGTCAGTTCTGTCTGAACAAATAATTGTTCATCAGCCTGTGTGCTTCACTATTGCCAGTCAAAATTTCACTTTTATTTATCAATTATGCATATTTTTTTTATATATACTTCATTTACTGTTAAATCTCGAGTTAACTTGTATCCTTCACTTGACGGTTAAACAAATGGATTTTTGAGAATTTTTCACTCATGTTCATTAATTTCTAAAAAATAAAAATTTTAATTGGGGCATCAATGTTAAGTATTCGGTAACTTCTACTTTTAACATTTATTATATAAAGAATATATTTTAATATTTTTCAGGCGACCAGGTATCTTAGTTTTAGTAAATGATGCCGACTGGGAGCTAATGGTAAATTTATGAGGTTAATTTGTTATAATTTATTAATAATTGTTTTCGTTGTAGGATACTGTTAATTATGTGATTCAACCAAATGATAAGATAATTTTTATATCAACGTTACATGGAGGATAAATTCATATTTTGTAATTTTATATTTTTTAATAAATAATGTTAGTTTAATATTGGATTTTAAATATTTAGATACTCTTTATACCCTGTAAAATCATTCCCTATTATTTTACTAAAGTGTGGATGGTTACTCAGGGTATTCGATACAAATGAATAACTTATTTAAGAACTTCTGCATGATAAAACGGGAGTATTTATTAAGGAGCATATTTAATGACTGGTTTATATGTTTTGTATAAACTATGTTTTATTATAGATTTTTGATTAAGCACAACAAAATATGAAGAAGTAAAAGATAATGTTAAGGTATTTTTAGACAATTACAAAACAAATTAAAGTTGCAGTTGCGCGCATTTCCACCTGCGAATACCCATTTGAACAATAAAAATAAAAGAAATAGACTGTACTTAACCTCAGTGATATTATTTTATTAAAAAATAAAAACTTGTGTCGTTGACCGAGGGCTTTCAGCCTTTTTACTATAATATATTAAGTGTTGTAATACATAAAATGGGGATAACACACAAGCAGAGAGAAAAAGTAGTAAAATGTATATATTGTGAAAAAAAAAACATGTTTAAGTATGTCTAAGGTTATATATACGATTATGCGGTCTTTAATCTGTTGATATGTCCCTGTTATAGAACCTAGGAAAATCTCGATTTAAGTCGATACATGGCAAAAATTAATAGAAAAATTGTTCATTTTATGAGACGTCCCGACAACTTATGGCACCAAAGACAAGAAGTCGAAACTACGCCAAAATTGCCGGTTTTAGACAAAAAAAGGCAAAAATTGCCAAGATCGGTTTTTACCATAAAAATAAATTAAGTCCATCCAGCGATTTGACCATGGAACAGGAGCACCAGATGACCATTAGAAAAATATACCTTCATGCCGGAAGGCGCATTTTGAATTCTACAGAAAATGCTAGAAAGAGTCCCTTAGCCCATGAAAATCCTTATACGGATATTTACATAGATGTAGCTCAAAAGCGAACTCTTGCCACTCTACCCTTATTGGGCTATATGCCGTTAATATATTTTTGTGAAGGAGCAGGAAAGCCTCATATAACTCATATATAGCTGTAAAAAGCAATGATCAAATGCCCAGTTCTTGTGAATGATAAAATCACTATTAGGAACTATTAAACTAGCCATAAGCAAATTTGAGTGAATATATTGTTACCATTAGTCCCAAGTCAAATAACCAAACATAAACTTCTAATAAATTGTGAATCTTTGTGCCAGTCGATCGATACTGTTATTAACCCCCAACATAGTTTTTTTTTTTGAAAGAGTATTTTGTCGAGAAGGTTATTGGCCATATTAGATTTTGATGTTTGGTCGCCATCTGGAATTCGCCATGTTGAACTTCTCTAGAAATTGTCCGATTGAAGTAAAATTGAAAATGTGCAGACAATTATGGTAGCCGAACATGATTTAGGCCTCATTTTGATTCGGTCATATGAAACTGGTACGATTAGATACATTGATTGGGGGGTTTTTAAAAATTTTCAATTTTGTTTTCCACTATAGATGAAATAATGCAATTTGAGGGAGGCGTCCGCCATTGCCATGTGTGGTAGGCAGATTTTTATTAAATACATTATTAACTAGGTAGGCTCTTTACCATGTTTATTTATACACATTTTGAACAATAAATTGAACTCTTGAATTTTCTTGATTGAATGATTAATGTTAAGTTTAATCTGTCAGGTTGACAACTGAATGTACAGGATTCTCATTAGATGCTCAAGTCTGTTATTCAGAACACGAAGATTAATGGGAGGAATTTTATAAAAGTAATTAAGCGATTAGAGTAACATGCAGTGTTTAGAGATAAGACAAGTGCATCTTAAGAAGGCAGATTGAAGTGAGCAGTAAACGATCTACGATAGGTATAACTTTAACCTTTTTCGTATATTATACAGAGCTACGGTCCTTGGTGTCTCATAAAAAATTAACCAAAGCCACAGAGTAGATAAATCCATCCTACGTTAAAGGAGCGATTTGGCGCTCTTAGTAAAATAAATTTAGTTACGTCCTTCAGAAGATGAGCGATGGAGAGTGCATCTACATTCCTACAGGATTTTTCTGGAAACTTTTTATGATTGGGTGTTTGCCGATTTCTTGTTTTGCAGTGAGGTTGAAGTATTTCCATGTTCTGATCACTCTTGGCAAATTTGGTGGAATTGGCTGTGTTAGTCATTTGAATAAAACATTTGGTGGGTTGTGCATAGGATTTCTTCGATGTCGGCATTTGGTGATGGCAACTGCCCACCCAATATTTTGAAAGAGCATTAAATTGTTTAAGTCAAATCTGGCGAATTCGGAAATTCTTCCAGAAAAAATAATGAAGTATTACAATTACGCCAATCAAGTCAAAGGTTTTCAGCAGGGGCGGATTTCCTGTCTATGGTTTAACTTTTTAGAGTACTCGCTTTCCCTCGGCCATCTATTGGGTTATCTGAAAAATCCCTGCCTACCCAATAAAAATACTGAAATTACACCAATTAGTACTGGAGGATATTCCTCTCAGTCCAGGCCAAGATGGTTGTTTACGCAGTGCTTGCCGATATGCCAAGCACTGGTTCTGGTCCGATAATCTTCGATAACGCACCTTCCTTGGCTAAGGAATCAGCTATTTTATGGCCTTCCATGCCAGAGTTAACTTGTATCTGCCCAATCGGGTTAGAGCCTTCTGGCAGTTCCAGACCAATTTAGAATTGAAATGATATGAGTCAAGAGCTTTAAGAGCTACTTGGCTGTCTGAAAAGATTTTTATTGATCTGTGTTTAGGATGCATGTGTTTAAGCCTCCTTGTACACAGTTCAATGGCATAAATTTCCTGAAAGATCGCATTGTTACCCAAGTTCGAAGCTTTGGGTTGCAACTGTATACTCCGGCTCCAGTTCCTTCAAGGTTTTGGAGCCATCTGTAAGCCAACATCTGTTTGCTCTTTGTAGGTCAATTTTATTCCAATCCCATTCGTCCCTTTCAGGAAACAGGACGTTAAAAGGCAGTTCATAGTTGGTCACAGTAGGCATCACATCTGAAGGCATTCCCAGGATGTTGTGACTAGCTATGTCATCTGACAGCCTGTTGCATTCCATGTGTTAGCCTGCGGCATATTAGCGACCGCTTGTTGAAGTCTGTATGTTGCCCACCTGGCCTCTCTCTCCAAATAGATGTGGAGATGGGGTAGATCCAGGAGGAATTCCAGAGCAGCTGACGGTGTGGTACTTATTGCACCAGTTATTGCCAGGCATGCTTGTCTCTGTAAACCAGAGAGTTTGGCTTTGGTCATTTGTTGTAGCCCTTTCGACCACCAAACTATGGAGGCATACGTTTAGTCTTATGACCGTAACGTATATCCAATATATTTGCTCCAGGATTTTCCACAAATTCTACGACATGTCCACAGGGACAGTCTTGCTTTGTGGATCACCTTTTCCAGATAGGAGTACCAGTTAAGTGATTTATCTAGTGTAACACCTAGGTATTTCACTTCCCCCACAAATGGAATAGTTTCACCTGCTAAGGAGGGCGGTTATCCAGCTTCCTTTTTCGGGTGAAAGATATTATTACAGTTTTGTGGGTGTTAACAGACTGCTCCCTCACACCAAATGTAAACTGTACCTAGCACCTCTTGAAGGGTATATAAGAGTACTTCTTCAGTAGTTAAGTAAGGCCGATTCTGGACCAAACCCGTCAGTAGAGTAGCAATCAGAGTTCTGTGTGACGTCATCATTCCGGAAGCCCCGCGGGGGGCGCGCAGGTGCTAGATGATAGATCCTATTATCTAGGTTGTAGTGTGAGGTGGGATCTTCTTAGATGATAGGTCCTAGGACCTAATGGGAGGGGGGAGATGGGGGATCCAATCCCCGAGCTTAGATATTAGATTATAGCTAAAGATAAGAGATTATATCTAAGAGGGCGTGGATAAGAGTATACAGGGTGTGTCTAAAATAAGATGGCTGCCGTTTATTGTTTATAGTTATTGGCGAATAGTATTGCATGTTTACGTTAGAGGGCGTTAGAGGTTAAGAAAATGGCTACAGACATCCATCATTGAGTTTAAATAGACAAGTCTTATATATGGAATAAATATTCATCTACTTCAATACGTAAATTTTATATTTGAATGTTAAAACTGTGACCAAATGCAGAGACGTTATCGGATTCCAGGAAATTGTTAATGTAAATAAATGCGACTGTCTACGGCTATATGTATATTTAAAACGTGATTAATTATCTTTAGATAACAGCATCCGGCGGTTATAATACAATGACTAATAAGTCACGTGATCCATTATAAGGAGCGTCTCAGGGTTTGGAGAGAAATAATGTAAACAATGAAATCATCATATTTTTTCCCATATTTTTCTGCTTACTCGATACGAAAAGTGGGGGTGGAATACAGCATAAAAGTAAAGACCTGAGATCGCTGCATTCATTCACAATCTTAAAGTTGATATACAAGCAGCAGCAGCAGCAATGTCTTTCGCAAAAATTAATGTTGAAGCTCATGTCACGCCGTTCAAGAAAATCTATGAGCTGGAAGTCGATAGAAAATATAAAGTGCTAGATATATATAAAGCACTTTCACTTTCGTATGGTATCCAGGTCCAAGTAATCCTCGAAAATTGTAAAGTGAGTCTACCAGCCAGATACTCACGCATTATTTCTGATGATGATATGGTAACGCTACAACAAACCATTATACTAAAAGAAGTGTACTTGGTATATAGAGGGCTAGCAGGCACGACCACTAACATTGAATTCATCGAGTCCTAAAGATGGATCCCGAAACATATAAGAAGAGGTTACAGCACTTTATAAACAATTTAAAATTACTCGGAGAAGACGTTAAGTACGTTGAAGTTTTACGTACATTTCAACATGTCAGTATCCAGCCGAAGAAGTCCAAGAACAGTTCAGTTCAGCGAGGACGTTAAAATTCATCACATTTACCATTGGAGCTATGCCCATAGAACTGCTAGATGTGGTAACTGGATGCAAGACGCCCGCGATCGAGATCGTTTTCAAATTAATATATTACGATACGCTCAAATAATTAATCCAGTACTTGAACATAAATATTCTGTTATTATATCACAAAACATGTAACCTCTTTCTTATATGTATTAATAAATTAATTTAAAAAATGGTTGACTATTATTACCCATTTCCTAATTAAATGAAGAATTCAGATTTTTTTTTTCAAGTTTATTGTAACGAAAATGTTCATGCTACATTTTATGTCTTTTTTAATGCCGAATTTAAATATGTAATCAAAAAAATTAAATCTTAAAAAATAAAGCCAGCCCAGGCAAAAAATGAAAAAATTCATATTTTTCAAGTTTATTGTAACGAAAATGTTCATGCTACATTTTATGTGTTTTTTAATGCTGAATTCAAATATGCAATCAAAAAAATTAAATCTTAAAAAATAAAGCCACCCCAGACGAAAAATAAAAAAATAATTTAATTTTTATAATATATTTTATTTATCTGAACGCATAATACAGTAATAAAGCTTATATATGTACATGGAATACATAACCTATAAAAATAATAGCAATAATAATAATAATAATAATAATAATAATAATTAATATAAGTGCATAAAAATTAAACAATGCTACTTTTTTCAATCCAACTGTTATGGGAACTGTCAAATCCAAGCCATTTAACGAAAACCTTATTTCCTTTCTTCCTTAAAACTTTTTCAACGAGATACATGTCTGAATGTTTAACCTTCTGCAGTTCTTCAGTATAGAAGCATCCTTCTATTGGCTGTTTCTGTGCATCGGTCAGTAAGTATGTTATGGGGCTGGTATAATTAATTTTTGAAATAGTAAATATTTCATTAGACCAATTAGGAGTATAACCTTTATCGAACACGCCTCTGTACTTGCTTATTCTCACATGATCGTTAATTTTAAATTTAGGTAATTGCGAGTATGTAATTGTAGGATAATTGTAAACGGATTTCAAGAGTATTTTTTCATTCTTTTTATTTACATCTACAGGTTTCATGCCGATGGTACGATGCCTAGTATTATTATATTTCTTAATAATATCAGCAAGTAAATTATACCACCGAAAAGAACCATTTATACTAAATTCCTTATACATCATAGATTTTATAGTCCTATTTACGCGTTCGACTACTGAACATTTTTTAGTGCTATACGAAGAATAATGATTAATTTTATATTTTTTCATTAATTTTTGAAAATTAATATTATAAAATTCGGTTCAATTATCAGTCTGTAAATTGACGGGGATTCGTTTATCTGCGACTAATATTTTTTCCATAGCTCGAGTAACATTTACGCCAGATTTAGATTTAACTGGTTCAGCCCATACGTACTTTGAAAAAACATCAATTACAATGAGAATATATTTATAATTTTTATTGTAATTAGCATATGGAATCATTTCGACTAAGTCAGCCTGAAGCAATTCATTTAAACCTCTAACTACGACTTTTCGTCTCTTAAAGTTAATTCTAGCCGGCTTATGTATTTCATTAACAATATCTCTTTTTATAGCAGACATGTTTACAGTTCAACAATAATTTACGTACTGTTAAATTAATTCAGCGGTTCGATTATTTTACTTTCTAATAGTTCCTCTAAAATTCTATTTATTTCATTCGTATGACTTGAATTGCCTGCCTCCTGTGAAGCTATCAAAAGCCTAAGACGATCGACGAGTTCATTAGGATCGTCCCAATATACGTAATCAATAGCATTATCGGTGACTTGCATCATTAATTCACCGCCTTTTACTTTACCAGGAGCACGTTGCCGAGGTTCGCGAGCGTAAAGCATCGGTTTAATAATATGCAGGTACTTCCACTACCGGACTTCTTACTACCGGACTTTTGCTTTTCAGAATCATAATTTCTCTTATGTGCGCTAGTCCTTTTTACAATATCAATGTACAGTTTCTTATCATCATAGTTATAGTGATGCGAACGTTTTTTAAATAGTAATTCATAAAGACCGCGAGTGCCCTGATACTCTTTATTATTTATTATTAAATTGTCACCGTCAAACTGAATGACAGAATTTCCAATATAATATTTATCTTCTTCGGGATTATATCGTACACCATATCGAAAATCATGTGTATTTTCAGTATCATGCATCATCTCAGATATATACGTTTTAGGCAGATCGCTAAATTTCTCAAGATACTTCTCATCTGACTGGTTGCCTTGTTCAGAGTCGACAATCGACGGTGACGGTGTAATATTAATATTTTTTTCATCCTCTGAGGGTTCAGACTTTTTCTTAATGTTTAAATTCTCGTCCGTCTCAAGCTTGATATGTTTAGCTATTGAATGTAAAGGTGCGGTGATTGGGGCAAAAGACTTTTCGATTTGCAGATCATGCATTTTGAGTGCCTCTAATTTGCGCTTTACGGCTTTCCGAGCTTCGATAATTTTATTAGTAATGTCCATGTCGACAGGTGCGTCAGATAACATGTGTAATTATCAACTGATTGAGATAGTAAAATCACAGGTATATATACTCGTCAAACCCCTTTCTGTATCGACCATGTTTAATATCGCTATCTTTATCTATCACTAGGAATCCGTATTTATCTTTCCAGCATAACGAGCACATATGTTTGAAATCCTCAAAGCTCATATCGGTATTAACGTGATCGGAATATACATGTCTAAGATTCATGTCATCCTGCTTGAATAATATCAGTAAATTTGCATTGTCTCTTATCAGATGTTTTGGAATGCGGGTATAGGTCTGACAGAGATAGAAGCTGTCTATCTGTTTATGCCGCCCCATGCTAAAGTAGTCACGCATCACACTTTGATTGTCGCAAGCTACGTCATCAAATATAAAAATGGAATTAATTTTAGCTTGCGCAGGCGTCATTATTACATCGCTATCCTTGAATTCATGATATCCCACGATCGAGCCGAGTACTTTTCTAAGATATTCATATTTAGGCTGGTAGAGAGATTTCGAGTAGACGTAAACATTCTTGAAACGCAAGCCGTGTGGATGAGTCAGCAGGCTTATCACGATGTTTGTTTTCCCACAATTTGAAGGTCCGCATATGATACACCTGATGCTGTCGGGTAACAGAGGACCATGTCTACTATCTTTTTTCACATGACTATCGAAATCGAGATTATCGATTTTCAGACTGTTACCTGTCTTGATGAAACGCATGATTGACACTGAGGTATTTCCACCAGGAGTTTAAGTATAAATAGCTTTCGATCACCTGTAACACCTCAGTCTACTATTACATGCGATAGAGGTAACATGGCTGTAAACACTCTCATAAATGAATTACCTTTCGAAGCCCATATCCCTGGCTATCGTTTCTGCGGCCCGGGTACTAAATTAGAAAAAAGACTGGCGCGAGGAGATCGCGGAATTAATGGTCTAGATGAGGCGTGTCGTGACCACGACATACAATATTCTAAAGTCAATGATGTGAAAGGACGGCATATTGCCGATAAAGAATTGGCAAAACGTGCTCTGAAGCGTGTATTTGCTAGGGATTCATCCATCGGAGAAAGAGCGGCAGCAGCCGGTGTAGCAGGCATCATGAGTGCTAAAGTTAAATTAGGCTTGGGATGTAAAAAAAGAAAATGTGGCGGTACGATGACGTTTAAAAAAATATCCAATAAAATTCGTAAACTAGTACGTGGAGCTCCCTCTGTCGGAGATGCTATTAAAAAGGCCTCTCGTGCAGTACAGCGTATTAAAAAAGATAAAAAAATATCACCGATGGCTGCTCGCGTTATTCCTATACCGAAGACGGGTGGCGTTCTACCGCTAATACCAATATTTGCTGGACTTAGTGCTCTGGGAGCGCTAGCCGGTGGATCTGCAGGTATAGCGAAAGCTGTAAGAGATTCTCAGGCGGCAGCCTCCCAGCTTAAAGAATCTAAACGTCACAATCAGGCTATGGAGAGTATCGCCCTCGGTAAGGGACTCTATCTTCGTCCCTATCGAACAGGACTTGGACTATACATGAATAAAAACGCCAACAGCAAGTGACTAGTAAAATTACCAAATCGAGCGCTCACCGACGTGGATCTGAAAAAATATGTTAAGATGTTAAATATACCTAATTTTCGAGGAATATTTATGCGAGACCGACTACCTAAACGCGTACATAAAATTGAGACGGGCATTGTGAACTTGGATAGTGAGCGGTAATGGTACTCATTGGACTGCATACTGGAAGAACGGTTCGAAAGCTGTTTATTATGATAGTTTTGGTAATTTACAGCCTCCTCTCGAATTAATAAAATATTTAAATTGTTCTATTGAATACAATCACAAGCAGTATCAGTCTTATGACACAGTAAATTGTGGACATCTGTGTTTACAATTTCTATATAATGCATCATGCTTTTAAGTCACGTTCATTCTCAGAGCTAACCTTGAAGCCGCAACATGTCTTGTACGTTTACATTATCCGGCAAATCATCTAATTTAACCGCGCACTTTTCCCCACCCATAGACCTTGAAGACGACGCTGAATATTCGCTTGCTTTAATAAATTTCGAGGCGTATAACTCCATACCGAACATAGACGCTACAAATAATCATATATATTATGATACAGACGATAAGTTTATAAAAATTCCGGAGGGCTCGTATGAAATAGAAGATATAAATAATTACGTAAGAAAGCATTTTATTCTGAATCATGGTAACGATGGTCATATTTCTATAGTATCCAATAAAAATACGTTAAAAGTGGAAATAAAATCCAATAAGATGATAAATTTTGAAAAGCTCCTCTGGTAGTTATCGACTGTTCGTGTCAGAATGAGGTTGTAAAGTCGAGTGCAGTGGACATTAGGCTGGAATTTAGCACTAATAAAAATATTCCGAAAGACACTGCTGCATATTGTCTTATAATTCATGATAGATTGATTTATTACAATCCTTTAACCAGTATAGTTCGTCCATACTAATATGTATATAATAGACGTGCAGGGCTTCCAGCATAAAAAGGAGTTAGCTTTTACATGTAAAGAAATTTCAATTTTTAATATTACCGATGTCTCGTGTGTACATCGGATAATTAAACCGACCGTTAGTTACGGGCTTCTTACACGCAATATTCAGAAGCAAATTAATTGGATAACTGATCATGTGCACGGTCTCCAATGGTCCACGCCTTATGATAATCTCCGGTACGGTGACCTGCAGGACTTCATCGACAGCCACGTACTTGAGAGAGAAGCAAAAGTTTATGTCAAGGGGCTGGAAAAGAAGCGATGGCTTCAGCATTATCTGCCTAATAATAATAATATTATAGACTTATATAATTGTAATAATATGAATAGTTTAATGTTAAATAATTTAGAATATCATTGTCATAAACATATTAATAATCATTTACGCTGCTCTAGGCAGAATGTCTACTCGATATATCAGTGGTATATTGTAAATAAAGATAAGGATTTTGAATAAACAAATTTATGCTAACCATACTGGCTTTTATTTCTGTATACATGTGTGCGTGTATGAATGACGAGTGGGGTGGGGGGCAGAGAGAGAGAGAGAGAGAGAAGTGGGGGGAGAGCTCTCGCCTCGAGTCAGAGCGCGGTGATCAGTTAGACGCTGCAAAGATGCACCATCAAACGGGGCTTAGAGAGCTGATAGCGGGCAATATTTGCCAATGTTCAATGTGTCAAGTCCCACCGGAGGGCTGGAGGTACCTGGGGCTGCCTCAGCCCCAGGACCCCGTAACGCAACCACCACCACCACAGGAGATGCCCCGGCTGATACTCTTAGCCGACATCATGAAAGGTATTTAAAATATTTTTTCCGTTTCGTATAACTCAATACTTATAGATATTTTTTTAAATTGTTACAGACTCCATTGAACTCAGAATTTCTTCGGAGATTTGGAGAAGTCGATCTGCCAGCCAGCGAGACCAATAAATTTCTTTTTTAATTAACATACGATCTGCCCTCCCGCCGGATAGCCAGACCAGTGATTTTATTATTTTATTAATTCTACACAATTTTAATTATAATTTTTTTATATTAATAAAAAATGTTATTAATAATCTTTTTTTATTTCAATGAGTTGATAGCATCTCATACTTATTAAGTGTCTGAACAGCTCGAACAGCTCCAACAGGTGTAACAGGTACGGTACCTGTTACACCTGTTGGAGCTGTTGGAGCTGTTGGAACTGACCATATATAATACACGTATATGTATATGTATATGGGCTGCTTGAACAGCTCCAACAGGTGTAACAGGTACCGTACCTGTTACACCTGTTCGAGCTGTTGGAGCTGTTAAAACTGACCCTATATAATACACGTATATGTATATGTATATGGGTTGCTTGAACAGCTCCAACAGGTGTAACAGGTACCGTACCTGTTACACCTGTTCGAGCTGTTGGAGCTGTTCGAGCTGTTGGAACTGACCATATATAATACATGTATATGTATATGTATATGGGCTGCTTGAACAGCTCCAACAGGTGTAACAGGTACCGTACCTGTTACACCTGTTCGAGCTGTTGGAGCTGTTGAAACTGACCCTATATAATACACGTATATGTATATGTATATGGGCTGCTTGAACAGCTCCAACAGGTGTAACAGGTACGGTACCTGTCACACCTGTTGGAGCTGTTCGAGCTGTTGAAACTGACCATATATAATACAAGTATATGTATATGTATATGGGCTTCTTGAACAGCTCCAACAGCTCGAACAGCTCCAACAGGTGTAACAGGTACGGTACCTGTTACACCTGTTGGAGCTGTTCGAGCTGTTGGAGCTGTTCAAGCTGTCTCACCTACCTCTCTCATGATCATCATGTCAGGATAGGTATTAGGAAATAAAAACACACATTTTTATAAATAATTTAATTTATTAAATGTAAAATATTTATATTACAATACTTTAATACTAATTACAAAAAATGTAGACGAACTATGTCAAGCGTCTTAACATAATCTTCTAAGGTAGTCGATGGCCAGTGCCCGCTGTCTGGACCAGAGCTCCAACCAATCGGCTGCCCAGAGCGACCTTTGGATATATTATCCTCCAGCCATTTTATTAGCTGCTTATGCTCTTCATTGAAATTAATATCTAATTTGAAATGTATTTATTCCTACCAATTACTCGAAACAAAATTTCAAGAAATTCGTATTGTGTAAAGTAAGCTGCCTCGCAAAATGCTTTATTAATCGACCAATCAATACTTTTATAATTATCAGAAATATTTTTAACCGGGTACGATTTCGAATAAAAATCAGTTGACATATAATCATCATTACACGTTAATAATTCTTCTAAAAAAATTCTAAAATAACTATTATTCGCAGCGGGATAATGTCTGTTAATTACTTCTCGTAATCGATACACTGTAAGGTGAGTAATACATTCTCTTTGGAAAATATATTCCAACTGTTGAATAAAAATATCGTTTTGAAGTTTTTTCGTAAATATTTTTTTCATTAAATCGAAATTAGAACTATCTCTTAAAGCCATCCAGTATAAAGCTTTGTCCGGTATAACAATCTTTTCTAAAATTTTATGAACTAATTGATAATTACCCCGATTCAATGCATTTTGAATGTACCTCTCATATATGTCGCGAGTGATTAGTACAAGCTTGTACTGCAATTCTTTTTCTAACCCGTCCATCGCGATCAAAGTCTCTAAAGTAAATGAATCCGAACGGCTACTGCCAAGCGCTTCACTGCGTCGATGACGTCATCTGACGAGCTGAGACTTGTTGGAAATTATATCCCCAAGGTTTCGTATCGGTATTTATATAATTTATAATTCTTTTATCATCATACGGACTGAGTGCCACCTTATTCTGTTTGATAGTATATATTTCATGTTTCTTTGATCGAATTAATCGCTGCTCTTTGGTCAAAATTTCTTTATTAAATAGACAATTCGTAAAGTCTTCAAATGTAATTTTTCTGATTACCGAACGCGAGAGACCCTTGATCTTTTTATTTACCGACACCCCCTCCACTTTATAACTATACATTTTTGCACGGAGTCCTACGAATTCTGTCATTACGCGCCCTTGACATTCGTCTTTCATTACGCCTAGTACCTTCTTATTAGCATGAGGTATTTCGTAGACATTGTCTACAGGATAATCCGATGTGTCGAACTGATGGATGTCTTTTTTAATGTACTTGTATATATCAACGTCGCTAAATTCGTAAATTAAACTGTCTGTGTCCGTGTAAAGTAGTTTGGCTTGCTCACCGAATTCTTTTTTAATATAATCATAATGAAAATCGTAAAGAATAATTTTTGAAAGATCTAAAATGGCGAACCCCACATATATTGGCTTATCGAATTTAATTTTTAGTCGATTCATTTCAATAATAATCATATCCTCGCCGAAGACAGTCGAACTGTGAAAGTTCGGTTTCGCGAGCAGAGACTTGGCGCCCCATCTCCCCTCCCATTTAGTTACCAATTTAACATCTTTGTGCTTGCGGACATTCTCCATTGTCTTTCCGAACACCGCATTGTTCATTAGCTTATAGAAATTTTTCTGAAACTCGTTACTTGCCTGTTTTCGTAAATCCGTATTTAAATCAATGTATTTCTTTAGCCACCGTGACTGTTTAAATTTTAAAATTCTATGTACCGTCTTGAGTTTTAATCCGCGTTCTAAACATTTTTTTAAAGTCCTATAATGCATTACATATCGCGTTTTATCTAACAGAGTGGTCATTAATTTTGAATGTTTTGAACCGGGCGGCACCATATGTTCTGGACACATCGGGAGATCCTTATGTAGCTCATGTAATTCAAGTGGATACTCGATATCTACTTCCAAAATATAACCGATGTCTGACTCGTCCGATAAATTTGGAATATCTAAGGCATAAAATTGTTCGACGGGTACCCACTCGAAAGCACCTGTAGGTAGCGGAACAGACATCCCGGCTCCATACATGTTATTGATGTCAAAGTACATGATGTGAGTCTCTCTTTCGTCGGGATTAAACGCATCCCCCATGTACTTGTTGTTAGCTTTCGAATATCTGTTAGATACCTGCGCTACACCGCCTCTCACGCCTTTTTCAATCATCAGTATCATATCAATGTCTGTGAGAAGCTCTAAATTTTCTTTAGTTATTTTTAACATCGCGTCGAATGCCAGTCCCGGAGCAGTATAATAATTTAAAGCATCAAGTCCGTACGTCTGTATGCATGTCTCGCGGAAATTTTCAAATATATCAGCTAGCAGTAATACATCTGTTTTTAAATATATATCGGAATATTCTCCTAATGTCTTAATATCGAATTTATTCCAGATATTCATAGCGTGGTTATAATCGTCCTCTGTTATGTTTTCGTCAGTCAGTTTACTGTAAAATTCTTCTTTAGCCGGTAGAGATGTCTCGTCTAATTTTTCCCAAGAATTTAAATAATCATAAGGAAAAACACCTTTCCGCGTTAATAATTGAAATTGTTCATCATTATTACAGTACGATTTAGTGATTCGTTTCTGGTCATCGTCGAGATAGGAAGCTAGTTTTTCGATTTTGTCTGCCATAAACCTAAACGAATCAATAAATCTTAGTTTAATTTTCGTATCTTTAACTCGTTTAGTGAAAGAAATGTATTTTTCCTTATTAATCGGTAATAATGAAATTTGTCCGTCAAATGCCGTTGCTAGCTGTTTGATTATCAGGTGGCCATCGTAACCCGATAAACAATGAAATATAACCGGAATCACGTGACTATCTTGATAATTAATGTTACATCTCATATGCGCCGGTCCCCTATAGTACCCAGTTAAATGATTGTGATCGGCTACTTTGATGTCCGTCTCTTTGAAGGACCCCTCACAGATATGACAGACCTGCGCGAGATCGAATTCATTTTTTTGTGTCTCGTTTAACGACTCCATAGGTTTTATGTCGGACATGATTACATTAACTCGGTCTGAAATTTTTTCAAGTTCTTTAACAAACCAGTACTGACAGTCGGCGCCTCGGTACATTTTAAATTGTGATAGACTGTCATCGTACGAACATTTTAAGTAATACGCGACGCTAAAATATGTATGTTTCTGGTAATTTTGCGTATTTTGATTCGTGTTAGCATCACAGTCCTCTAAGATACATTCGAAATCAGCATAAATAGCGAACGGTACTCTTTCTTTATAACGGTAATTTTTAAATTTTAAAAACTTTTCATCCTCGTCGGGTAATTCAATTTTGCACGTATTAGTTTTCGAATTGCAATCATTTGAATGTCGGTCTAGAAGTTCTTGAGTAGAGAAATGATTAAGACATCGGTTGCAGATAAATTTTTCATGTCCGTGTGAAGATAATTGTTTAGATAATAATCGGGACATATTCCTTATCCAAGCAAAATGATATTGCGTAGCATCAGTAAAATTATCGGCAGAATGCGTAGGAATCATTAATAAATTTACGACCCGTTCATAACTGTATTTACTTAAACATACCGGTAAAACTTCCCTTTTAACTACGGTGTATACGTTTATCGAAATATCATTTAAGCGTTCGAATTTTTTAATATTTCTTAATTCCATCGGAAATTCGATGCCGTCATATTTCAAAACGTGTTTAAAATGAGGATATGAAACAATTCTATCAACATGATTTTTAGCGGGGTATAATGCCGAAACTACTGACCATAAGAAGCAATATTCATCATTATTTTTAACGTTAATAACACATTTTTTTTCTTTTATAAAGTTTGGCATTTCAGCGTATGTTGATAATCCCACTGTTATAGGACAATATTTATTAACATTTACTCTTAGCCCGATAATTTCCGATAAGGCCCAGCCTGAATCTTTTCCTTGAAAGTCTTCTAGATGTTTTAATAACCGTTCGGATACATTTTCTTTATACCATTCCTTTAAATTCGTATTTAAGTCTATCACAGCGTTCCTTGTAGCAAATGTTTTTAATTCCACTGTGCCATTAGTAGGCTGTACGAAGTTACATTCAAAAATAACATTTACTTTATTTAGTCCATCTTTCAAACATTTTTTAATTTGAATAGAGAAGCTCCTAAACGCTTTTTTAAAAAATAATACCGGTTCTTTAATTTGTACGTTAGTTATTATACCGGACTTAACACGATTTTTAAAACAAGATTCTACCTCTTGATATACTAAATATTTTCGTGCTGCCGGCTTTAAGGAACCGCCTAATATTTTATTTTTTAATTTTAATTTTTTCAATTGCTCTCGGTAGTATTTTAAAAGCGCTAAATTATTTTCCAACTTAAATATATTTTCACCTTTATTATCGATATGAATTTTGATTTTAATTGCCTTGGATACTAGTTTAATATTGCTATTAATTATCGAAATATGTTGATCGATTTCATAATCAGTCTTTAAGAGCAGCAATGATTTTTTAGTTAAATTAATTATATCAGTACTGAGTTTAGATACGGTCTCGGTAGACGACATACTGTTTCAATTAGACAACCGTTCGCCGCGAGAGATAAACAGCTAATGATCGAGGTGGGGAGATGACGCTGCTTTTATACTCGGCGGTCGAGGGTCACGTGACTTTGCAATGGACGATTTCTAAAAGGCCCCCAAATTTTCATAATCTGTTCGTCTTTTACATATAAAACAATGTTAAATTGCTATATCGCTGCGGGGTGGCTACATATTCCCATAAGAAACCATGTATTGTAAGACACAAAATAATTCACATGCATCTTTACCGTATACCTATCTTATGTTAGTAGGCTATCAGAAATGATTTCATTTGTTTACATTAACAATTTCCAGGAATCCGATAACGGCTATGCATTATGTTCTTATTAAATTGAAATCTAAACGTAGAGAAGCGAACGAATATTTATCTTATATAAAACTCAGGCTAACAAGTCTAGACTTGTCTGAAAAGCGTTTATATTGGGTCTCGATATTTCCTTTGATCTAGCCGCTGTAGTTATCTAAAGGTAATTAATCACGTTTTAAATATACACATAGCCGTAGACAGTCGACATTTATTTACATTAACAATTTCCGGGAATCCGATAACGTCTCTGCATTTGATCGCAGTTTTATATGTAAATCTAAAACTTAAGTATTGAAGTAGATGAATATTTATTCCATATATATGACTTGTCTATTTAAACTCAATGATGGACGTCTGTAGCCATTTTTCTTAACCTCTAACGTAAACATGCAATACTATTCGCCAATAACTATAAACAATAAACGGCAGCCATCTTATTTTTATTACTTGATACACCATATCACTAGATACACCCTATATACTTATTTTTATTACTAAATACACCCTGTATACTTATTTTTATTACTAGATACATCCTATATACTCTTAGCCACGCCCTCTTAGATATAATCTCTTATCTTTAGCTATAATCTAATATCTAAGCTCGGGGATTGGATCCCCCATCTCCCCCCTCCCATTAGGTCCTAGGACCTATCATCTAAGAAGATCCCACCTCACACTACAACCTAGATAATAGGATCTATCATCTAGCACCTGCGCGCCCCCCGCGGGGCTTCCGGAATGATGACGTCACACAGAACTCTGATTGCTACTCTACTGACGGGTTTGGTCCAGAATCGGCCTTACTTAACTACTTTCTTCAGACTTTCCTTTAACCATAATGACACCTTGTGGACACCTTATGGCCCTAAATCTGACCATTTCTCCCTGAAGAGAAGTCGTTATGATTCTATTTTCAAGCATAGCTTGGATCCAGCCACTTATGATTAGTTCAACCCCACTAGCAGCTGCCGCTGTGTATAGGGAGTTGGGCATTGCATTGTTGAATGCTCCTTCAATATCGAGAAATGCCGCCACCGCAATATCTTTTTCCTCAAGAGATTGGGTGATTTTCCTGAGGTTATTGCGTACCAGTTCGGTTGATTTGCAGGTTATTCAATATCTAATGTGTTTATGCTTTTATTGGGTGGCATTATGATGCATTACAATGTTTATTGGGACCTTTCTGTGCCTTATTAGGAATTATGCTGCATTTTGCTACAATTTAGAACACCTGCATGTAGATCAATTCATAGCAGACCACATGCATTTTGGATGGGTGCAGGCCTGTAGCTAGAAAATGCTTTAAGGGTGGGCAAACAATTTTTCAGAGGGGGGCCCGTGGGCCAAAAATTCGTTTTTTCCATTTAAAAATAGCTACCTCATTATTTTCTGCGATCGCCGTAGGTCGGGCGAAAATTATTTCAGGCCCGTCCTGGCCCACCTCTAGCCACAGGCCTGGATGGGTGGAAGGTCCCAGTGCAAAAGTTGTAATTTTCAGCAGTTACCAGGCAACTTATAGCTTTAGTAACCTTGTCTACTTTATACTGCAAATGCAACAAGCACTTTTCACGAATTTGGGCCCCATATAGGAAACTAAAAACATTTTCAATGTTAAAATCACCTCAAATTTCAAATGAATATCTGTGACAAAGTTTAGAGATAAAAAGTAGAGATCTTTTATTGTAGGGAATTTCGATTTATACAACATAGATGATTCGATATTCTATTTGACAAAATTTTGATTCAAGCATGAAAGAGGGTATGGATTTTTTTTTAATTTTAGCACATCGATGGAAAAGAAAATTGCACTCATGTTTTCACAACATTCAATTCAAATATGGAAAATGCTTGTATAGGTGTATATTGCAGAAGATAAAAATAATAAACACAAGTACTTAGGCACAAAATTTTATTTTTTATCTTTTAAAATTAGACTTTCACAAATGTTTTCGTTTTGTAGCACATAGACACTTGTGATGTTTATCCTCTTGTTCACAGGACAATTATTTTCAGAGCTGTATTGTGGGGAAACTTTTTTAGAGCATCGCAGAGCCTCTATTGCTGGTCCAATAGATGCTATACATTTTTTGAAAATATTTAATTCTTCTTTATCTTGAATGCTATTTATTAGCTCTTTTATATTATTTATATCATTAATTAATTCATATTTCCTTTTAATAAAAATTTCTTCGTCATTCTCATCTACATCATTTTCAGCTGTGTCAATGTGGACTGAATTATCTTCACTATCATTAGTTGAAGAAGTGGTTGTAATTTCTTCGGCAGGCTGATTATTTCGTTTAGTCATGTATCTACTAATCAAGTGTATATGTTTGCACATATTCCATTTGATGCTGTTGTCTGGGCAACTGCATATATATTTGTGTATGCATGTGTTACATTCTTTACAAATAAAATTACACGTACATTTTCTATTATTTTCTTGAATAGAGTATAATTCAGTAGAATTCGTGGACGGAATCTGCCACCCACTGTCCGCTTCAATGATATTAGTCACATCAAGGGAAAGACTAACGATGTGTCTATTTCTTAAAGCTTTTAGTTTGCTGCTTATTTTATCTTGATGTAACATAATCGATCTATCAAATAACGTATTTTTAATAAATTTCATCAATATACTGATACATTTGTCGAGCCTTTTTAAGTTTTTACCATGACAGTAAATGTATTTCAGCATCTTGTGAATTCGCTCAAGATGCATATTGTCACGTACATCAGCTTCCAGTCTAAAACAGTAAGCCCAACTTTTGCAAGTTTTCAAATAATTATCCTGAAAATATTGCCCGAAAGCATGAGTTTCGGGATCTTCCATTAATTTTCTATCTGCTTCATTCAAAATTATTTCGAATGTCTGTTCAGATCTTTCTTCCATTAAAGTTCTTAAAATGCGATAGACTTCTACTTGTTTTTTTTTATTTTTCACTTTGCAAAGGTTCTTTCTCCAGGATTCGTCAATATGCCAAGTGCAATATAATTGTTTATCTGGAGGTTCCATAATTGTCAGCCACGAATTGAAAAAGGATTCAGCCATGTCAGACATGAAAATTCTTGGTTTTATCGACCCAGAATACTTTTTAATATGTTCATAAAAAATAGAAATTGCAACTTGATCTGTCCTGTTAGATATCAAAAATGCACAAGGAAAACCTTGGCACATATCATCAATCACCATCAACGTAATCAGTTCAAATCCATAGGAATTCCGACCATGTGTTCTATCAATACATATGCAGTTAACTCCAGACTTATTTAAAATTTCACACTGGGTTTCGTTCATTATGATAAGAAAAAAATCCTCCAGTTTTAAGTCGGGATAATCTTTACACAGCCTATCTTGTGGTTTGTAAAATAAAATGCACATGGAGTCTCGCATTTTGGTGACCCAAGCATCGATGCTAATCACATTTGCATTATTATTGTTTCTATGTCTGCAGGAATTATTATTCAAATTGTAAGAGCTTTCAATATTTAACAAGTCCTTCCGTGTTAATAAGTGTAATCTTTCTAATTTTTCGCTGACAATGGAATCTCTCACCTGTTGATATTAAGCAAAATATTAATGAACAAAATTTTTCTAATAATTTCTTTTGGAAAAAAATTAGGGATTGCAATACTGGTAAACTAGTAAATTGCAAACCCTGGAACAAATTCACATTTTGCATAATGGTCTATGAAAGCATTATATTGAATCCCAATGAATCTACTTGTGTAAATAAATAAAAAAACAGGGCTTTCAAAATTTGATACCTCAAAACACTCCAATCCAACAAAATTTTATCAATATTATTGCAAATCACAATGTATTCCAGATACTCGTGTCCGGATCCTGTCGGATATCCATGGCGTAACAGGATGGAGCGGGGTCTGGTCAACATAAATAAATGAAACCTTAACCGAAACTCCATTTGCCAGAGCGTAAATTAAAAAAGGTATTATCAAATGCATTTCCGAAGATCCGAAGAACTTAATATTAAGGATAGGATTTTGCAGAGTGAGAGAGAAATATGCGTTTATTACCATGTTTATGTAGCTTAAGTATTATTAAATGTGACTTAAAATAATAAACTCAATATTTCATATTAAATCTAAATCTGTTTCATTTTGACTTTTGCACAGTTAGATTATTAATTTCGACCACTGTGTGTCACAATGAAAATATAATGTAAAATATAAACTAAATAAAAAATTTCTTTTCTGTACCTTAGGTGAATTACAGGGGCGGATTGGCCCACCGGGACGAATCCCGGTGGCCCGCTTCAATAGTGCGCCGCTGGCACCGGCTGCTTGGCAAGATAACCGGCTAATAAAGTAATAAGCGACCTGCAAGTTCTAAGATCCAGCTAGAGAAGTTGAATGATTTTTTTTATAATTATAATTTACGATTTTTTGAATGTTAATACAGCGAAAATAAATAATTTCATCGGTGAGAAATGTGGATATTTCAAAACGGCAGTTATTTGGCGCCATTAACTGTGACGTTTTCCGTTATGATTTGTCCATCGAAATTAATAACAAACTGGAAGGTGCACTCGACTAGAGAAACACAGAGAGAGAAACTTGCGTGCACTATTCCATCCTTTTTCTCGGTCTGTGTACAGACGGTTAAGGCAATCGGACGTTTTCTTCAAAAAATCAGATCTTGTTAGACAAGAACGGAATAGTGAACGGAAGTTTCTCTTTCCGTATAAACATGCTCCAATAGTATGACTTATGAATTACAAATATTGCATTGTGCCTAAATGTAAAACTAAGAGTATCACTACAAATATGGTAATTTTGCATTCAAGACTCTCCAAAATTAGTTCGTACACAGATGTCAGCAAGAGGTTAGGACACTGTGTCTACTTTGGACAAATTATCCGACTAACGGATGTCGTCATTGACTTCACGCCAATAAGAAACCGTTTGCAGTCACGTGGTTTTGTTTATATATAATTACAGCATAATCTTAATATTAATTTTACGGAAAATACATTTTATTTTCAATTTCTTCTGTTATAATCGTTTTCTGCGTAATGGAAATTAAAAGAAAATCACTTTTTCAAGCATTTTAAAATTTCATGCGTCTTCCCTATTATTATGTATTTGGGACCTAATTAGCCCAACAAGTTGACTATGGATGGCCCTTGAGATAGCCTCTGGTTATCCCTAAATAGGATTTCTATAGGACATCAATTTAAACATGTCTATCTTGACATGTTTAAATGTCAATAGGATAGCCTTTAGGGTAACCTAAAGGCTATCCTATAGATATTCGTATAGGTTATCCAATGGATATCCCTATTCTAGCTGCTATTAGAACCAAAGGATAACCACTGAACTTCCTATTGGCATCCCTAATGAACAATCCATTCATCGGATATAAGGGATCATTTTAGGATGTCCCGGGGCCATTCTGTGCTATATGGGTACATACACTCATGAGCAAAAGTATTGCATATTTTGAATTTTTAAAATAATTTATTACCCTTTTTGCTTGTATTAGTTTCTATTTAGGAAACATTAATATATACGAAGTATGGGATTTTATATGAAACAGAAACTGCAGGTTGATAAACAAATATTTTTATTAGAAAACAACAAATAAAGACAAATTCAATAATTAAATGCAACAGTTTGTTATTAGGTGGTGTTCTTCAATGAAACAAAAATCATCTTTAAAATTGGATTTAATACAGCGTATTACCTCCTCTAGCATATAAAACAGCTTGCATACGTCTTTCCATTCCAAAAAACAAATTTGTTAGATAATCTTGTGGAATTTGATTTTTTTTTTAATGGGGACCCGGTTGTTTACCTTAAATGGGTTTATGATAACAGTTTTTATTATTAAAAGGAATGTGTTTTTACGTTGTGACTAAAAATATTTATAAATAAACAGAACTTTTTACGTAGTACTAGATATTAGAAATATGCAATACTTTTGCTCATGAGTGTATATATCTAAAAAAATTTATGTGCTTAAATTAATATTCCGTATATTGGCAACATTGTGTGTATGACTACTTAATAAAAACTTTTTATAATTGTGTAGATATACCTATACAGATTCGGCAAATATAGTTCGTGATATAGGGAATAAATTTCGCTATTGTAAATAAAATACGTGGGGTCGGCGATGCGGTCAGCGGTGGTGGTATGAACCAGGCCCGGACTGGCTCCTTTGGGGGCCATCGGCTAGAGACTGAGGAGGGGCCCCGTTACCAAGTCTGGTGTCTTGAAAACCACATGCCAGTTTTTCCACTATTTTGCCTCTTGGAAAGTATTTGAGTAAACTCAGGATCTTTATCAAAAGTTAAGTTATTCTGTTGTAGTTTACTTACGTTTGCAATACATTTTTATATTATTTTTATTATATCTAATCTTATTACACACAAGAAAAAAAATAATCAATTACAAGTGGTTTATTACTTGAAAATGAGAGTAAGAAACATTTTTAGATTTAGGCAACTTAACCTGTGTTAAAGGCATCATCTACTGCAATACCTCAATAAAAAAATAAAAAAATAATTAGGGAAAACACCAAAGATCTTTAACTACTAGATGGTTTAACCCATAAGGAATTCGTATATGACAAAGCTGCAAACATCTCAACGGAGAGAGCAATATTAACACGCCCCAAAAAGCGAGACAGCAATGCTGGAATTGCCGGACTTTACCATTGCTAGTGTCGGGTCAGTTCGAGTTTGTCAACAAGACTTTACGCTCTTAAAGCGCAAACGCAATAAAATCTCAATCGGCACTAACAACTGACCGGGGCAACCAGCGGTGTTGCCAGACTGTAATCATTTTCTCTAGATTTTCCGATCGCTCAACGTTATTGCGTTTGACCGCTTCAAAATTCCCCGCTTTAAGCGACTTCTGTCTCTGATCTTTGACAACGTCGCGAAGGTTTGCGACAGGACACCAACTAGAAGCGAGGCATGCGCATAGACAACACGTGTATTTGGAGTTGAGCCCGGAGTGGAAGCAAAGTGGGAGAGATAATGGGCAGTTCTTTGCTTGAAAAGGTAGGATATGTTGTATACGAAATCAAGATAGGGTTGAGCGATCTAGGAGTTAAAACATCTTTGGAAAACACTGAGTAAGACAAGCATATGTAAAGAAAAAAGTTGTATTTTACTACGTGAGGCCCCAAATACAAACATCTTTTTTAGGAGCCCATTCGGGCCCCCAAGTATAAACCCTTTTTTTTGAGGCCCCCCGGGGCCCTCTTGGGTCGGGGGCCCTAGGCGATCGCCGACCAGCCGACCTAGCCAGTCCGGGCCTGGTATGAACGAATACCAATGCCCAGCGTCGATTTACAACAAGGCGTGGTTTACTTGCGCTGATACACGTTTACATATCACAAACCACAAACTGCAATTGCCGAATCTATATACACATCAAAACCAGAGATCAGAGATGGGGTAAAGGAAACTTTCTAATAAACATTTCCAGGAAATTTTCGAGAGTTTGCGGAATGAAGTTTTGATAAAAGTCAGAGATGGACCAAAATTTCATTCGGGGAATTTTCAAATGGAAAGTTTCCAGAATGAAGTTTTGATAAAAATGAGTTTTCAATAAAATATTTGAATATTTGAAAGATTCCAAAATTCCAGGCAAATGTTTCCTTTGGGAACTTTTGGAATATTCAAATATTTTATTGGAAACTTTCATTTTCATCAAAATTTCATTCTGGAAACTTTCATATGGAAAGTTTCCTTTACCAATCTGTGATTTTTATCAAAACTTCATTCCGGAAACTCCCGAAAATTTCCTGGAAAGGTTCATTGAAAAGTTCCTTTACCTGTTTCTGATCAAAACACCAAGTAATTTGCGTACAGCTTATTCATGCATGAGTAATAACTCAGTATATAATAGTCAACACCTCGATTTTTGTCCTGTGTTCCACATACGAGAACTGTAGGCATATAATCTTACCTCATCAAGAATATCATCCAATGGAACTTTTTCGGCAATCTTAGCAGCTAAAGTTTCACGTTGCGAACGAGTTAAAGTCAAATGGCATAATTCATTCTTATGACCTACATGTGTTTTTAAATAATTAACACTACATCTACCGTTAGCATTAACCAATAGTCGCATATGTGCTGGACAGTAGAAATTGATTTTTTTGCTTCCCTGTGTCTTAATTTGCCTGACTCCTTTTCCCTTTGCACGATAATGACCAGAGCGATGGCAATAAAAATGTATTTTTTCTTCTCCAGAAATGTTTCTCTTGCTACCATGTTTCTTAACAAAACTAACGTGTTGGTCAAGTTCCAAAGAAACTTTCCATGCCATAAAGTCATCTTGAGATGTGAACTGCATAATTTCCTTAATTAATTGTATATTATGTACATTTTCTAAATGGCTGGTGAATGTATTCCTCAAAATTGTTTTATTGCATAAACCACAGGTATAACCTACTGAAGCAGATGTCTGTGAAGTTAGCAACGCGTTGCCAGCAACGCGCCCCTGCAACGGCAACGACCAGCAACGGAAATAAGTTTTGAGGAAATATTCGAATTATCATTAGAAAAACGTGAATTTAGTACCTATTTACAATGGATATATACATATCTTCCTATATATTACCACCCTCGACCTCTATATGGTAATAGTCACTGTAACTGCAAAAAAAAAAAATTACCACAACCGAAAACATGGAAAATTTTTAAAAATTATTTTCTCGAACAGCGTGCTTTGCCAGTATTCAAATATACCTCCATATCATATTATATACTACCACCTACGACCTCTATATGGTGAGAGGCATTGTGAGAGCGGAATAAAATTACTGCAGCCAATAACATGAAAAATTAAAAAAAAATATTTTCTCGAACAGCGTGCTTTGCCAGTATTTAAATATACGTCCATATCATCGTATATACTACCATCTACGACCCCCATATGGTGAGAGACATTGTGACAGCGGAATAAAATTACTACAGCCGATAACATGAAAAATTAAAAAAAATTATTTTCTCGAACAGCGTGCTTTGCCAGTGTTCAAATATACGTTCATATCATCGTATATACTACCACCTACGACCCCCATATGGTGAGAGGCATTGTGACAGCGGAATAAAATTACTACAGCCGATAACATGAAAAATTAAAAAAAATATATTTTCTCGAACAGCGTGCTTTGCCAGTGTTCAAATATACGTTCATATCATCGTATATACTACCATCTACGACCCCCATATGGTGAGAGGCATTGTGACAGCGGAATAAAATTACTACAGCCGATAACATGAAAAATTAAAAAAATATATTTTCTCGAACAGCGTGCTTTGCCAGTGTTCAAATATACGTCCATATCATCGTATATACTACCATCTACGACCCCCATATGGTGAGAGGCATTGTGACAGCGGAATAAAATTACTACAGCCGATAACATGAAAACTTAAAAAAAATTATTTTCTCGAACAGCGTGCTTTGCCAGTTTTCGAATATACGTCCATATCATCGTATATACTACCATCTACGACCCCCATATGGTGAGAGGCATTGTGACAGCGGAATAAAATTACTACAGCCGATAACATGAAAACTTAAAAAAAATTATTTTCTCGAACAGCGTGCTTTGCCAGTTTTCAAATATACGTCCATATCATCGTATATACTACCATCTACGACCCCCATATGGTGAGAGGCATTGTGACAGCGGAATAAAATTACTACAGCCGATAACATGAAAACTTAAAAAAAATTATTTTCTCGAACAGCGTGCTTTGCCAGTGTTCAAATATACGTTCATATCATCGTATATACTACCACCTACGACCCCCATATGGTGAGAGGCATTGTGACAGCGGAATAAAATTACTACAGCCGATAACATGAAAACTTAAAAAAAATTATTTTCTCGAACAGCGTGCTTTGCCAGTGTTCAAATATACGTTCATATCATCGTATATACTACCACCTACGACCCCCATATGGTGAGAGGCATTGTGACAGCGGAATAAAATTACTACAGCCGATAACATGAGAACTTAAAAAAAATTATTTTCTCGAACAGCGTGCTTTGCCAGTTTTCAAATATACGTCCATATCATCGTATATACTACCATCTACGACCCCCATATGGTGAGAGGCATTGTGACAGCGGAATAAAATTACTACAGCCGATAACATGAAAAATTAAAAAAAATTATTTTCTCGAACAGCGTGCTTTGCCAGTGTTCAAATATACGTTCATATCATCGTATATACTACCACCTACGACCCCCATATGGTGAGAGGCATTGTGACAGCGGAATAAAATTACTATAGCTGAAAACATGAAAAAACCGTTGCTGGCAACGGTTTCGGTGCCGGCGCCTCCACCATCGTATTAAATAAATAAAACATTCCATATTTCGGACATAGAATTTTGCCGATGCTCAAAGATACATACATACCTTCCTCTATATTACCACTTTGGACCCCTATATGGTGAGAGTCATTGTAACTGCGAAAAAAAATTATTACAGCCGAAAATATGAAAAATTTTAAAAATTATTTTCTCGAACAGCGTGCTTTGCCAGTGTTCAAATATACGTTCATATCATCGTATATACTACCATCTACGACCCCCATATGGTGAGAGGCATTGTGACAGCGGAATAAAATTACTACAGCCGATAACATGAAAAATTAAAAAAAATTATTTTCTCGAACAGCGTACTTTGCCAGTGTTCAAATATACGTTCATATCATCGTATATACTACCATCTACGACCCCCATATGGTGAGAGGCATTGTGACAGCGGAATAAAATTACTACAGCCGATAACATGAAAACTTAAAAAAAATTATTTTCTCGAACAGCGTGCTTTGCCAGTGTTCAAATATACGTTCATATCATCGTATATACTACCACCTACGACCCCCATATGGTGAGAGGCATTGTGACAGCGGAATAAAATTACTACAGCCGATAACATGAAAACTTAAAAAAAATTATTTTCTCGAACAGCGTGCTTTGCCAGTGTTCAAATATACGTTCATATCATCGTATATACTACCACCTACGACCCCCATATGGTGAGAGGCATTGTGACAGCGGAATAAAATTACTACAGCCGATAACATGAGAACTTAAAAAAAATTATTTTCTCGAACAGCGTGCTTTGCCAGTTTTCAAATATACGTCCATATCATCGTATATACTACCATCTACGACCCCCATATGGTGAGAGGCATTGTGACAGCGGAATAAAATTACTACAGCCGATAACATGAAAAATTAAAAAAAATTATTTTCTCGAACAGCGTGCTTTGCCAGTTTTCAAATATACGTCCATATCATCGTATATACTACCATCTACGACCCCCATATGGTGAGAGGCATTGTGACAGCGGAATAAAATTACTACAGCCGATAACATGAAAACTTAAAAAAAATTATTTTCTCGAACAGCGTGCTTTGCCAGTTTTCAAATATACGTCCATATCATCGTATATACTACCATCTACGACCCCCATATGGTGAGAGGCATTGTGACAGCGGAATAAAATTACTACAGCCGATAACATGAAAAATTAAAAAAAATTATTTTCTCGAACAGCGTACTTTGCCAGTGTTCAAATATACGTTCATATCATCGTATATACTACCATCTACGACCCCCATATGGTGAGAGGCATTGTGACAGCGGAATAAAATTACTACAGCCGATAACATGAAAACTTAAAAAAAATTATTTTCTCGAACAGCGTGCTTTGCCAGTGTTCAAATATACGTTCATATCATCGTATATACTACCACCTACGACCCCCATATGGTGAGAGGCATTGTGACAGCGGAATAAAATTACTACAGCCGATAACATGAAAACTTAAAAAAAATTATTTTCTCGAACAGCGTGCTTTGCCAGTGTTCAAATATACGTTCATATCATCGTATATACTACCACCTACGACCCCCATATGGTGAGAGGCATTGTGACAGCGGAATAAAATTACTACAGCCGATAACATGAGAACTTAAAAAAAATTATTTTCTCGAACAGCGTGCTTTGCCAGTTTTCAAATATACGTCCATATCATCGTATATACTACCATCTACGACCCCCATATGGTGAGAGGCATTGTGACAGCGGAATAAAATTACTACAGCCGATAACATGAAAACTTAAAAAAAATTATTTTCTCGAACAGCGTGCTTTGCCAGTTTTCAAATATACGTCCATATCATCGTATATACTACCATCTACGACCCCCATATGGTGAGAGGCATTGTGACAGCGGAATAAAATTACTACAGCCGATAACATGAAAACTTAAAAAAAATTATTTTCTCGAACAGCGTGCTTTGCCAGTTTTCAAATATACGTCCATATCATCGTATATACTACCATCTACGACCCCCATATGGTGAGAGGCATTGTGACAGCGGAATAAAATTACTACAGCCGATAACATGAAAACTTAAAAAAAATTATTTTCTCGAACAGCGTGCTTTGCCAGTGTTCAAATATACGTTCATATCATCGTATATACTACCACCTACGACCCCCATATGGTGAGAGGCATTGTGACAGCGGAATAAAATTACTACAGCCGATAACATGAAAACTTAAAAAAAATTATTTTCTCGAACAGCGTGCTTTGCCAGTGTTCAAATATACGTTCATATCATCGTATATACTACCACCTACGACCCCCATATGGTGAGAGGCATTGTGACAGCGGAATAAAATTACTACAGCCGATAACATGAGAACTTAAAAAAAATTATTTTCTCGAACAGCGTGCTTTGCCAGTTTTCAAATATACGTCCATATCATCGTATATACTACCATCTACGACCCCCATATGGTGAGAGGCATTGTGACAGCGGAATAAAATTACTACAGCCGATAACATGAAAAATTAAAAAAAATTATTTTCTCGAACAGCGTGCTTTGCCAGTGTTCAAATATACGTTCATATCATCGTATATACTACCACCTACGACCCCCATATGGTGAGAGGCATTGTGACAGCGGAATAAAATTACTATAGCTGAAAACATGAAAAAACCGTTGCTGGCAACGGTTTCGGTGCCGGCGCCTCCACCATCGTATTAAATAAATAAAACATTCCATATTTCGGACATAGAATTTTGCCGATGCTCAAAGATACATACATACCTTCCTCTATATTACCACTTTGGACCCCTATATGGTGAGAGTCATTGTAACTGCGAAAAAAAATTATTACAGCCGAAAATATGAAAAATTTTAAAAATTATTTTCTCGAACAGCGTGCTTTGCCAGTGTTCAAATATACGTTCATATCATCGTATATACTACCATCTACGACCCCCATATGGTGAGAGGCATTGTGACAGCGGAATAAAATTACTACAGCCGATAACATGAAAAATTAAAAAAAATTATTTTCTCGAACAGCGTACTTTGCCAGTGTTCAAATATACGTTCATATCATCGTATATACTACCATCTACGACCCCCATATGGTGAGAGGCATTGTGACAGCGGAATAAAATTACTACAGCCGATAACATGAAAACTTAAAAAAAATTATTTTCTCGAACAGCGTGCTTTGCCAGTGTTCAAATATACGTTCATATCATCGTATATACTACCACCTACGACCCCCATATGGTGAGAGGCATTGTGACAGCGGAATAAAATTACTACAGCCGATAACATGAAAACTTAAAAAAAATTATTTTCTCGAACAGCGTGCTTTGCCAGTGTTCAAATATACGTTCATATCATCGTATATACTACCACCTACGACCCCCATATGGTGAGAGGCATTGTGACAGCGGAATAAAATTACTACAGCCGATAACATGAGAACTTAAAAAAAATTATTTTCTCGAACAGCGTGCTTTGCCAGTTTTCAAATATACGTCCATATCATCGTATATACTACCATCTACGACCCCCATATGGTGAGAGGCATTGTGACAGCGGAATAAAATTACTACAGCCGATAACATGAAAAATTAAAAAAAATTATTTTCTCGAACAGCGTGCTTTGCCAGTTTTCAAATATACGTCCATATCATCGTATATACTACCATCTACGACCCCCATATGGTGAGAGGCATTGTGACAGCGGAATAAAATTACTACAGCCGATAACATGAAAACTTAAAAAAAATTATTTTCTCGAACAGCGTGCTTTGCCAGTTTTCAAATATACGTCCATATCATCGTATATACTACCATCTACGACCCCCATATGGTGAGAGGCATTGTGACAGCGGAATAAAATTACTACAGCCGATAACATGAAAAATTAAAAAAAAATATTTTCTCGAACAGCGTACTTTGCCAGTGTTCAAATATACGTTCATATCATCGTATATACTACCATCTACGACCCCCATATGGTGAGAGGCATTGTGACAGCGGAATAAAATTACTACAGCCGATAACATGAAAACTTAAAAAAAATTATTTTCTCGAACAGCGTGCTTTGCCAGTGTTCAAATATACGTTCATATCATCGTATATACTACCACCTACGACCCCCATATGGTGAGAGGCATTGTGACAGCGGAATAAAATTACTACAGCCGATAACATGAAAACTTAAAAAAAATTATTTTCTCGAACAGCGTGCTTTGCCAGTGTTCAAATATACGTTCATATCATCGTATATACTACCACCTACGACCCCCATATGGTGAGAGGCATTGTGACAGCGGAATAAAATTACTACAGCCGATAACATGAGAACTTAAAAAAAATTATTTTCTCGAACAACGTGCTTTGCCAGTTTTCAAATATACGTCCATATCATCGTATATACTACCATCTACGACCCCCATATGGTGAGAGGCATTGTGACAGCGGAATAAAATTACTACAGCCGATAACATGAAAAATTAAAAAAAATTATTTTCTCGAACAGCGTGCTTTGCCAGTGTTCAAATATACGTTCATATCATCGTATATACTACCACCTACGACCCCCATATGGTGAGAGGCATTGTGACAGCGGAATAAAATTACTATAGCTGAAAACATGAAAAAACCGTTGCTGGCAACGGTTTCGGTGCCGGCGCCTCCACCATCGTATTAAATAAATAAAACATTCCATATTTCGGACATAGAATTTTGCCGATGCTCAAAGATACATACATACCTTCCTCTATATTACCACTTTGGACCCCTATATGGTGAGAGTCATTGTAACTGCGAAAAAAAATTATTACAGCCGAAAATATGAAAAATTTTAAAAATTATTTTCTCGAACAGCGTGCTTTGCCAGTGTTCAAATATACGTTCATATCATCGTATATACTACCATCTACGACCCCCATATGGTGAGAGGCATTGTGACAGCGGAATAAAATTACTACAGCCGATAACATGAAAAATTAAAAAAAATATATTTTCTCGAACAGCGTGCTTTGCCAGTGTTCAAATATACGTTCATATCATCGTATATACTACCATCTACGACCCCCATATGGTGAGAGGCATTGTGACAGCGGAATAAAATTACTACAGCCGATAACATGAAAAATTAAAAAAATATATTTTCTCGAACAGCGTGCTTTGCCAGTGTTCAAATATACGTCCATATCATCGTATATACTACCATCTACGACCCCCATATGGTGAGAGGCATTGTGACAGCGGAATAAAATTACTACAGCCGATAACATGAAAAATTAAAAAAAATTATTTTCTCGAACAGCGTGCTTTGCCAGTTTTCAAATATACGTCCATATCATCGTATATACTACCATCTACGACCCCCATATGGTGAGAGGCATTGTGACAGCGGAATAAAATTACTACAGCCGATAACATGAAAACTTAAAAAAAATTATTTTCTCGAACAGCGTGCTTTGCCAGTTTTCAAATATACGTCCATATCATCGTATATACTACCATCTACGACCCCCATATGCTGAGAGGCATTGTGACAGCGGAATAAAATTACTACAGCCGATAACATGAAAACTTAAAAAAAATTATTTTCTCGAACAGCGTACTTTGCCAGTGTTCAAATATACGTTCATATCATCGTATATACTACCACCTACGACCCCCATATGGTGAGAGGCATTGTGACAGCGGAATAAAATTACTATAGCTGAAAACATGAAAAAACCGTTGCTGGCAACGGTTTCGGTGCCGGCGCCTCCACCATCGTATTAAATAAATAAAACATTCCATATTTCGGACATAGAATTTTGCCGATGCTCAAAGATACATACATACCTTCCTCTATATTACCACTTTGGACCCCTATATGGTGAGAGTCATTGTAACTGCGAAAAAAAATTATTACAGCCGAAAATATGAAAAATTTTAAAAATTATTTTCTCGAACAGCGTGCTTTGCCAGTGTTCAAATATACGTTCATATCATCGTATATACTACCATCTACGACCCCCATATGGTGAGAGGCATTGTGACAGCGGAATAAAATTACTACAGCCGATAACATGAAAAATTAAAAAAAATATATTTTCTCGAACAGCGTGCTTTGCCAGTGTTCAAATATACGTTCATATCATCGTATATACTACCATCTACGACCCCCATATGGTGAGAGGCATTGTGACAGCGGAATAAAATTACTACAGCCGATAACATGAAAAATTAAAAAAATATATTTTCTCGAACAGCGTGCTTTGCCAGTGTTCAAATATACGTCCATATCATCGTATATACTACCATCTACGACCCCCATATGGTGAGAGGCATTGTGACAGCGGAATAAAATTACTACAGCCGATAACATGAAAAATTAAAAAAAATTATTTTCTCGAACAGCGTGCTTTGCCAGTTTTCAAATATACGTCCATATCATCGTATATACTACCATCTACGACCCCCATATGGTGAGAGGCATTGTGACAGCGGAATAAAATTACTACAGCCGATAACATGAAAACTTAAAAAAAATTATTTTCTCGAACAGCGTGCTTTGCCAGTTTTCAAATATACGTCCATATCATCGTATATACTACCATCTACGACCCCCATATGGTGAGAGGCATTGTGACAGCGGAATAAAATTACTACAGCCGATAACATGAAAACTTAAAAAAAATTATTTTCTCGAACAGCGTACTTTGCCAGTGTTCAAATATACGTTCATATCATCGTATATACTACCACCTACGACCCCCATATGGTGAGAGGCATTGTGACAGCGGAATAAAATTACTATAGCTGAAAACATGAAAAAACCGTTGCTGGCAACGGTTTCGGTGCCGGCGCCTCCACCATCGTATTAAATAAATAAAACATTGCATATTTCGGACGTAGACCTTGAAAAATTGAGACCTTATTGGCTCCTCGCAAATAAAAATATATACTAAATCTCAATTTCATGGAGTCTTGTGTACTTGTTTCACTTATTACTTACCCCTCTCTCCCCAAAGTAACAGAATAAGATTAAAACATAATTTAGTTCCAGATCTCGTTATGGTTCATAGGTATAAAGATAATTTTCAATATTAGAAATCGTTCCAGACTAATCGTAGTCACAAAAAAGTTGCTGACTTTTTTTTCAGGTATTAATACGCAAGAGGTCGATTTTTTACCGGGTAATTTTTTTTTGGACAAAAACCTGTTTTCCCATGAAAATTATTCGGAATTAGGGGCATGGAAAAATCGCGACACGAAGTGGAGCGATTTTTCCTATGTCCCTTAATTCGAGCAAAATTTTCATGGAAAACAGGTTTAAGTCACTCAAAAAAAAATTACCCAAGTAGAAAATCAACCTCGTGTGTATTACAGAAAATTAATATATGATTAAAAAATTATTATCTACAATACTTAATTATTAAAACAACAAATGTGTTTATTTAATGTTTCAAAAATAACGATTTATAATAAAAGATAAAACATTTTCTGTTTTTTATCATGTTACCCAACAAACACTAAATAAAGGTCGGCCCATCAGCGGGCCTCATTAGGCCGGAAATCAAACTTCTGGCTCCGTGATGGCCCGCTGGAAGGCCGACCTTTAGTGTTTGTAACCCCAGTCAGTAAAAATGTTTGCAAGTTCATCAGCAGTCATATCTTTTTCGAGGGAATAATGCAAAAAGCTTTAAATTGTTTCCATATAGGATTTTTAGTGTTACTCGTTTTAACTGGGACACTTTCATTCATAGCTTCGTTAATATTTTCTCGTGAAACATCACCAAATCGCTTTTTCTCATTCATTTTGTGTACAAAAATCAAGATGAAAACGTGAAATTTCAGATTTTAATAATTTCAATTCAATGACATTTTCAGTTTGACACATGGCTACTACGAAAAAAGTAACATACATTTTTCGATTTTTTCCACATCGATAGCCGTTTTTCTCACTTTAAACAAATCCTATTGGTCGATTTTTTGAAAATGTACGTTTTGATTGATGAATAAAGAATATATTAATGACAGTTAAAATCTCTCCAACATTATTTTATTTTAGCTTGTCACAATTTAGTACGCCAATATTCTTGGCTAAAGATGTTGGTCTCGGATGTCTGGGGCCGGGCAGGACTATTGCCCTTTACCCCAGTACATCGCTGTAGACTGGGGACCAGCCTCGTGCAGAGCGGGCGAACTTACTTTGCGTCGGCCCCACTCACAAATGTGAGCGGTACAGACGATTTCGGCCCACCTCCCTGGGCCCTGGCTCGTTGGACCTTGCTGGCTAAGGCCTCTTCTGGCGTTCTTCTGTCTTGGTTTTCTTTTCTTCGCCAGCTTGTTTCCCCCCGGGGGGTAGTCATCGGTCTGTTTGGTGTGTTGGAAGTTTTGGCAGGAGAGACTGCCGGTACACAGGATGCCAAGAGACATCCTGTCATCCGGATCGTCGGTTAGGTAAGGATGAGCTGTGTAGCTCGAGGAAGGGCAGACCTAAATGCTATTGGTAGCATTTTTAGTCTGCCCGGAGCCAAGGGGACCACAGGTACTGGACTGTAAGTTTGTCCGGTACCTGCAGGGTCGTGGGTGGGGTGTTGGGTGTCGTCATGTCTCTTCTGGTACCTTGTCCATCGACGGGGTGGTCCAGGTGGCGTCACTGGGGGGTGAGGTGGGGCAGGTTTGCGAACAGGGCCCCCATCATGGTACACATCTGCTGCATCTGGGCCAGTACAGCAGCGATTTGTCCAGCCTCTGGGGGGCCTGTAGTGGTTGGACAGGGTTGACGGTCTTCCCTGCGGGTCCCTGGGCTGCCCTGGCGTAGCTAAGCCCGGGGGTCGTCCTTCTGGTGGCTGCGTTGGGAGCAGGTTGCTTCCGGGGGGCAGGTGTCTGAGCAGTCTTTTTGGGGCATCTGGGCATCCTCGGTAACTGGCTGGGTGTGCACCCTGGCAGTTTGCACACTTGGCTGGCGTGTCCTAGGTCTTTTGGCAGTCCGAGGAGCGGTGGGCCTCTCCACATTTGACACATTTCGGCCGTGCAGTGCACCTTCCTTGGGCATGGCCGAAACTCTGACATCTGTGGCACTGCGATATGATCTGCTTGGCTCGCTGTTTCTCCGTCTTGACCACTAGATAACAGCAACGGTTTACTGCCAGGATGTTTGCCTGGGCCGGGGGGACCAGGACCAGCACGAGGGGGATTTCTTGTTTTGTCCTCCGGGATGACATCCTCTGGACAGATACAGGTGAGAATCCCTGTCGTTCTAGGTCCTGTTTGACTTCTTCGGTGCTTACGCCGGTGGGAATGCCCCGGATTACCACTCTCAGTGTCCTCTCTTCGGGCAGGGCATATGTGTGGTATTCACGTTGCTCCTGCTGGAACAACGTGGTCATCTTTGAGTGGTCCTCCTTGGAAGCGGGCTCTATGGCAATGCCCTCCCTGACCACCTTGGCACAATTTAGTAGGACACTGTATTTAGATGCTTGTGAGTATTACTGGTTTGAGAATTTTGGGACAGTGACAATTATTTCGTGTCTTATTAATTAATTCATCTGACTTTGCCCCCCCCGAACACATTCCTGCGTTTATCCGATAAAATTCAGAGCTCTCGGGATATAACCTATGATTAAAAATTAAGAAGTGTTAGAATTTAAGCAGTGTTTTACATCAACAAAGGAGAATCATCGGAAGGCAGTTGGAGAGAAGCAGTAAAGCAATCCATTGGTAGGTATAAGAACTTTTTTTTATCTCGATTTTTTCCTCTGGTGTCTCTTATACAGATTCAGAAAGTCCTTCGTTTGGCATAGCGCTATTAGCCGACCACCCACAATAAAGACGTCTACCAGTCCTCTAGCAGAGGCAAAGAGTGGACACACTCATCAAGAGGCATGTAAATGATTGCATGCTCTCGCTTGCTTTTATTGCCAACCCAATACGTACATTTGCCGATACTATATATTGAAAAGAATTCCTCCGAGAGTGGAGTCTCTCAGACGAGTTTTAAAAAGTTCATCTACAATGACACGTGATCAACTAACTTCGAACCGTTGACTGAAGATCGTCACTCTTCACTCAACATTTTAACATATCTATAGTTTATTAAAATTAAATTAAATTCTCCATCCCTGAAAAAAAATGTTTTATTCTGTTTTTTTCATGGTTTATGTGATTGTGCAGTTTTATTGGTTTCGTTGTTGGGAGGGTAACTAGGTTAATTAATACCAAGGCTGGCTTTGTAAACTGTTTATTACGAAATGACGATGTACATTTGAACTTATAGGTTACATGCACGACAGGTGTATCGTGGATTACATGCACTGTATTATCTGCAACACTATAGGCAACACATCATCTGTTGCCTACATCATATTTTACTTGTCACAATTTTACATTTTGTAAATGTTACCTTTGTTAAATGCAATTTTCAGATGTAAACTAGACTAGTATTACTATGAGAAGATGCCAGGGCGGAGCCAAAATGCGCGAATATTTTTACCAGTGGCATAGCTTTATCTGGGGTATAGGGATGTGTAATTGCAATAAAAGTTTCGCGGTCAAGGAACTGTGAAAATGGAGTAGAATAAAACTTGCCAACGGTTACGAGTAACCTTTGTTCAGGAGAAGTGTGAGAATAGTAAGTTGTACTAAACTTTGCCTAATAAAGTTGTTTTATTATTATTATTACCGTCGCCGCCGCTCTACTGCAAGGCACCGCCGCCACTGGTGTTGACATTGAATATCACGTACTTCTTTCTCATTGGCTTAGAATGATGGAGGGCACAAACTCATTTTTTGCTGGCATCTTCTCATAGTAATACTACTTTACTATTTGTAAATACAGAAAATATACAAACTTATAAAATATCTATGAAATAAAAACATATAGCATTTTACAAATAATCACAAACAAATATTTACATAATATTTAGAATTATGTAGGAGTATTAGTGCTATGATAAAATTATTTATTTATCTCATGATTCAGTACATAGTCAAGGGGGCTTGAATGTCAAACGAGATCCCATGTTGAATTCCTGGCCATGACAACGAGATTTTGTTGGAAAAAGGAATTAATCTTAGAATACTTTGATATTGGATGTATCCTGCCTTGTCTCAAAAGATATCTAGCCTTTCCCACACAGAGCCCATCTCGTCAGGGATGAAGGATATTACTTGTGGTGTTGTTACAAAACCTTTGGGCTGTTGGCCAGCTCCTGAAAATTTAATAGTTAATTCTTCGAAAGTAGATATTTTAAAATGTCTTTACTGCTTTAAGATCTGCTGGATCTAAGCAAACTGTGGACACTCCACGCAGTTCGTCAGCAATAAATCTAGATTTTTCTATAATCGTTTGTCATTCTTATGAATCTAGAATTTCCTTAAAATTATCCATGATGATGAAAGACATTTTCCTAGCTGCACAAACTGTTACATAGCTTTTTAGGATAATTACTTCCTTGTCTAGTGGAAGTATAGTAATGAAAAAAAAAACTTTGAAAATTATTATTGTTGAAATACGTAGAATGTCATGAAACGTTGAGATTTTAAATTTCAGGAAAAAAAATCGGCCTGTCTGTCTGTCACTTCTCTTGTGCGCACGATCACTCTGGAACCGTTTAAGTATTGAGTTGAAATTTGGTACACATATGTATTTTAAAGAGATCTGGAAGTAGATTATATTTTGATTTTAATCTGTTGAAGGCTGAATCTGTTGTGGCTGAATTCGCCTCGAAGTGAATAGCATTGTTTTTAGAATGGGAATGATTAGAATCTGATGAATTTGTAATATGGGAATTAGAAGGTAATGCATCATCGACATTCTCTACTTTATATACGATTGAATTTGTGGAAGAATTTGCTATACTTCTCGATGAATCGGACAGTAAATAGAATCTTGGATTTTTACTGTTTGGCTGTATTTTTTCTGAAGTACTCGTCTTTGAGGAACAATGCGAGACCTCAGAGGAAGATCGTGCAGCTTTATTTCCATAGTTAGAATAATTAAGTTTGATACATTCTTCATTTGAGACATGCGAATTGGAAGGTAATACATAATCGCCATTTTGTATATTTGTGGATGAATTCGCTACCATACTAGACACACTTACTGATGAATCAGACAATGAATAGAATTCCTTTGGAAATTTACATTGTGGCTGTTTTTCCTCTGAGGTGTTAGCATTGAAACCGTTTTCTGAAAGTTGTAATGGGGATTTGCTTAAAATCTTTTCGGAATTTTCTGTAAAAGTACAGTTTGGTTTGCCATCTAGTAAGTGAGTTTCACTACTTTTTTTATCGTCATTAAGTTTACATCTAACCCAAGTTTTCTTTAAATTATACCGGTTCTTCAAGGTGTTTTTCATATTCAATAATAGACATAACATGCCATAATCAGAATTCTCCGTATAATATGCACCTTCTAGGTTGTAGTGCGTAGCGTACGACTGCAAAGATTGAATTATCGATTTAGTGCGAGGTTTCTTTCCAATTGCTTTCGTTTTACGAATTATTTTGCTACCCGCCGAAATATATTTATGTATATTGGCCGTGTTTCTTTGCAAGACATTTAATATAATTGATCGATATTTTCCGGTATCAGACGAATATACATACTCGGCTGCAAGATGCAATTCCTCAGATGAAGTCGTTAATTTGGTGAAATCGTTACATTTTATATTGGGATAGTGAGTATTAAAAAATATTGCTATTTTTTTGTAATCAACTACAACCGGTTTAACCATTGTAAATATAATAATATAATAAAATAATATCGGTAAAAATTAATTTACCTAACTTACTCTAATAAAAATTTAGTCGCTGTTTATGTACTGTCTTCTTGAAGATACTACACAGCAATGGGCGATTGAACGGCGTGGGGGTTTGGTCGTTCGTCATGTTAATCTAATTTCCGTTACATTATGAATTTTAGCCAATCACAAAAATAAGCGCTATATTTTCCTGGAAGAAATCCGTCTGTCTCAAATTATATATCTTTGTCTCTTTTCAATTTGCTTACATTAGGTTAAAAAAACAGATAAATCTGTAGATCTGGCAACACTGAGTTTATTTCATGAGTTCTATTAGATAGGATTGTGGTTAGTGGTTACCAAGATTGGTACCAATCTTGAGTGATTACATATTAAAGATCTTTAGGTTACATAGCACACAAATTCCGAGTTTCGCATCTCAGCACATGAGCCATCCCATCAGATGGCATTAGAGATGGTGCTGAGTGAATTTTCTTCGCAACAGGTCCCAACTGTTCCGAAAAGTACCATCTCTATTGCCATCTGATGGCTCATCTGGAGCCCTATTCTCCAGTCGAGAGAATGATCATTTCGGGAGAAACGAAAGAGAAAGAAATAGGAAACATAACGAAATAAAAAGAGAAAAAATATCCCGATTCACTTCTCCTAAGCTGGAGAATAGGACCCCAGGGGTATAAATTTGCACTGGTGTAGGAGTGGAGGATTTTTGAACAAAGTTATATTTTTCTTCGGTACAGAAATCGGTACCGCCTTCCGCGAAATCAAACAACAAACCAATAACAAATATAAAATAAAATAGTGAAAGTGTACCTACAAGTAAGGTCTGAATTTTAAAAATGGTCGTAAAATTTTATCCTAGTACAGGAAGATACCTAAGTTTCAACAATGCATTTTTTATTAAAAATATAATTGAAAATCATTTTCCTTTTATTAGATAAAATTACTAACATATCGTTCGTTAACAGTAAAATCAAGTTAGGTTCAAAATATTTTGGACTTTGTCGCCCAGTGATTTTGGCTTAAAAAATGCACTGCAGTTGGTTGTCTATGAATACACGAGGCAAAACTCGGTTTTTGCAAAAATTTAAAAACGCAGGTTTTATTATTCAAATATCCTCCAAGGACTGTTAACTACACAGGATAGGTTTTCTCTTATCTCCACGGATTTATTCCCAAAGGTCATACGCGATTACCCAGGTTGTGACGTCGACAACGGTCTCGGTCTGCTAGCGGTTCGCCCCAGCGGTCCTTTTTAAAATAGATACTACATTTTGTGGAATGCTGTTTTATTTTATTTTTTTTTAGCTAAATAGGTCTCGATATTTTATGAATAGTAAAGTAAAAGTTTCTAGGTTTTTTGAGGGTGGAAAGACACCAAAACACAAATATGGCGTACATATCCTATCGTAGCCGTAGAGCCAGTGGCGCAAACAACTACCATCGCACCGAGAAATAAAACAGCTTAAACGTCACAAACCGTCCAAACAGAGTGGGGATGGGTAACGTTACGCTTATGGAGATGAGTTATCCTGTGTAGTGAACAGTCCTTGTTGACTTGTCCCCTTGTCTTGAATTGGTAGTACACCTGTTAAGGTCTTCACCAGGGCTGGATTAAGGATTGGCGCGCCCATAGGTTAATCATATATTTGCGCCCTCTTATTTATAATGGAAAAAAAAATTGAGAGGGGGGGGGGGGGGGGGGGTGAAATCTAAAAAAAATATGTATTGTCCAGATTGAAAATTGATGAGCGGGGTGAAAAATTGAACAATTATTGATGAGCCGGGGAGATTATCGAAAACGAAAATTGATTTTTTTTATTTCTTAATAACCAGAGACCGCCAAGAGCTCGCGACGCCCCTCATGCCCCCAATCATGGCCGGTAATGCCAGTATAATAATAAACATAGCATTCTTTACACCCAAGAAGACGTTTACGGTCCTTGCTTTATACCCGCACTTCGCTATTGCATTATGCTGATATTGCTAAGGTGCATATCATGGCCTTTTCATAGTAATGATTTATTTTAAACATTTACATATATCGAATCTTTAATACTGTTTATTTTAATATTGTTTCATTTACTAAAATGTTATATAATATAATGTGTATGTATGTGTGTGTATGTTATATAATATATTGTTTTTAGCGCCAAAGTTTATAACTAAAATTTAGTTAAATACATCAAAGTAAGCCTATACTCTATTTTAATTTTGTTTTTTTTATTACATACTAAAATTTTATATACAACTGTATAAGATGTTGATTTAATACAAAATCGACATTTTAGCCGGAAAAAAGCGGGAATTTTCAAAGTTTGCTACGGGAAATGTCAGTTATTGGAATTGGCAGCACTGGATCATTATTTGTGATTCGAAAATGGCGTAAGTAAGATGTTTTAAGTTATAATTGAAAAATTCATGAAACATTTTTTGCATGTTACTAATATTTGTTGATATTTCACGATTATGAATAGATACAATGTTTACTTTAGTTAAATACGACAAACAAAACAATTGTTAAAAATTGATAACGTTTTGTTTGTAACCAGATCTTTCATTTCAACGATTCTCTATACTTAGGATGCTCGTTATTTGATCGATGAATTTGTAGTAGTTAAAAGACAATGCAAGGGCTGTATCTGTTTGCCTCACAGATTTACAGATACATATATACATAATACATAACCCCACGGTTTGCCTCCAAAATTAGGCGAGACGTTGAAAGCAGGAAACAATCCTCCACTGCGCACGCGCCCGCATTTGAACGACTAGGTACCCGCCTAATTCGAATACCTCACGAAAGTATATTTTGGTGACAAAAACTGATGCGGTAGATTTTTTTGTTAATACCAGAATCGGTTTATTCAGCACGCCAAGAAACAAAGGATAAGATGATTATGATCAAAAGCGGAGCCCATTTTTTTTTATCGATCAGTGTTATTTTTTTACCTACCTTAACGAACTCATAGTGGAACACAGATATTTTGTGTTGTATAAAATTAAACTAGAAACATTGTTATTTAGAACAATAATATAATTATTATAACTACTCACTAATTAGTAATTATCAGAGCTGGGTGATTACTTGTAATTTAAAAATAATTATAATTACAAATTACTTTTTTAAAAAAGGAACTAATTACAATTACAATAGTACATGTCTTTAAAAGAGGAATTAGCAATTACTTTTCTAATTACTTTTATGATAAAGTAAATTATAGTGACCAAACAGAGAAAAAGGTAAGTTAAAAATTTTTATTAAAAATGTTGTGTAATATTGCGTTTTAATATTTATTAGAATCGTTATTAGAATGTTTGACCTTAAGAGTAATCAGGAAAAATTAAATAAACATATAGAAAAGGCAGCTTAATAGTGGAGTCGGTTTAGGAAAGGATTGGGAAACTTTTTAAGATGAATGCAGACCCTGCGGAAATTGTTTGTCAAAATCTTGGGTGGAACTATGCTTTTTTGGCCAAAAATGGGTATTTTGGATATTTGAAGGGTCAAATTTGTTGTTTTAATTTTTTTTTGATCATTTAAACAATTAGTTAAGAAAAGAAAATGTTATCCTTTTATTCTTAATATTAAAGGAACCTTCAGCTTAAATTTGGGGAAGATCTGACCATCCCCCCTCCTGATATAAATATATACATATCAATAAAATTGAAAAAACCAAATTTAATCAGATCTCAACCGATTTGGCTGAAATTTGGAATGGAAGTAGTCTTTATCACACAAAAACTGTTAACCAAATTTCAGCAAAAAATGTTAAATAGTTTGGCTGAAATTGCAGTTTCAGTCAAATTTTCAAATCGAAATATCTTCGGACCTAAAAGTCGGATCAAAATTTGCTATGTGTCAAAATGTAGGTTATTTTATGTACTTTCACATGATATAAGTCAAGATTCACTTTTACTATCTAATTACAAATTACTTCTATAAGTATAATTACTTTTTCCAATTAAAATTACTTTTAGAACATGCGTATGTGGTTTAACAAACAAGAATACATTAAAGCAGAATTTTGCAGTTGCATAGTAGTAACGTAAGTTAACTTACGTTACTACTTACAAAAGTTTGGGTACTTAACTTACGTTACTACTTACAAAAGTTTGTGTACTTAACAATAAAAAAACATAAATGTGCAGCGGATCACGGCAAAAACTCGTTTTTAGTCAGTAACTTTTTTTGAGCTTTTCAGATTCATTTTAAACTATCAACTGTAAAATTCTGCTTTAATGTATTCTTGTTTGTTCAACCACATACGTATGTTCTTAAAGTAATTGTAACTGGAAAAAGTAATTGTAATTGGCAAAAGTAATTGTAATTGGAAAAAGTAATTGTACTTATACAAGTAATTTGTAATAAGATAGTTAAAATAATATAATTACAAATTACAACTCCTATAACAATTTTCCTGCAATTACAATTCCAAATTACTTTAATAAAAAAAAGTACTTAAATACAATTACAATTACACGAAAAAAAAAAGGAATTGTAATTGCTAATTACTTTTTCACCAGGAATTACCCAGCTCTGGTAATTCTATGTGTTCCTACATCAATTGTTTAATTTAATGACGATAAGTAATTTTGTTCTCAATTCTTAAAAGTTAAGAAATAATATTATTATTTTTACTGTGATAAAATAAGAACATTTAAGCTGTAATTTTCTTTTCATTTTTACTTTGTGTATCAGTGATCTTGAGACGGCCCTGAAGGGGATTCCACTTACTTGGGAATTCCCGTGTCCCTGTGTAAACCGGGCTCCGTTTATAACGTAAACAACTGCATTCTTAACTGAGTCTGAGATGGACTATAAGTTGTAAATTTACGTATTGTATGAAGACTGATCTTTCGGCTTCGTGGCGTAAGCTTTCAAACAAAAGTATAGAACTATTTGACAATTATTAATTGTCATTAATTTTTTTTCTTATGTTCTAATAATCTAATTTCACCGTTAATTATCTTATTATTTTACTTTATTACTTTTACATACCTACCTATGGAGACATTCAAAAATTACGTAACGCTCTTTGGGGGGGGGGGAGTACTTAAAAGCGTGATAACTTATGACATGGGGGGAGGGGTGGTTGGATCAAGTGTTACGTAACGTGATGTTATTCGTTTTTCCACAAAATTCTGATCTAAACAGGGGCGGCTCAAGGGAAATTTTCCACCCGGGCGGGAGCACTTTTTGGCGCCCGTAATGTTCTCTTGCTTTCTCTTGCTTTAAGTTATCTTAAATTTAGTATTTGATGCATATGAGCATTGCTGAAGAAGGCTATTTTCTTCGAACCGTACAAAATTTTATGTATGCCCTTTTTTGCACTGGTCTTAATTAACAAGAATTACCAATTCACCCTACAAATAATGTGGTATTTCATAAGGAATTATTCTGAATTATTTTTGATCAGCATTCACTAAAAACACTTTTATTTTTATGTTCTAGAGATAACAACCTTCACAAAGAAAAAGGTAAGAGACTGATATGTAACGACAGAGATCACTAGGAACTCTGTACTATGCATGTTGTGGTTGCAATCGATAGCATATTTAGCTAAAGTACGTGATTAGTTCTATGTGATATTAATCGATCACATTATAAATATCATATTCGAAATTTGAAAAATGTTATTTTAGCAGGTTCAGATGGAGAGGTGGTGCCCCCTCCCGCACCTGATGGTTTTAATGATGTAGCCGGTCCCAGTGGCATCGAGGGTAAGTACTTACAATTTGTGATGATTTCAAAATGTAATCATGCACTTCGAGCAACAACAAGCAACACTGGGCACCTGTCAGTGAGAAACTGAGGATGGCAGATTTGATTTTGCCGAAACAAATGTGCTGTCAACTTTAACCATAAAAATCGCGTAATAGAGTCGCTCTTCAAATTTTCACCCATATACAGGGACTTTCAGCTAAAAGTCCCTCGGCCATATTATCAAAAAATAATAAAGTTATTTGAAATTAGTAAACGGCGCATGATTGATACCAAAAAAGGCCATAAATAACTGTAGGTAGAATTGTCCCTTCGGAGTGCACAGAGATGGCGCAGCAGTGCTAAATTATTTTTCAATGACTGGAACCTTCAAACACGATTCATATGATTAACGAATAAATTATGAATAATTTTGATTACATACAAAATTTTGTAAAAGCCAGCCGTTCTGGAGGTAAGCACGAATTGTTTTTCTTCATATTTTTTTGTTCATGTAAATTTTGAAAACTCCTGTAACTTTTTAGTTAATTATTTTTTAAGATAATGGCTCGGGGACTTTTAGCTGAAATACCATGTATAAAGTGTGTCAACGGACGAACTTAACTATACTATACCTTTGCCGGGAAAGGAGGATAGTGATGAATTGAACTGTCAATAGTGTCAGGCGGTACATGTCATTGAGCGATGCTGATTTGTAAATATTATACAATATAATCTGTTGTACCCACTATTCACATGTATCTACTACTATGCTTATTTCCTAGCTAAGGTATAGTAAAGTTTTTTATTTTTGTTTTTTTAATAAAAGGTCATGCTTCATAAAAATTTATCCTTATGTTGAAAAGTCCTTAGCCTTTCTCAGGCTTATGATTTACTATACAAGGTGATTAAAAATAAAAAAAATCACCAAGAGTAAAGTATCTCTCTTTTTGAATTAAATCAAATATTATGATGAAAATTATAAATAATGTCAGCGGCACGGTAGCTCAATCGGTTAAGGCGTATTTAGTGGCGAATATGATGATCGACTGTCTACCGCTCTCTGGGTTCGACCCCTCAGCCCCGGTATTCACAACACCGCGGTGGGTGTGGATGTATGTCTGCGTTTTTCCAAATGTGTAACCCCGTTCCGCACAGCCTTGGATATGGATTTGGGTGTTGTCTATTATCTGTAAAAAAATGCAGTCCTAATGCAAGGTTTCACCTACATAGGAAATAATAAATTTTCTTGCCAAGGCATAAAAAATACCCTTATTTATGTATTTCAAAAATGTTATTGCAGATCAGGACATGGATGTGGCAGTTGAACAACCTGCTACAACACCGTCGGCCCCATCAAGATCCTCACCCTCGGCCCCATCGTCGGCCTCGATGGAAAACCGTAAGTATCTTAAAGATTTATTAAAGCAGTAGTTGAATAAAATGAAAAATTCTTTCAAAGGCATTAGTCAGTACGTTTTATGATAGCTTAAAAATTGTTCTGGCCACAGATTGGACAAATTGAGTATTTCAGCTAAGCCAAAATATAGAAAAACAATTGAAAGTGGTGGTGGGTAAGTGTCTTATTAAAAAGCTATCAAAGCTATAGTAAACTAGGTATTTATTTAAACAAATAGCATAAAACATCTAAAATTTAAAAGTTGGAATTGAAAATAATTAACACAGGTTTTTTTGTAAGGATGCTTTATTTACTCTTTTATGCAGCACCGTATAGCTCAGTCGGCTTATGATGAATATTGTGTGGCGAATATGCTGGTAGTACTGCCTATGGTGTACGGCATTGAGCCTCAGCCCCGGCAGTGCCGGGGGGTATGGATACAAATATCTACGTTTTCCCCTTCTGGGTAGCTTTGGCTTTGGATTTGGGGGTTGTAAATTTATTTCTGAATTCTTTTAAACAATCTTCGGTGATGATACTTTCTAAACGTACTTTTTCTCCATTAGGAGGGTATGACTCGGGCAAGAATTGTGCTCTTATGAAAATACTATTACAAAATATTTTTTTAAACGCATGTTACGATCGTTAATTCAAAAATATTTTTCAGAATCATCAGGGGCTGGTAAGTTAATGAAAGCATATTATTGACGAAACGGTCAACATATATCCTACTTTCAGGTGACCCACCAAAAAGAAAAAGTAAGTTGTTATTGTGACTACAATTATTCATGTTAAGAAAAGAATAAGGTGAGTTTCTCTTCTAATCCGTCAAAATGAGTAAAAATGGAGAAATTCTGTCACTTCTGTAATTTTACTATATAGTAGGTATATACTGGTATACCATGGGAAACAACTTCTACGTGTTACTGCCTTCATCTGCCCCTTACCATTTATTGTAAATGTAAAGCTAATTTGGGCAGGTATGGATACATATTAAGTATGGTTGTCTCCCAAAGGAATTCCTAAGAAAGCTCGTACTCACTACCACTTTACTCTATTTGGTTTGCCATATTCTCAAATTTTCTCATAATGCATGGCAAATTAAAATTGAACAAAACTGTAAAAAGTAAAATAACAAAATAAAAATTTGTAAGAAATGTTACATGTAAATTTCTTAGAGGTATTATATGAATATGACACTTAAGTCAGCTTTAACAGACCCACAGTAATCATAACAACTGCCTATTTGTTCATTGTAAAGAAATACTTTTTTAAATTCTTTGTATTTTAAATGCTTGGTAGTATCCTATTTGATTTCATGCTTGAACATTCTTTTTAAAATATAATAGTGGTAAATAATTTTGCTTAATAATTTCAACATAAATTCAGTACATTTTAAGAAATAGAGTCAGGGAAAATTGTGTAAAACGGCTTTATTTTATTATATTCACATTTGCAGCCAATTTTTTTTTATTTTTTGCCGATTATGCGCGAGAAATTATTTTTTGCGAAAAATTGCGCAACTAGGCAACATTGCCTTATTTTCTGCGATTTTTTTTCTCACAGTTTATATTTTGTTCGTTAAACATTTTTATATTTTATTGTTTTGTAAAGTATTTTAATTTAGTTTCTTGATTTTTTTATTAATAAAATTTAAAAAGTAATTATTGAAATTGGCTTTTTGGGTTATAAAAATTAATCAGGGAAAACTAAAGTTTATTAGTCAAGGAAGTCATGGAAACGTCGTAGAATTTGAAGAGCTGTTTTAAGTGGTCTAAATAATCAGATTGACAAAATATCAATTTAAGATTTAAATGTATCTATCATATGTCTGGTGACATAATTTATTTTATAGAAACACATCGAGGCAGTGGTCGAGGCAGACGTGGCCGAGGGTGGAGAGGCCGTGGGGGGCGCGGCCGCGGGTGGCGCGGTCGCGGGTGGCGGGGCCGCGGGCGGCGGGGTCGCGGCTGGAGGGCCCCCCCACTGTTCGAAACACAAGGGCCAGCAGGAGAGATCTCCGCCAGGGCCGCAGAGGCAATGATAGATGTTATGCAGCTTATTGCAAACAAATATATTGTAAAATAAAAAAAATTTAAAAAAAAATTATTTTTTTTTTCACCTTATTTCCTATCCATTATTTGATCTTTAATTTCATTAACAAAATTTGGCAATACAAGTAATAGGTAGGGAGAGAGGGAGCATAATGCGTTTGTGTAAATAAAGGGTTAAAAAAAAGGGATACGGACTTTGGACCTTCATATTTAGCAATATAAAACTTTTTTCCATCTTACTATTTCATCAATCTATCGCACCGCGCCTCCGTGAGATCTTCAATTTTTCATTTAACTTTTTTTTTCGTCAAGTTAATAATAACAAAGTTATCGTGGAAAAACGTGTTTTTGCGAATTTTAAATGCAAATTCCTCCTCCACCCCCTATGATTAAGCTGAACTAACTTGATAACATGACAAAAGACAACACGTATAACCGAATTGTAAAAAAAAAAAAAAATTACAAAAAAGTTGAATTCATTTCAAAACTAGATCCGCTCGACTATATTTGTTACTTGTGAATTTTGAATTGCTCTGTGACATCGACAAGTGCACGTCTCATGTCAATTGAAATAAACTTGAAATTAATTATGTTTAACTATGGTGCTCATTTCCTAATAGTCTATTTTAGTTTTACACTAAGTAAAATAGTTTTTTAGTTCAACATTACAAATCTCTATTTATTCTTCCATTGAAGCCTAAAATTTTAAATTAGTGTAATAACATATATTTTTCGGCTTATTGAAAAAAATACAATTAACTTTCCTCCGATTAACAGCCCTACATTTTAAATGGTAGGTATATTTATTCTTAAAATACATGAAGTATTAATACCGAAACCGTTGCCGGCAACGGTTTTTTCATGTTTTCAGAGCTATAGTAATTTTATTCCGCTGTCACAATGCCTCTCACCATATGGGGGTCGTAGATGGTAGTATATACGATGATATGAACGTATATTTGAACACTGGCAAAGTACGCTGTTCGAGAAAATAATTTTTTTTAATTTTTCATGTTATCGGCTGTAGTAATTTTATTCCGCTGTCACAATGCCTCTCACCATATGGGGGTCGTAGATGGTAGTATATACGATGATATGGACGTATATTTGAAAACTGGCAAAGCACGCTGTTCGAGAAAATAATTTTTTTTAAGTTTTCATGTTATCGGCTGTAGTAATTTTATTCCGCTGTCACAATGCCTCTCACCATATGGGGGTCGTAGATGGTAGTATATACGATGATATGAACGTATATTTGAACACTGGCAAAGTACGCTGTTCGAGAAAATAATTTTTTTTAATTTTTCATGTTATCGGCTGTAGTAATTTTATTCCGCTGTCACAATGCCTCTCACCATATGGGGGTCGTAGATGGTAGTATATACGATGATATGAACGTATATTTGAACACTGGCAAAGTACGCTGTTCGAGAAAATAATTTTTTTTAATTTTTCATGTTATCGGCTGTAGTAATTTTATTCCGCTGTCACAATGCCTCTCACCATATGGGGGTCATAGATGGTAGTATATACGATGATATGGACGTAGATTTGAAAACTGGCAAAGCACGCTGTTCGAGAAAATAATTTTTTTTTAATTTTTCATGTTATCGGCTGTAGTAATTTTATTCCGCTGTCACAATGCCTCTCACCATGTGGGGGTCGTAGATGGTAGTATATACGATGATATGGACGTATATTTGAAAACTGGCAAAGCACGCTGTTCGAGAAAATAATTTTTTTTAATTTTTCATGTTATCGGCTGCAGTAATTTTATTCCGCTGTCACAATGCCTCTCACCATATGGGAGTCGTAGGTGGTAGTATATACGATGATATGAACGTACATTTGAACACTGGCAAAGCACGCTGTTCGAGAAAATAATTTTTTTTTTATTTTTCATGTTATCGGCTGCAGTAATTTTATTCCGCTGTCACAATGCCTCTCACCATATGGGAGTCGTAGGTGGTAGTATATACGATGATATGAACGTACATTTGAACACTGGCAAAGCACGCTGTTCGAGAAAATATAGTTTTTTAAGTTTTCATGTTATCGGCTGTAGTAATTTTGTTCCGCTGTCACAATGCCTCTCACCGTATAGGAGTCGTAGGTGGTAGTATATACGATGATATGAACGTATATTTGAACACTGGCAAAGCACGCTGTTCGAGAAAATAATTTTTTAAAATTTTTCATATTTTCGGCTGTAATAATTTTTTTTCGCAGTTACAATGACTCTCACCATATAGGGGTCGAAAGTGGTAATATAGAGGAAGATATGTATGTATCTTTGAGCATCGGCAAAATTCGATGTCCGAAATATGGAATGTTTTATTTATTTAATACGATGGTGGAGGCGCCGGCACCGAAACCGTTGCCGGCAACGGTTTTTTCATGTTTTCAGCTATAGTAATTTCATTCCGCTGTCACAATGCCTCTCACCATGTGGGGGTCGTAGGTGGTAGTATGTACGATGATATGAACGTACATTTGAACACTGGCAAAGCACGCTGTTCGAGAAAATAATTTTTTTTAATTTTTCATTTTATCGGCTGTAGTAATTTTATTCCGCTGTCACAATGCCTCTCACCATATGGGGGTCGTAGATGGTAGTATATACGATGATATGGACGTAGATTTGAAAACTGGCAAAGCACGCTGTTCGAGAAAATAATTTTTTTTAATTTTTCATGTTATCGGCTGTAGTAATTTTATTCCGCTGTCACAATGCCTCTCACCATGTGGGGGTCGTAGATGGTAGTATATACGATGATATGGACGTATATTTGAAAACTGGCAAAGCACGCTGTTCGAGAAAATAATTTTTTTAAATTTTTCATGTTATCGGCTGCAGTAATTTTATTCCGCTGTCACAATGCCTCTCACCATATGGGGGTCGTAGATGGTAATATATACGATGATATGGACGTATATTTGAAAACTGGCAAAGCACGCTGTTCGAGAAAATATTTTTTTTTTATTTTTCATGTTATTGGCTGCAGTAATTTTATTCCGCTGTCACAATGCCTCTCACCATATAGAGGTCGTAGGTGGTAGTATATAATATGATATGGACGTATATTGAATACTGGCAAAGCACGCTGTTCGAGAAAATAATTTTTTTAAATTTTTCATGTTATCGGCTGCAGTAATTTTATTCCGCTGTCACAATGCCTCTCACCATATGGGGGTCGTAGATGGTAATATATACGATGATATGGACGTATATTTGAAAACTGGCAAAGCACGCTGTTCGAGAAAATATTTTTTTTTTATTTTTCATGTTATTGGCTGCAGTAATTTTATTCCGCTGTCACAATGCCTCTCACCATATAGAGGTCGTAGGTGGTAGTATATAATATGATATGGACGTATATTGAATACTGGCAAAGCACGCTGTTCGAGAAAATAATTTTTTTTAATTTTTCATGTTATCGGCTGTAGTAATTTTATTCCGCTGTCACAATGCCTCTCACCATGTGGGGGTCGTAGATGGTAGTATATACGATGATATGGACGTATATTTGAAAACTGGCAAAGCACGCTGTTCGAGAAAATAATTTTTTTTAAGTTTTCATGTTATCGGCTGTAGTAATTTTATTCCGCTGTCACAATGCCTCTCACCATATGGGGGTCGTAGATGGTAGTATATACGATGATATGAACGTATATTTGAACACTGGCAAAGTACGCTGTTCGAGAAAATAATTTTTTTTAATTTTTCATGTTATCGGCTGTAGTAATTTTATTCCGCTGTCACAATGCCTCTCACCATATGGGGGTCGTAGATGGTAGTATATACGATGATATGGACGTATATTTGAAAACTGGCAAAGCACGCTGTTCGAGAAAATAATTTTTTTTAAGTTTTCATGTTATCGGCTGTAGTAATTTTATTCCGCTGTCACAATGCCTCTCACCATATGGGGGTCGTAGATGGTAGTATATACGATGATATGAACGTATATTTGAACACTGGCAAAGTACGCTGTTCGAGAAAATAATTTTTTTTAATTTTTCATGTTATCGGCTGTAGTAATTTTATTCCGCTGTCACAATGCCTCTCACCATATGGGAGTCGTAGGTGGTAGTATATACGATGATATGAACGTACATTTGAACACTGGCAAAGCACGCTGTTCGAGAAAATATTTTTTTTTAAGTTTTCATGTTATCGGCTGTAGTAATTTTGTTCCGCTGTCACAATGCCTCTCACCGTATAGGAGTCGTAGGTGGTAGTATATACGATGATATGAACGTATATTTGAACACTGGCAAAGCACGCTGTTCGAGAAAATAATTTTTTAAAATTTTTCATATTTTCGGCTGTAATAATTTTTTTTCGCAGTTACAATGACTCTCACCATATAGGGGTCGAAAGTGGTAATATAGAGGAAGATATGTATGTATCTTTGAGCATCGGCAAAATTCGATGCCCGAAATATGGAATGTTTTATTTATTTAATACGATGGTGGAGGCGCCGGCACCGAAACCGTTGCCGGCAACGGTTTTTTCATGTTTTCAGCTATAGTAATTTCATTCCGCTGTCACAATGCCTCTCACCATGTGGGGGTCGTAGGTGGTAGTATGTACGATGATATGAACGTACATTTGAACACTGGCAAAGCACGCTGTTCGAGAAAATAATTTTTTTTAATTTTTCATTTTATCGGCTGTAGTAATTTTATTCCGCTGTCACAATGCCTCTCACCATATGGGGGTCGTAGATGGTAGTATATACGATGATATGGACGTAGATTTGAAAACTGGCAAAGCACGCTGTTCGAGAAAATAATTTTTTTTAATTTTTCATGTTATCGGCTGTAGTAATTTTATTCCGCTGTCACAATGCCTCTCACCATGTGGGGGTCGTAGATGGTAGTATATACGATGATATGGACGTATATTTGAAAACTGGCAAAGCACGCTGTTCGAGAAAATAATTTTTTTAAATTTTTCATGTTATCGGCTGCAGTAATTTTATTCCGCTGTCACAATGCCTCTCACCATATGGGGGTCGTAGATGGTAATATATACGATGATATGGACGTATATTTGAAAACTGGCAAAGCACGCTGTTCGAGAAAATATTTTTTTTTTATTTTTCATGTTATTGGCTGCAGTAATTTTATTCCGCTGTCACAATGCCTCTCACCATATAGAGGTCGTAGGTGGTAGTATATAATATGATATGGACGTATATTGAATACTGGCAAAGCACGCTGTTCGAGAAAATAATTTTTTTTAATTTTTCATGTTATCGGCTGTAGTAATTTTATTCCGCTGTCACAATGCCTCTCACCATGTGGGGGTCGTAGATGGTAGTATATACGATGATATGGACGTATATTTGAAAACTGGCAAAGCACGCTGTTCGAGAAAATAATTTTTTTTAAGTTTTCATGTTATCGGCTGTAGTAATTTTATTCCGCTGTCACAATGCCTCTCACCATATGGGGGTCGTAGATGGTAGTATATACGATGATATGAACGTATATTTGAACACTGGCAAAGTACGCTGTTCGAGAAAATATTTTTTTTTAATTTTTCATGTTATCGGCTGTAGTAATTTTATTCCGCTGTCACAATGCCTCTCACCATATGGGGGTCGTAGATGGTAGTATATACGATGATATGGACGTATATTTGAAAACTGGCAAAGCACGCTGTTCGAGAAAATAATTTTTTTTAAGTTTTCATGTTATCGGCTGTAGTAATTTTATTCCGCTGTCACAATGCCTCTCACCATATGGGGGTCGTAGATGGTAGTATATACGATGATATGAACGTATATTTGAACACTGGCAAAGTACGCTGTTCGAGAAAATAATTTTTTTTAATTTTTCATGTTATCGGCTGTAGTAATTTTATTCCGCTGTCACAATGCCTCTCACCATGTGGGGGTCGTAGATGGTAGTATATACGATGATATGGACGTATATGGTAGTATATACGATGATATGGACGTATATTTGAAAACTGGCAAAGCACGCTGTTCGAGAAAATAATTTTTTTTAATTTTTCATGTTATCGGCTGCAGTAATTTTATTCCGCTGTCACAATGCTTCTCACCATATGGGGGTCGTAGATGGTAATATATACGATGATATGGACGTATATTTGAAAACTGGCAAAGCACGCTGTTCGAGAAAATATTTTTTTTTATTTTTCATGTTATTGGCTGCAGTAATTTTATTCCGCTGTCACAATGCCTCTCACCATATAGAGGTCGTAGGTGGTAGTATATAATATGATATGGACGTATATTGAATACTGGCAAAGCACGCTGTTCGAGAAAATAATTTTTAAAAATTTTCCATGTTTGCGGTTGTGGTAATTTTTTTTTGCAGTTACAGTGACTATTTCCATATAGAGGTCGAGGGTGGTAATATATAGGAAGATATGTATATATCCATTGTAAATAGGTACTAAATTCACGTTTTTCTAATGATAATTTGAGTATTTCCTCAAAACTTATTTCCATTGCTGGTCGTTGCCGTTGCTCGGGCGCGTTGCTGGCAACGCGTTGCTAACTTCACCCAAGTCTGAAGCAGTTTGTGCTGTGCAGTTTAGTTCTTGTAATAAACATTTTCGTTTATGAACCAAGAAATTATTTTTTAGGTTAAATTGTCGTTTACATGTTTCACATGTGAATTTAAAAATCTTTTCGCTTTTTTTAAGTGGCGCCAATTTATTTTGTTCATTTGGATGAAAATTAACAGCATGACGTCTTAAATTACTAAAGTTACTAAAGCTTTTTCTACACTCTGAACACGACATCGTTTTCATTTTCATAGCTTTTTGATCAAAACCAAAGATCAAGATCAAAGATCAACACTCAAAACAAAAAAACATTGTAGACGAAGACGAATTTTTACAGATTTCTAATTTCTATGTCTAACCATTACCGCTAACTTCCGATAGATCGAGAATAAAGCTCGGTTTAAGACGCAAGTTAAACCTGGTTTGAAAATTAACGAATTTAAACCTCCATTAGTTATTCATCGCTTAAAATGTAAACGGTGCAAATGGCTGTTATCGTTTTATTTTCTTTAAACAAAAAGGTTAAAGGCTATCTGAAGTCTACGTTTAATAACAACGAGTTAACGTGTAACTAAATAGTGTTAAAGCATAGACTTTGGGTCACGTCGAAATGAATTTATTTTTATTGTGTTTATTCTGTTTTGTTAATGAAGTATTTAATTGGAAAATTTTTCACAATGGTCGCATAATAGGGGGAAATTTAGGAGAACCAAAGGGAGACAGTCTACATACTAATTTAATAAATTATGAACGATGGTTCACGCAAAATTTGGATCATTTTAATCCTGGCGATGAAAGAACGTGGCAGCAGGTACAATGTAAAATTGAGAATTGAGTTATTTAGTACTCGAAGTTGGAGTGTTAGTTAAGTTTCAACTTCAGCTCAGCTTTTGCGTTTGTTTTTCAAAATTTGTACATAATTTTTATTTTGTAGAGCATGTGGTGGAAATTATTTGGCCACAAGAAGCACACTTTAACACATAACAAAATGATCAAATGTAATACATTATATTATTACTTTATATTATATTACTTTAGTGGAAAGTTAAGGTGGAATAGTACGGTATAACCTTAAAATATTTAGAAAAGTCCAAAAAAATACCCTCTTTCTATAAGCAAACAAATATGCATGCATATGCATTTATGTAGGTACTATATATAGAATGTCAAGTACATGATAGCACAACGACTGTTTACTATTTCTTAGTTTTTCTTTTATCCAGGAGGGGACTTTCCTAAGACCCCTCCACCCAGGACTCGCCTGTAAAGTACTTCAAGGCCACTGCAGCCTCCTGAGCTTATTGTGTTCTCCCTGTCTTAATTTGCTTTGCCCATTTTAGTACTCCTGTGCCATTGACAACGTGTTACAGGTCTGAGAATAGACGAGTTTTGACAGTTTCCTGATCTGTTTGTGTTTGCCCATAGACATTATTAAATCTTCTGCAGTGCAACGCCTTGCAGTCATGTATAATATGCTCCATAGTTTCTGCTACCTTGTCTCACAGTCTGCAGTTAAGGTCACCAGAAAACTTTCTGATTGTGTACGGGTACTTCTTAACAGGAAAGTGCCCTGTAAGAAGACCTGTTATAATTCTCAGCTGCATCAGTTGCCAGATTGTGAGTCCTGCTTCAAAAGTTTCCTTTTTGTTAAGTAACTAGATAACTAAGTATGTCAATTTTTACTTCCCTCACTTACCGAAGGGAAGTTATGTAAAAAAAATCATCCAAAAAAATAAAAAATGTGGCGGAGCACGATAATATTTCCCCTCTCAAAGAAGAAAAATATGGAAAAAATGTGTACAGGGTGGTCACTCAAAAATTTTTTAAAAAAATGTGACGAAGGGCGATAATATTTCGCATGTAGTTAACACAACTGTCAAAGAAGAAAAATATGAAAAGGAAAAATATACAGGGTGGTAACCCAAAAAAAAATTAAAAGGGTGCCAGGGGACAATAATATTTCGCATAAACTTAATACAACCATCAAAGAAAAATATGAAAAAAAATATACAAGGTGGTCAGAAAAATTAAAAATGTGGCAGATCACGATAATATTTAGTATGCAGTTAACACAACTGTCGAAGAAAAATTTAAAAAAATATATACAGGGTAGTCACCCAAAAAAAAAATTTTAAAAATGCGATGGAGGATGGTAATATTTCGCATGCAGTTAATACAATTGTCAAAGAAGAAAAATAGGAAAAAATATACAGGGTGGTCACTCTTACAAACGATAATACACAGGACGATAATATTTGGCATGTAGTTAACATAACTGTCAAAGAAAGATATAAAAAAATTGTACAGGGTGGTCACCCTAAAAAAAATTATAAAGAAATATGAAGAATAATATTTCGTATGTATAGTTAACACAACTGTCAAAGAAGAAAAATATGAAAAACAAAATATGCAGGGTGGTCATCCAAAGAAGAAATTAAAAATATGTGACGGAGGACAATAATATTTCGCATGCAGTTAACACAACTGTCAAAGAAGAACAATATACGAGCCATTCCAAAAAAAATTAAGAAGAAATGAGACAGATGACAGTAATATTTTGCATGCTGTTTATAGAACTATCTAGAAAAGAAAAATATGAAAAATATACCAGGTGGTCACTCTAAAAAAATTATCATAATTTATACTGAAACAACCCATATCCCCCTCGTATTATTTATTTTTCTATTGATTGAGACCAAATGAGGATCCAAATTTACGATACACTTTTGCTGCGGCCGTTCAGGCTGTGGTCACCCCATGAGCTGACTGGTTTTTATTGCGTAATATATATGTCAGTAAAAATTGTATATAAAGGGTATTCCATGTTTTTTGGACTGACTCTCAAGAGAGCCATGCACACCTGGCCAAGAATTTCTTGTTCAGTGCTGACTGGTATAATAAAAATAATAATAATACATAATATGGCCTGGCTCACATATGAGTCGTGTGTACTGCGCTAAAAATGGAACCGAAAGTGTTAAACAAATTCTTTTTATAAAGTTTGATATTACTTCTGTTTACTGATTTAATTTATTTACCTTAAATTTGAGAAACACTCACAGTTTAGGTACCTTTTTTATTTGTCTGCACTTTAGTTAACAATGATTTCACTGTGATTACAAATTGTATTTTTATGTGATTTATTTTGTCCAAAAAATTATATCTTTATTCAATTTCAATTATTCCTGAAAAAGTAAAATATTGAAGAAAAACACAGAAAACATTTTAATTGATTTATTTCATGATAGTTATCATATTCATTTACACAAATTAAATATTCGTTGGGGCCACATATTATAAATGAAAATAAATAAAAATATTCATTCAGTTTCCACATAGTAAAATAATGGAAAGCATTTGTTGGGACAAATCGTCATCAATCACACAATTGTCAGCTATGCAAACCACAAAAATAATTATCGTAGGTTTTGTTGTATTCTTTTAATCCCAGAATCCCAGTTAAGAGATCGACTGACTTCTCTTTCGGTGATTCATTGTATTGCTAGTTAAAATTACAACTTAGTAGAGATCAACTTATTCCAATTAAACACCTAAAAAACCTTATTTGTATACAGTATCGGAAGATTTTGGATTTGGGTGGCAGGCATAGTTTCAACGGCTTGACAGACCGCCTACAATAAAGGCGTGTACCAGTGTTCTAGTAGAGGGAGCAAATAATGACGCGCGATCAGGAAAACACGTACATCATTGCTATTAAAAATTCCAGTACCATTTATTGTAGTTGGCTCTGTTCAGTATAGGTAATATTATTACGTGCTTTAATAACTAAAATTATTTAACTCGTTATACTTTCAAAATGAGTCAAATAATTCTTTACATTTTCCCCAGACAGAGCTGCCCACGTACATGTGGTGGGGAAAGCAGGTGGCACGAGTAGGATGTGTTATACAATAAACAAGAATAGCCTAGTTGCTTCGTTCTCACTTGCTCTCATTGCCGACCCAAATGAAACATTTTCTGACACTGTATATAAAGTGACAAGCAACACAATTTTATGTTGGCCTTTTGAAAATAATAACTATGATAACAAAAAAAACTGTTCAAATCTTATCATATGTAAGTAATAAATATCTATCAGTTGCAATTACAGACATGGCAATGAAAAACCTTTAATGCATATTCCTGCAAAATCTAAAATCAACCACTCGTGGCTGTCATGAATATCATTTGCATAGCTAAGCTGAACAGTTCTCAGATTAGAGCAACAATCGTAATAACATTTTAAAAACTCAAAGAAAACTTCCCATTAGTTAATTAAATAGTAGTTGAAAAATTAAATATTAATTTTGAATATGATTATGTTTCAAAAACAAAATAGAATAATTTCAAATAAGTAAGCTATTACCAAATACCACAGAAATTATTGCAATCGCGTTTTCAACCGAAGATATTAAATCATTTACGTTTGGCTTTGCAATTAAGGTTTGCAATGCCATGTTTTTGAATAAATTTAGAAAACATAATTTGTTAAATAAGTTTTTATTTATTAAGAATGAATATGCAATGGCAATCATTTACTAATATTTAAATAGATATTATTTGATACATGGCTGCATCACCCGTTTCTCCTCTCCCTATTTTGGGGAGCGATCTGTGATTCGTTTCCATGAGAAGATAAATTACCAGTTGACTGTTTGGCGAGCTACTGATCACAAAGGGATAACTGTTACTACAGTGCTCAAACGCTCAATAGTGGACAGTAGAGACCACTTGCATGAATGCCATGTCTGGATACTGATCACAGAAGGATCATGTTACCAAAGCGTTCCAATGTCCAAGTACAGCCAAAGACTTACCCTTTTGCCAGGGCTACCTCGAAAATATGTTACGTGAAATAATGTAAGATATTTCTCATGTATAGGACCGTAGCACTTGACATTCGTCACTATAAACTTCAACCCTCGTTATTCTCAGACCAGAAACCGTGTTATCTGTTGCACTTAAAGTGCTTTACCTCCTGTGTTTACAGTTTCGTATATTTATATTACATATTTTTGTCGTAGTCTCTTCCATGGGAAACTCAAAAGTTAGAACGGACGTTTAACCATATTCATATACTGTATGAAATATTATTCCCTAAATAATTAACGAACTTAATATTTTTATACTTATGATAACTTGAGATTTTAAAAATTTGAATGAAATCTTTTTAATTGTTACCTTGTGATTTTAATTTGATATCAAATTATTTTGAAATATTGAAGTAAGTAAATCTTAATTAATAACTAAGGAAATTATTTTTAAAATACTTAAGCCATATAAAACAAAATTTTCACCTTCCTATTCTTCGGTAATAGTTGGAATCTAAATGTTTATTGCAGTGTTATCTATATCATTGTATATAAAGTTATCTATAAAGTTTCCTCTACTACATTCACATTCTTTTTACATTTGTATAACGAATACAGAAACTAATGGAATTATGTACTTTTTCCTTTTTATAATTTTTCTGACTAAGAAAATGCTGCACCATCTCTATTCTCTATTTCAGCGATATTATGTAAATGAAGAATTTTTTAATGCCAGGAATAGAAATATAGCATTTTTAATGATAGGAGGTGAAGGAGAAGCAACTGACAAATGGATGACTCAAGGTGCTTGGATAGACTACGCTAAAAAGTATGAAGCTCTATGTTTTCAACTAGAACACAGATTTTATGGGAAAAGTCATCCTACTAAGTGAGTAAGATATTTAGGAGGCCAAATATGTTTATAAGTTATAAGTATTATGTTGCCGACGAATTAACTTAATTTGTTCAAATTAGAGAAGTTAATACGAAAGAGGTTTTAATTGTACAGCGCGTTTGGTGAAGCAATGCCAACTCTAAACAGGGAGGTACAAACATACCTATATGAAAAATGTTACGATTTTTTTTAGAATGTCGATTTTGTACTTTTAAATAATTTTATTATTTTTCATTATTTATGTAATTATTATTTACTAAGTTTAAATTTCGGTATTCTTGAAATATTTTTTTCTTTATTCGAAACAAGCAAACTTCTAAAAGAAAAATAACTGAAAATGTCTTGTTGGTTAAAAAAATACACTTATGAAAATAATATTGTAATGGTAACTTAAGGCTCAAAGTCTTATAAAAATGTTTTAAAAAGTCATCCAGATACCGTGTGTGTAGTCGCGGCCTAGGCATGGGGAGAAGAATTACAACATCGCTCGTGCCAGCTGGCTGAAATGAAATAACAGAGCTGGAATGCTCTATCGATGGACGAATTTACGGCTGACGGTGTTGTCAAATCTCTCGCGCTACGTGAATGTACATGCCTAATGGGAAATTACACGCACGGTATGTTAACAATTGTTTTGAAAACTTCTTTGTTTTATTTGCTTTTATTGGTATTACAGAAGTGCCGTGATTATCCGAATCAATTAAAACCAGGCTATTTCGGATTATCAAATAATCCGGATTATCAAGACATTTTAAATTCAGCTTTTAAAATTGCAAAAAAATAAATAAAACGTTGTATTTAGGAAATGTATTTATATAAAAAACAAGAATTTAAGGTACGGTCAGACACAGTTACTTTTGCTGCGCAGTTTTAGGGTTGTAGCTGCAAATGTTTTGTATCGTCTTCACACTGATCCTAAAAGTAGCGTGCAGTGGGCGGTTTTTTTTACAGCTACGTCAAAACTTCAAGTCTGGAAAAAAGTTTGCAGTGACGTTCACACCAACACGCTGTTTTTGCATCGTGCAACCAGATGCTGTATGCTAGCTATTGTTCCATGACATCTTGCTGTGTTTGTGTCGTATAAATATACATAATAAAATCTAATTTGTGTACTATAAAACATGGATGACGAGACACTAGCTACAGCTTGTTCATTAGCTGTATTATTAAAATGAAGAAGACTCCGACGCCAGACGAAAACAAGAATTTGGATGAAAGAATTAGTGATGCAATGATTCTTACTTTTACGATTACGATTATCATTAGTGATAATCACCGATTACGAATACGATTACAATTATCTAGAAAACTTAGTTAAATTTTATAGTATAACAATAAAAAGCAATTGTTTTTATTAAAACTATTTTATTATTAATTACTAAAAGCAACCACTTGTTATATAAAGTCAGTTTACTATTAATGTTCTCAGATTAAGGGATTAAGGTAAATAATGTAAATGAAGATGCCCCACTTAAAAATCTTGGTAGATAAAATAAAACTGAATTGGAAATTATTACCACTCAAGCCAAGATTGTGCAAAAACTCAACTTCTTTAGAAAAAGACGACCCACTGGGTACTTAGGTGGGTTTTTGGTGGGGTCTCTGGGTCATTGTGGTTTATACTGGGTTTTCAAATTTCCCGTCTAATTTCCCACCTTTCATTCGGCGTTGCTTTGACAATATAGCGTGTAACAACATCTGGACTTGTGAGGCAAAAATATAATTTTTTATAATTGCTTTTTTTTTCCTGCAAAAAGAAAAACGAAAATCAAACAAAACCCAGATGGGTTTTTCTAAAATCAAAAACCCACAAAAAACCACCCATTTTACCCACCGGTTTTTTCTAATGGTGGGTTCTTGTGCCAACCCTGGGCAAGCATGTAACCATATAAAACAAAAATCAATAATTAATTGTAGGATTGTTCAACCTAACCTATTTCTCCTAGTTGTTTGTATGAGACCAGCAATGGAAAACAACCTCTTTGATGGAACACTGGAAGGCTTCAATGCAATATATTTATGTGCCATGGATTTTAAGCAAAGAAAGGTTATATTTTTCTTTCCACTGTCGAATCGTATCTTCCATATTAGACGACGCAGGGTAGAAATTAAAAACCACAAATCGTAAATAATCGTTTGCACTAATCGGTGATTACGATTAATGGTAAAATGCTAATAATCGGCGATTACGGTTAATCTTAATCGTAATTGTTGCATCACTAGAAAGAATGGATATGACAGATAAAAGTTCGAATTTTCGGACGGTGACAGCCCGCCATATTAATTTCAATATGTACTGACTTTTATTTAGGTGTCAATGTTTCTTAGCTATAGATATCAAATTCTTAAAGATTTCTCCAAGATCAAACATGTATCTTATTAAAGAATAGATTTAAAAAAAAATCACTACAAGCTGCAGCTTTAATTCTATATTTATTTTTTTAATAACTATAAACAAGAATTTTTAAAAAAAATTTAAAATGAAAAAAAATTTTTTTAATTTAAAAACATTAAAAGTTTTGTCAAGTCGCAACTTATTCACAAATATATTATTTAACAGGTTAGGTACACAAATGGACACCAATTTTAAAAATACTGCACTCGCTGCCGCTGCAAAAGTTTCAACCATATAGATGTTTTGCAGCCACCGCTACTCTTTAAAATTCAATTCACACGTGGGTAGGTACTTTTGAGGCTGCACGCAGCATATAAGTATTGCATGCAACCGAACTGGACATGCTACTTTTAAGGTTGCACAGGTATTCATATGAAGATTCACTTGAACTGCGCAGTTTTTTAGACCGCACCACAGCAAAAGTAGTTGTGTCTGACCGTACCTTTATTTTTACCTTTGGGTAGCAACTGTACACTCCAGCTCCAGTTTCTTCGGGGATTTTGGAGCTATGTGTGAACCAAAAACTATCTGCTCTTTGCAGATTGGTTTTATTCCGACCCCGTTTGTCTCGGCCCGAAATATGGTCTGAGGTATATTATGATCTGTAGTGTTACACTTCTGTGCAATAAAATCCCGTACACTTGAAAAATCAAGTAATCCAGTTTTTACTAATATTAAGTGATCTGAATCAGTCTTTTTGGAATTTAGATTTTTTATTATCATATAGATAGATTATAAAAAGTGACATTTATTGTGAAATGTCATAAGTAAGGTATTTGGAGAAATAATGATTTAATGATTTCGATTTATAACAAATGTAAAAATTGACGTTGAAAAATTGTGTCCGAGATAAGGCCAGATTCTGAAAGCTCAAAACATTAAAAAGCGGTTTTCTGCATGGCTGTTCTGCACATGTCTGCCTGTGATAATTTTACGAAGCGTTCATGAAACCTGGTATTTGCAGGACGGTGCACCCGAATATGCCCTTCATTGCAAGACTGAAAAACTTTTTCATTGGTAAACACAACATTGTTAGAAAACTCCAACGGGCGATAGACATAATTTAAACGAAACAGAATGCGGGCTTGCTTATGTTTTTCTGTTAATATGGTCTTTTTGGCACTTACACAGTTTTTTAATTCCGATTTTCCTATCCTTTGGCTAGCTGTTGACCTCGATGCTGGAAAATTTGTCATAGACGTCAGCGTCTACTGCTGTTTGAAACGGATTTTCCCTCAAATAGCCAAGGAGCGCTTCATCTTGAGCGAGATTTGAACTTCTCGGTCAGCCTGAATCATCTTTTCTCTTTATGATATCTTCCTCCTCCCACCTTTTCTTCACACTCATAACGGTACTTTTATTTAAGTGATAATGGTTAGCAACTGCTCTGATAGACAATCCCTCTTCAATTTTAGAGAGAATTAGAATTTTTTCATGTTCAGTTAATTTCGGCATTTCGAAAATATGGCACTGACAAATAAATAAAGAATGATTTAATATAGCAAAAAATAGGTGTACGTGATTTTATTGCACAGAAGTGTACATTCTACACTATCCTGATTACCACCATGCAAAACAGTGACTCAAAATGCGAGGATAATTACCCCAGACCTTAAGCGGGTCATTGCGAGCCCATTCCAGTTATGAGTTCTTTACTTAATTAACATTGTACAAATTCTTACAATATTTTGGATCCGATCCTGCTTCTGGTGTAATTTCACACCAGCTGCTCATTGGCTAACAATATTTTTTGGTGGGGAACATGGGTTAATAGGCAACCTTATAGTCTGCAAATCTTGATGGTAGACATCACATCTGCACGGCTATTTTGTATTGATGTGCGAGCAAGTTCTCACGAGAAAGTGGGCAGAGTATATCTGCCTCATCTTCATCACTTTTTAGTGAAATATTATTTCATTTGTGGGCTGGTATTTTAGTATTAGGGGCCATCCATAATGACGTCACACCAATTTTTGAGATTTTAGACCCCCTCCCTTCCCATTGTCACGTTTTATCACGCCAAAAAAATTACGTCACCCTCACCCCCTCATGTTTTTTTTGATTCCGTAAAAAAAAAATTTTGTTACCTCATGGGCGCAATGCTACTAAAAATCAAAAAAAAAAATTACAATATTTTTCTTTTCTTCATTCGTTCACCAATCATTACGTCACACTAAGTCAGACCCCCTTCCTCCCCCTTATCACACTTAGTTACGTAATTACGAACCCCCTCCCCCCCCCTGGAGCGTGACGTCATTTATGGATGGCCCCTTATGTAGTTATTTTTAAAAGTCGAGTCTTGTGCTACATTAAGTGTAGAAATTAGAAATTAATGGAGGATGGATATTGTCATTGTACTTATTGCCAATTAAGTGCTGTGAAACCTTCAAATTGCTGAAGAAGATGCTCAAGAATAACATGACCAATCTCTTCGGTTTAGCAAATGGGACCGTTAAAAAAAAAATTCAAGAAAACAAAGAACTTGCTCGGGGTATTATACAAGTTGTATTATGCAAGCCTAGCCTAGCCCAACACTAATTATTTCATTTTTTCAACTTGCACACAATTTTTACAGTTACATCTTCAAATTGCTGAAGAAGATGCTCAAGAATAACATGACCAATCTCTTCGGTTTAGCAAATGGGACCGTTAAAAAAAAAATTCAAGAAAACAAAGAACTTGCTCGGGGTATTATGCAAGTTGTATTATGCAAGCCTAGCCTAGCCCAACACTAATTATTTCATTTTTTCAACTTGCACACAATTTTTACAGTTACATGTACATTATAAGAAATGTGTGCTATTTTGACAGGATGAATTTGCTGCATTTCTCACCATACTGCATCTCGATCATGAAGTTGTTGCTATTCCATTGGTTGAAATTTGGGAGCAAATGCTGGTAATTCTGGAAAGATCACGTCACATCAGCGCATGATCACTGTCTTTAGAGAATAGTGTTTTTGCATCCTCTAGGAAGGGAACATGATTGAGCTCTCTTCTCCCACGACAAATGTTCATATTCATTAAAATTACAGAAAGCATTCCCAGGATGTCATGACTATCTATGTCATTTGGCAGCCTGTTGCATTCCACGATGCTAGCCTGCGGCATGATGAACTCCATATGTTGCACACCTGGCCTCTCTCTTCAGTCGTATCGTAGATGTGGAGAGGGGGTAGACCCAGAAGTATTCCCAAAGCAGCTGACTGTTAAATACTAGAAATCGGAACTACTCTGAAAACCTGTTTTAAATTATGAGTTATGCTTTTGTGTTCTTTTTATTGTAGGGATTTAAGTACAGAAAATTTGCAGTATCTGACTAGTCAACAAGCATTAGCTGATTTGGCTACCTTCATAGAAGCTATGAATTCAATGTATGAATTGTCTCCAGATGTTAAATGGATCGCATTCGGAGGTTCTTATCCAGGATCTTTAGCTGCATGGTTAAGACAGAAGTATCCACACTTGGTTCACGGTTCTATGTCAGCTAGCGGGCCCTTATTGGCTCAAGTTGATTTTCAAGGTAATTTAATAAAATTTCTATTAAGTTATAGGGTTTGTATTTTTAATCTTGCCTAAAACAAACCCAAAATATATGTAAATATGATTGATCTTTAGATATTTATTTTACACGAAGATGATTTATTTTATTTTAGAATATTTTAAAGTGGTAAGCGATGATTTGCGTTCGCATAGTGATGACTGCCTAACAGCAGTAAAACAAGGTACAGCACAAGTGGAGGTTCTGTTACGTCATATGGTTGGCCAGAGAAGTCTCAATAAAATCTTTCGATTGTGCGATCCTGTTGAAAACAGCATTGACAATGTCTTGGATATATCCAATTTATTTGAAGCATTGGCAGGAAATTTTGCTGGTGTTGCACAATATAATAAGGATAATAGAATAGGAAAAAGTAGCAAAGGAGCGAATATTACCATAGACATTCTTTGTGACATAATGACAAATCAAACGATAGGGCCTCAAGTAAGGCGACTGGCAGCTGTTAACAATTTATTAATGAATGCTTATGATCAAAAGTGTTTAGATTATAAATATGACTCTATGATAAGCCAAATGAAAAATGTTAGTTGGGATAGTGAAGTTAGCGAAGGAGGTAAGTCCTGTTAATACCAAGATATTAATTTGAAAATTAATAAAAAGTAGAAACACAAATAAGTTATTGTTATCAAAATACTTAATTATTAATTTCAAATTTTAAATATTTTTATATCTATACCGTGAGTAACAGAATCATGGTACACCCCCCCTTTTGTCCTTTAGTTTTGAAGATGATTGAAATTTGGGATACCCTATATACATAATAAGCGTGCACTTTTTGACATGCAAGTGAATTTTTTTTTTTAACTTTCTGTTTCGCCGATTTTTACAGCATGTAGGTATATTATTACATTTTAGAATTCTCCATAATTTTTTGAATCCAACGATACCAAATAAGTGACATTTCAAACGTCAATATTTTTTATAATATAATTTTTAATTTTCCACTTAAGTGTGCCATGATGGTTCCAATTTATTCTAAATGACCCGTGTAATGCTAGAAAAATCAAAATTCCGTCAAAAATACCAAATTACGTGATTTATGAGCAAGTAAAGTTCATCACAATGGTTTTTGTGACAAAACTCAATTTTTTCAAATGAAACCGTATTGGTACCGTGGTACCATTTATTAGTACTAATAATAAGGAATTTAATCATATGTCGTATTAAAATGTACGATAAATACAAATAAAATTGCAGCTAAAAGAAAATAAGAAAATACAATTTTGTTCTAACTATCTTGTTATACATAAGGTGGCTTTGTAATATAAAAAATGAACACAAAACATTACAATTGTTCAAAATGCTGTCCATTAACGTCAATGCACTTCTGAACTCGCATAGTTGTTTCTCGAAGAACATTCGCCCATAGGCATTCAGCATTTTTTTTTTTTTGATTTTAGAAATTGAAAGTAGAACACTCTTTAAGGCAATTTCCAAATTTTTAGGTTTTTATTAGGACGTTTAAGCCCTTAAATAAATTACCAAAGTTGGACCGCGCGAAAATGGGGCGGAGCTTCGCGTGAGGTCACTTTGCGGATGCTGATCAGGCGACAATCGAGATTTAATGTGACTTCACAGCTAACCTCAAAAATATATATTTCTTAAGATTTACAAGTATTACCTAGCTATTATTAAAATTTGTGCCTGGTTCCTGTACTTTCAACCAAAATCTAGTTTGTTTATGAAGTTTTAAATAGTTTGTCAAAATAAAATAAGACACTTTTTGCAGGTTAGTAATCTAACCTATAATTAGCACTCTATTTGTATCAATCAACAATATTTAAAAATTATTTGCGTGAATTTTTAAATATTTGCTTGGAGCCAGTTTGGCTCCAAGCTAAAAATGAGTATAGAAACATTAAAAATGAGAATAAACCTAAAAAACATAGCAATGGAGATTATGTTAGTTATATATTCTCTATGGAAACGGTATTTGATTGTTGTCTTACTCATACTTCCAGGTTTCCACGGGTTGTAATGGCAGTTGCGTAGATAATATTTTTTAAATGACCCCAAACAAAGAAATCAAGGGGTATTAAATCAGGTGATCTTGGAGGCCATCTCACAAGACCATTCGTTGAAATTATGTTTTCTCCCAATCTCCGTTGAAGGTAATTAATTACTTTCCTTGAAGTATGGGGAGGAGCGCCATCTTGTTGGAGATACATTCCCTAATGTCCTAAATCCAAAGGTAACTCTTCTAAAATGTCCTCAATCTCATTTTGCAGGAATCTCAAGTATCTGGCACCAGTTAAATATTATTGGACCAATGATTCTACTACCGATTATTCCAAGCCAAACACTGAAGCCGAACCGCACTTGAAAGTTACCCTTCCGTAATAAATGTTGATTTTCTTGTGACCAATATTTTGTATTTTGTCAGTTAAATAATCCCAAATTTGTAAATCTAGACTCGTCCGAAAATAAAATCATTCCCAAAAAAATCATTGTTTGGCTGCACGTTATTCTGCAAATTTTCTGCAAAAATTCCATCCTGCATTCGTAATCATTTTTGTACAAGTGCTGGTACAATTGGTATTTAAAAGATTTATAGTGGTATTTGTGCGAAATTCGGCTTACTGTTTGGTGACTGATTTCCAATTCAAACCCAGTTTGCCTTAATAAAACAGTCTTATCAACTTCTATTCGAGCCAAAACATTAATTTTCTTCAGAATCGTTCTCTCTTCTGAATTGATTTTCAAGACGTTTAAAATAATTTCTCGCTGGACATTGTCTATCAGAATATCGTTCGGCATAAAGGTGTCTAGTTGCTACAGCATTTTTTCTACATTCCCCATAAATAATTAACATGTCCACCTTTTCATCTCTTATATAAATTTGGGGCATTTTGAACACAATTAACAAGAATTTTAAACAATTTTTAAAGACACAAAACACCGGTAAACCAACAAATGTTTGACAAGCTAAATATTTCATTGTTTTCAAACCCACCTTAGTTAGGTACTCCTTAACATTTAATTAGTACAAAATTGTATTTTCGTATTTTCTTTTGGCTGTAATTTTGTTCGTATTTATCGCACATTTTAATACGACTTATGAATAAATTCCTTATAATAGTACTAATAAATGGTACCACGGTACCAATACCATTTAAAAAAATTGAGTTTTGCCCTAAGAACCATTTTGATGAACTTTATTTGCTCATAAATCAAGTAATTTAGTATTTTTGACGGGATTTCGATTTTTCTAGCATTACACGGGTCATTTAGAATAAATTGGAACCGTCATGACACACTTAAATGTCACTTATTTGATATTGTTGGATTCAAAAAATTATGCAGAATTCAAAAATGCACTAATAGACAGTGTGGTCCATTTAAAAATCGAAAGTTAGTGTCACTTCCGGTGAAACCGGAAGTGAAAAAAAAATTCATTTCAATTCAAAAAATTCAAAAAATGCCACTTATTAAGTATATAAGGAAAGTCAGTGAAAACAGCAAAAAATCTAAGAAAGTCGGAGGACAATTATTTTATAAATATTGCGCAATGAAACGTGCAACTGAGATGAATTTTTTTAGTTTAAAAGTTTGGTATTTTGTTCCTTTATTAAAAGTTAAATTAATAACTTGTTATTGCTACCTACTGCTATGCTACTGAATTAATGTGTTTGACAGTTTATAATGACATATTTTTAAGAGTTGGCCTTTGTACAGGCCCGTGGAGAGCCGGCACGGGCCCAGGGGTAAAATCAAATCGGCGGGCCCCTCCTGGCTGTGAAAAATCAAAAGTACTAATTTTTAATACACAATATTGTAATCATACTCTTTTACTCATATTAAGAATTATAAATACCTAACTATTTACTTACTTATATTTAATTTGCAGAGATATCAGGATCTGAGAAAACAGTAAATAAAATTATCCAGAAAATGCGATATAATGTTAAGTACAGTTCTGTACGTACGTAATTATCGATATCTGAAGTTTTTATTACCGTAATCCTATCGGGTATAGCCTGAGGCTATCCTTATTTCTTATATCTACATCGTCGGTACTATACATAGAAATAATGAAATATGAAAATAAACAGTTATAACTCAAATAGCGTACTCTGCAATGATACCTTAATTGACTGGACTAAACAGAGGGTCGTGTGGCGAAACCTATTTACTTCTATGATTTTACCTACCTGCCTAAAAGGTCATTTTTTATTATTGTTTTTGTGATTAAGTAATGATTAATTGGATTAGAGATCAAACAAACATATGTAATACTAATATAAATTGCAGTTGTTGTTAATGCTACTGTTCTACTAAGAATGCATATGGCCTACCATTTTTTTTAGTATTTATTAGAAATATATACCGGGTGTACATTTCAGAAGTACATTTCCTTTAACGCATAAGCATAATTACAAATAAAATAAAGTATTTTTATTTATAATTAATAGATTTATCAATACAAAAATGTATTTAACATTGACGGTGCCGGGCCCCGGACAGAAGACACGCTTACCCCCCCTGTCGTCAGGCCTGCCTTTGTATTTCACTTGGAAATTTTAATCATTTTTTTTAGGAAGGCAATGGACCTATCAGACCTGTACAGAATTTGGATTTTATCAAACGTCCACATATAAACCACAAGTGTTTGGCGATAAGTTTCCTATAGATTTCTTTGCTCAACAATGCATGGATATTTTTGGTCCAAAATATAATATGACATTTTTAAATAAGGCAGCAGAAAGGACAAATACTTTGTATGGTGCACTGGATATAGAAGTTTCAAATGTGGTGTTTGTTCATGGGACTGTTGACCCTTGGCATGCCCTAGGAATTACAAAAACTGTTAATCAAGGAGCCCCTGCTATTTATATTAAGGGTGAGTGAGAAAATTAGGAGTTCTTCATTTTAGAGTAAAAACAAAATTTTTCAGTTATTTTTCTTACAATAACTGAAAAAATCTTATAACAAACTTATGTCCATTTTCTCCAGTTGTATATTTGGTCATTATTGTATCATTTGTATCTATATTATGTATAATTATTTTTCAGGAACAGCACATTGTGCTAATATGTATCCCAAGTCTGAAAAAGATTTACCACAACTTCAAGCCGCAAGAGTTCAAATACAGCAGTTAATAGGTTCCTGGTTGGACCTTTAATTTCCGTTATTATTGGTGTCGATTAATTTTAATTTTATGTTAAGTAGATCAATACAAATATTTTAAATAATGAAATAATTATAGAATATATTTATAGCAGCGTTATGAACAATTTTTTTTATTGATATTATGTGGTGATATTGTTTCTCATAGTGTTATAGATAACAATTGAAAATGTTTGTAATATGATTAGTTCGGTATTAAATACATATTTCTTAAATATATATTTGTTTCCCTTATCTAAACATAGAATTTTAGTTTTGAAGAATGTACAGAGGCTAAATGCCAAAAAAAAGCTTGCAACAACAAGTACAACAGGCGTGGGCTATTAAATTAACCATTTAAAATAGAGTATTCTCACAAATTTGGGTGATACCATATTTGGATGCTTAATGAAAAAATGGGGGACATTTCTGTTTTTTCATTTTTATCAAATACACTACAGAAGCCGGTATAAAATTAAAACAAATTTAAATTCTTAACATGACGTAAACTCCCAACTACGCTATTTGATTGGTCAATCAGCACTTCGAGTCTTGTGATGCATTCCTCTCGACCCCACCATTTCACGAATTAAGGCACTGGTGACATGCAAGACATCGCGTTTCCCACGACGACTTCCGATTGGTCGTTTTACTTTGCCAAATACCAGTTGCCAACCACAAGTAGTGAGCAAACACAAAAGCATCATGTGTGAAGTGAGCTTGCAATCAAACAACAGATGACAAACATATACCTAGAGGAATGACAGTTGATAAAAAAAATAATCTTCAAAGAACCCTGCAGAATTCTTATGGGAAATGGCTTTCGGTCAAACTCTTTGAAACTCTGGATTCTGGTAGTTCTTGATGAGTAAAACGAAAGTTCTCGAGGGCACTAGGTCCTAAAAACATAGTTTTGAGATATAGCCCTCTGAAGTTGGACTTTCATGCACTCTCTGTAGCATAGTTAAATCCTTATGGGAAATGGATTTCGGTCAAACTCTTTGAAACTCTGGATTTTGGAGTATTTTTTTAATTGCTTACATATTGTAAAAACTACCACCTTGGAATGAAGCCATTCGACTCGAACTGCCTTTCCATAAAAAAACATTCAGGTTCCTTTACTTAAAACATTTATAAAACAGTCATCTATTACAACTCTTATTGTTAATAATTTATGAACAGTTTGAGAAAAAGTTATAGCTTAGCCTTGGTAAGCTGATTGTGGTGCCCGCATAATCAAGACCGGCTTTAGTTCCTCAACTGCCCTCGTGCGAAATTTTTAAAATTTTTTTTTTTTAAATTTTTCTGATCAAGTCAGAAAAAAATATATTTTCATCCTCATCTCAAAGTTGATGAGTGGCGGGGTAAAATCCAAAGCAAAGTTACTATTTATAAATATATGTACATTTTAGGTATGATTCTATTTCACATGATAATAGTACATGTACTATATTACTTCGCATCAGACTAAGCTGAAATATGTAGCAGAACTTTTATGACTGTAAAAAGCATATATGAACAAAATATATACAATTTACCGACAAATTTCGTATTAGCAAATTTTCGTCATGCAATTACATACTAAGAATATGAAATAATTGATGAAAAGAGAGTGAATCCAAAAGTATGTACTATGTACCCAGTTTAATTTTTCATTTAAGTACAAACAAAAGGATAAAATATTCATATACACATATTTATATACTTTCATAATTACCAAAAGTATATGAAAAAGATCTAACTTTACCAACAAAGGACATAGCAGGATAAGCATGTAAAATCTTCCCCCAATCAAAATTTTGTTTGTTATCAACCATTTGAAGGGGCTTACCCTAAATATGATTTTCCCAAAATTTCAAACCTGCAGCCTTCATTTGGAGGCAGGGGCGGCCGTTGCAAATTTTTCAGGTGGTGTGAGATATCATTGTGCCCCCCCCCAATATGCAATCGCTTATTCGTGATTAGGCTGTACATAAAAAAAAAAATTGTTTAGTCCGAAAACAGCGCGGGGGGGGGGGGGAATCCGAGAAACTTTTTTTATCCAAAAAAATTTTTTGAAGAGCGAGGGGAGAAATTCGAAAAAACAATTTTTTTTTAGTTCGAATAAATTTTTGAAGAAAGGGGAGAAATCCCCAAAAAACAGGCATAAGTCAAATTTACATCGTAAATTAATTGAAAACTGAAACAAATGAATATAGATCTTTTCACGGAAATGGAAGTTGTAAGGTTAAGTGATATTAAGGTGCTTGGATTTTATTTTTTACGCAGACGAACTATCATTGCATTTTCGGCGCCCCCCCAAGAAGGCGCCCGGTGCGGCTGCACCGCTCGCACCGCCCTAGGGCCGCCCCTGTTTGCAGGAGTGGTGGGGGGTTTTTTGATTTTCGTTTTATAAAATTTTCTCGGATACTGTTGTACGAAAAAATCCGAAAAAATTCACAGTTGTTACTTACATGTTGGACTATTTACCCAATTTTCTTCATAATTTTTAAATGCGAATTTCGTATGCAAAAAAAATTTGCAAATTTTTGCATACAATTTTTTGGCACTTTAAGAAAGAAGGCCACTCTGAATTTTTCATCGTAAATTATCAAGGCCTATTCTGAAATTGTTTTCATATTTTTAAAAAATGTGGAAGATAGTTAAAGAAACGAAAAACTGCATTACCGACCATTGTCTTATATGCGCCTCACTATCATTTGGACGTATGTCTTGTAAACAAATATACAGAATGTTTCATTAATAATAGGGCATACGCTGACTGGAGAATCCTTAGTCCAAAATATGAAGATTTAACCTGAAACACTTGGATAAAATGTGCCTCCTTACAGAGATACAGGGTGTCAAAGTTTTTTTTTCTTTTTTTTTTTCAATATCTCAACTACCTCTTGACCGATCTTCTCCCAATTTGGTAAGGAAACATTTTTTAAGCTAAGAAACAATAATTTATGTATTACATCATGCTAGCCCGTGGAGGGCGCCTCATGAGATGTACCTGATGAATATTTTTTCCCTTTCTTTTTACGAAACGTAGTTGCACTTTAGACTAGAAAATCTCATGCAGGAGTCATTTCTACATAAAAAAAGGTACACTTGATAGAACTTGATAATTCCAACCATTTTCGAGAAAACTGCCGCATAGATCTCAAAAATTCTTTAAAAAGAAAAAATTGTATTTATTGAAAAGTGTGCTTTGGTGACGTCTTAGTTCTGTCAAAATGTCAAACTAATGAAATTATACGTAAATGACAGAACTAAAACGTCACCAAAGCATACTTTTCAATAAATACAATTTTTCCTTTTCAAATTGGGTTGTTTTCAAAGAATTTTTGAGATCTATGCGGCAGTTTTCTCGAAAACGATTGGCTTATCAAGTTCTATCAACGCACCTTTTTTACGTAAAAATGATTCCTGCATAAGATTTTATAGTCAAACGTGCCACTACGTCTTGTGAAAAAAGAGAAAAAAATATTCATCTGGTATAGCTCACGAAGCGCCCTCCACGGGTTAGCGTGATGTAATACATAAATTATTGTTTCTTAGCTTAAAAAATGTTTCTTTACCAAGTTGGGAGAAGATCGGTCAAGAGGTAGTTGAGATATTGCAAAAAAAAAGAAAAAAAAAATTACAACTTTGACACCCTGTATCTCAGTAAGGAGGCACATTTTATCTAAGAGTTTCAGGTTAAATCTTCATATTTTGGACTAAGGATTCTCAGTTAGCGTATGTCCTATTATTAATGAAACACCCTGTATATTTGTTAACAAGACATGCGTCCAAATGATAGTGAAGCACGTATAAGAGAATGGTCGGTTATGCAGTTTTTCGTTTTTTTAACTATCTTCCACATTTTTTAAAAATATGAAAATAATTTGAGAATAGGCCTTGATAAATGAGTAATTTACGATGAAAAATTCGGAGCAGCCTTCTTTCTTAAAGTGCCAAAAAATTGTATGCAAAAATTTGCAAATTTTTTTTTTATGTGCACATTGCACATTTTTTCGTTATTCCAGTGTTTTTACTGCAATCGAAAATGAAAACATGTAAATTAAAATTTGTATGGTTCTAGTTATTTACTTTTTGCCTTATTTTTTTTGAACCGCTTAAAATACAGAAAAGCTGTTCTAAGCTGACAATATACTGTACACCACTTAAAGTTTTATTTCTTGTTATCTCTTTTTAATTAATAAATTATATCGTATCTTTTTTGGCTACGTAATTATTGTTGTCAGGAGTGCCTGTAGCCAGAAGACAGTGTAGAGTGCGTTTGAGATTTCATTGTTAAACAATAATAGGAGGATAAACAAATAATACCTACATCATAAACCTCACTTTAGTATGCATTTTTTTTAGTATACAGTACATAATTAATAATATCTGGATATATTGGCTCCGGGACGGATTCCGACTAGGCACATTACATGTACAAAAAATGTTGAATAAAACCTGTTTGAATTGAAATTGAGCAGTTATCGAGATAACGCAGGCATTGCAGGTTCGATCCCTACCGACAGCAATTGGTAAAATGGTGAGTAAAAATGAATTCATTAATTTAATAAACTTTATAATTTGCAGGCAACCCTTCTGAGAGTAAATTAGAGTGTGACAATAGTTAGTTATGTACCAAGGGTCGTAAGTGCACTTTTCTTGGCCGAGAATATAGTTTGCAATCCGAGGTCCATAGGGCCGAGGTTTGCAAGAATTCGAGACCAAAAAAACTGCACTGTACGCGACCAGCGGTGCGTATTATATTTTTCGCCATACCCATGAATCATTAAACTAGAAAAAAATAATTTGAGTAAGATTTCATATTTGCTAAGCAGATAGTAAAGGCAGCGATCATGCTTGGAATATATCCATGGCAACCATCAATAAAATAAATTTAGGACGCGGCTTCTATTCAAATGACAACTTCTGTCAAGATCAGACAAGATAAATTAAATCATTTTATTATAAGAGTTTTGAACATTTTTGAAAACAGATATAGAAGGTATAGCAAGTAAGGCTTGTCTGGATTTACTTCCAATAAAGTGAAAACATTTAATATTTGTTATAGTACGTTGGGTTCATCAAAGAAAGCTGCACTTTTTGATTGGAATGTGCCACTTTCTGTGGTTATAGATGATGCCAAAAGGTAACTTTTCAGATAGGGAGCCACTTGAAAATCCATGTAGAACACCAAAATTTGTTTGCATATCAGCTCCTAATGGTCCGATTTCGATTTTTTTTTTGTCTGAAAGCTCTTGTGAAGAGGACACTTTTTTGTCCCTATACATTTATCACTACACCTTAAAGGTTCTGCGCAATTTTCAGAAAAACAAATAATTTTTAATTTTCATGGATCTTTGGAGAATACTGTGATACGGAATTCAAAAATAGAATTTTGAATGATGCTGAGAGGTTCCATGAAAACATAATACACATTTTTTGGGATACTTATTCAAAAACCTGTCCGAAGAACTGTGTGAGAGATAAGAGAGGTGTTGGTCTTCGTCGCCAAGTAGCACAAGGAAATATGCTACCAAAAAATTGGAATGACTACCTCTGCTGCAATCAGACTAAGACAGAACTCTTCACTTGGAGAACATACATTTTTGAAGTTTAATTGGGCTCTCATCAGTACTGAGATTGATGGCATAATCCATTAATCTCGGCCGGATGAAACTTCAATTGATGAAGTACAATGCAGGCAACAGGAAGAAGCAGATGGCAGGATTTTTCTCCAAAGGCAGTGATGAACATGGAGCAAAAAAAAATATATTTGCACAGTAGATACTGATGTAGTTGTTTTGGCAATCTCTTTCATTTACATTCTCAAAATTGCGAGATTTCAGGAGAGGTGGATTCTCTTTGGTGCTGGGAAGGGTCAGAGATAAAGTACATGAGTATTAATGCCATGTTTGAAAGTATGTTGGATTGAGAGGATTCCATGCATTCATTGAATCGGATGTAACGTCATGCAATGAAAGGGAAACAGACTGCCTGGAAAGTGTGGAAATCATTTCCTGATGCTGCTGAAGCCCTCTTTATTACAAAACTCTATTGCTGATGAGACTTTTCAAGTTCTGGAAAAGTTTACTGTTTTGCTTTTCTGCAAAGACGCAGAAGACTTCTCAGTAAATCATGTTAGAAAGCTTATCTTTGCTTCAAAAAGTCGCAGTCTATAAAGTCTGCCCCCAACAAAAGAGGCATTAAGGCAGCATTATTGTCTTTGATCAGCATACCAGGCATGACAAGTTTGGGGTCGTGCATGCTCAGTGATGGACAACATTCCAGGGCCAGAAGGATGGGGATGGGACCATGGATGCTGGAAAGTGGACGCCGGTCGGGTCTTCTCTTCCTTCTATTAAGGCAGTCTGCAGAGAATTGGTTAAGTGTAGTTGGTCCGGATGCCATACACGATGCTCCTGTTCAAAGACCAAGGTTCCATGCACGCTACTTTGCACGACCCGCATTGGGGGTCGACAATGCAGCAATAAATACAATAAAAGGTATGCGTTTAAATGATTATTTTTAAATTCATTTCACAGTTTCAAGATCATAATATTGCTTTGCTGATGCAATGCCTTAATATAATAATAATATATAATTATTTTCTTCCAGGGATCAATTGGAAGATGATTGCGTGATGCTAGAGTTATAAGAGCTGTATAGAAGCAGTTCATTTCCATAAGTATTTCTTAGTATTTAGTCGTTTTTTGTTTGTGAAAGTTTGTTTCCTTAATGTAATAAATACTTTTGCACAAGAAGTGCGACACTAATTTTGAGTGACAGAGATGGTATCAATATGGATATTATAAGTTAAAGAGAGACAAAATTGCACTAGTGCAGCTCAGTGCCACACTTTTAGTCCAAAGGAATAGACCTAATGTTTTGAAAATAATTAAAATCACCGTTGTGTATGAAAACACGTCTTTCTTGACATATTCGGAACCCCATAAACATAAACACTTGTAGGGAAAGAAAGGGATATTGAGTACAATAATTAAAACTTACTTTATCAATAAAATTCATGAGAAATGTGAAATTTTCAGATTCTTGAAAATTGCGTAGAACCCCTAACGTATAGTGATAAATGTGTAGGGACAAAAATGTGTCCTCTCCACAAGAGCTTTCAAACAAAAAAAAAAGAAAATCGAAATCGGACTATTATAGGAGCTGAGATGCAAAAAAATTTAATGTGGCTAATAGGGGCCATCTTTAATGACCGCCATTTTGCTGTTCTGCACGGATTTTTAAATGGCTCCCTATCTGAAGTTATAACTTTTGCCATCAACTATGACAACAGAAAGTGGTACATTCCAATCAAAAAGTGCAGCTTTTTGGCTTTTCTAGCCATGTACCCGACATACTATTATATAAAAGAGAAAATTTTCCCAAATTTACTTTATTTCCCTAGGGACGTAATGAAAAATAACGACTCGCCATGGCAGCAAGTATTTGGTATATAAAGCGTCACTTATTACAATCGACAAAACAATGGAATTAGTGTATACTTACGATGAGGGAGGTAAGACGAAATAGTTATTTATGTACCAAGGGTCGTAAGAGCACTTTTTTTTGTCGAGGGAGGTATGACGAAAATGTATATAGAACACATATGGAACTACCCATATATTCTTTATTTTCCTTCCATCCGAAAGGCAAGAATATTCGTATAAAATATGTAATTAGTAGTACTATTCAAATGCAATCTTATAGGGTAACTGCCCCAGTAATGGCCATACAAGTCCATTTTTAATGTTTGGCAAAGCCTATAAGGTGTACTCATTATCATATTTTAACATTTGAATATATGAATAAAAAGGCTGATGATATATGCAGTACATGACTGTATATGGCACATAACACAAATAATAAAAAATTATTTTTGTTAATTTTTTATATAAAAACGTCGTTTGCATCAGTAATGGTCATGCTTGTGTGGGTGGTGAACCCCTCTCTACATCAGTAACAGTGGCGGCTGGTGAAATTTCAATATTTTTTTTCTCGTCTATGGCGCATGGGACCCATACGAAATTTGGGAAATAACATCTAGAGAAGCACTTCTCTAATGACACCTAACAAATTTTGAAACAGCAGTTTGCGAAAAAATTTTTGAAAATTCGTTAGCCTCCACTGGGTCTAGGAGCTCCTGTTTATTTTTATTTTTTTTTGTCATATGCATTTGACTTTTCATAAAAATACAACAGATTTTGGAGTTTATGAAAATATTTTCAACGAATTGAAATATTGTAATTTGTTAATTGTAGATTACAAAATTTCAGTTCATTGTATTTCAGTTAGTAATGAAAATATTTTCATAAACTCCAAAATCTGTTGTATTTTTATGAAAAGTCAAATGCATATGACAAAAAAAAATAAAAATAAACAGGAGCTCCTAGACCCAGGGGAGGCTAACGAATTTTCAAAAATTTTTTCGCAAACTGCTTTTTCAAAATTTTTTAGGTGTCATTAGAGAAGTGCTTCTCTAGATGTTATTTCCCAAATTTCGTATGGGTCCCATGCGCCATTGACGAGAAAAAAAAATTGAAATTTCACCAGCCGCCACTGATCAGTAATGGCCACCCACAAAAAATTTATATTTTTAAGTAAATTTCAAATAAATATACAAAGCATTTTTAATATATTAATATTTATTCATTTCTCTAACAATAAATAAACCCCTATTATTTTTTAACACTGGTTTTGTTATGTTGCTGAAATAATAAAGAATATCGTCCTTTTCCGGCCATTTCAATCCAACCCTGCCTTTTTCATAGACTTGACTTCAGCGCCTTCTGCATCGTTTTTGAGGATTAATCCTGCAGAAACAAAAGTTAATAAATAGGTACCTACATAAAGTTCAATCACTATCGTAAAACTATAATAAGGTAAGTAGAATGTAGTGCATTATAAGGTTAGTAGTCATTTAGCCATATCTGAGACAGGCCTCCGGGGTCTGTTGGGTAGTGAGTTTAGGGGCCCGGGCTTCTGAGGGACCCGTAGCGGAAGCCCGCCAGAGATTTTGGCAAAAATTTTTTTTCAAATTTCTCTTCCCCACACATTAATTATTAAGCGCGGGCACCCGTTGGTTTCTGAGGGGCCCGCCAGAAAGTTTTTTTTTTCAAATTTCTCCCCCGCCGCTCATCAGTTATTAAGTGCGGGAGCCTGTTGGCTTCTGAGGGTCTGCCAGGGATTTTGGCAAGAAATTTTGTTCACATTTCTCCTCCCCCGCCCATCAATTATTAAGCGCGGGGGGCCGTTGGCTTAGGGGCTCGCCAGAGATTTTGGCAATTTTTTTTTTTAATTTCTCCCTCCCGCTCATTCATTATTAAGCACGGGACCCCGCCAGAGACTTTGGCAAAAAATGTTTTTCAAATTTCTGCCCCCTGCTCATCAATTATTAAGCTCGGCGGTCCGTAATGAGGGCCCGCCAGAGATTTTGACCAAAAAAAATTTCACTCGCATTAATTAAAAGGCGTGGGGGGGGGGTCGCCAGTGAATTTGGTACCGGGGCCCATGATTTGATGCGGGGGGGCTGCAAGTAGATACAATGTCTGTTCCTTAAAAATATTGGCAAATATGTATGTGGCCATTACTGAAGTGTGCATGTTTAGAAGCGGCCATGGCCTATGGCCACCACTAAAACGTTTTTAATTTTTCTGTGCGAGTAGTGGCCACCCCCTATAATACCACACAATAATAAAAAAATACATTATGTTGCAACCTTTATTATATTTTAACTTACCTGCAATTTAAAAAATCACCAACCCACAAATTAATATTTATGTTAAACAAGTTTAAACAGCTAACTGATGACAAGTAGTGATGGGCGATATTTTACTGCCGGTGATTAAATCACCGTGATTAGAAAATCACCGATAGCAACAGTGACGAAGTAAACAAAGTCACGGCGATTAGTGATTTTAATAGCGCATGATAATTACCCAAAATTGTAAATGGTAGCAAAAGAAAAACTGTGTGCGCTAACAACTTCCGTGCCATGCGAACGATTATTTTCTAAAGCTGGACAAGTACTTATAATAACAGAAAAAGCCGATTAAACGACAAAAAATCAAAGTTGTTATTTTTAAATTGAATTATGAATTATTAAGTTCAAATACTTTTGACTCATAAGCTTAAAATTTTTATTTATTTATATATTTAGTATTTAAATATTTATTTATTTATTTTTCATTACACAATTTGATGCTATAAATAGTAAAATGTATTCACGTTTTATTTCCGTTTCTTATTATTTATGCAGAGGCAGCGATTTATGCCAAATCACGGCAAACTTATATCAAGCTCGCAGATTCTGTTCGCTTTCATTCTAAACCGCGATCGTAGTCGTCACTGTTTAAAACGCAGTGCAGATATGTAATGTAAGCAGGTCACGGCAAACTTATAACTGTTTACAGATTTTTGCGCTAAACCGCGATCGCAGTCACTGTTTAAAATCACCGTGATTCAAAAATAGCAGTCTCTGATCGCGGAGTGATTGAAAAATCGCGATATCGCTCATCACTAATGACAAGAGGTCATATTGAAAATATTGTCTTATTTAACATTGAAGTGATATTAGCCGCGGAATTGTCACTAGAATCACAGCATAGATAGAGAGACAGCAAAGAAACTCTCGTTACTCCTTTGTGTTGGCGTGACTAAAATCTTTCATCTTGAAGTCGCCATTTCGGCTTAAAAGTCAGAGATGGATTCCAAGGAATTTAAATGTTTCCGACAGGACCGTATTCTCCAATTTAAATTAAACAATATATTTTCTTGCACAGTGTGTGTTGCTGTTGCTTGAAAATGAAGACGAGAAACTACGAAACTGTAGTCATAAACTGAAAAAATATTGTGATATTTAACAAGAAAAGTTTGTGTTCGTTATAATGGAATATCACAAAGAAACAGACAACTCTCTATTGATTTCTTTAAATAAACAATAATTTTAGATAGCTAAAAAAGTCATATATATGTAATTTTTTTTCCAACTTGTAAAAATAGGAAGTAAAAGCATATGAAACAGAATTTTCTTTTAAATACATTGATGTAATTTTTTTTCCAGTATTTTCAAATAAAAATAGCTCAAAAAAATAGAACAATAGTTTCTTCATAGCTTCATTTGGGTTTTTTTTTATAACAGAAGGGCCTTAGTTACTTGAGTTAAGTGATGATAATTATACTATATCAAATAGTAGAATGCCTGCGTTCCACTATGGGTTCATTAATACATAACTAAAAATAACGAGTAATATAACACCCTCCATCCAATTTTTATTATAAAAATCGGACTATCAAATAATATGACAATCTATAAATTATCCAACATAGGAAGTTCTTAAAAAAGTTGACTCAAATTTAGGCAGCTATATTGGGCCGGCCATTTCGACTTTCCAATTTTATTAATTTTCTTGAGAGTTTAGTACATCTACCTGCAAAATTTCATGTTCCTAGCACGCCTGGAAAAGCCCAAACAGATATAACCATTACATGACTCGTTAACTACGTCGAGGCATCTTGCGAACTAAACAGTAGAGATGAGTTGCTATTTAACAACCTGTTATTTTATAACTGTTATTTGTAAATAGCATTAGCAGACTGTTATTTCTGTACGAAAATAACAGGTGAGAAAATAACAGATAAGAAACACGACGTAGTCAAAATATTCTTGCAGACTGCTGTTAAACTGTTATTCAGAAAACAGCAGTAGCGGATAATGAAATCTCAACGCAACCGTTAATGTAGTTGAATATTATTGTGGGTACCTTGAGTCATCGATTTTATGTATACACTTCTTAGTTGCTTTTTAATCATAATATATTCAAATCTTTTCGAATTTCTTCTCAATTCAATTCAATTCAATTCAAAAAGTATTTATTTATAATTATGTTTACAAATATGCGCCAGAGTCGGATCCCGGTTCAGAGCCGACCGCACAACCACGCCGCGTAGCGTCGTGGTGAATGTGCAGTCGGATGAAGCGGGTTCGACTCGGGCTTGAACTACAATTAATGTGTGTATATTTACGATTACCCGCACACCGAGTTTAAAAATGAAGGGCTGCCAGAGTTGAGTTGAATATTTTTGTATAAATCTTGAGCCATCCGCTTTATGTACTGATTTTTAGCTGTTTTTTAAATCATAATACAATGTTCAGAGCATTTATATTTTCTTCTCCATATGTTTATTTTAGTTTACAGGGGCGTAGCGAATGGGGGGTATGGGGGGTACGTTACCCCCCAACTTTGTCAGAAGTTGCAATTTGAGATGCAAGATGACAATTGTTACTGAAATTTTTTTTAAAGATTTTCTCCCCCCCGGCTCATCAATTTATATTTCGGCGGAATTTATTTAGGGTAAAAGTTGGATATTTGAGGATGAAAGTTGGCAATTTGAATTTTTTTTTTTTTATAAATTCTCCCCCCCCCCGCTCATCAATTTTTTTTGGAGGGATTATTGTTTAATATTTACAGAGTTGGCTTTTTGAGTCTTATGAAGTTGGCCTCCAATATTGTCATTGCATGCGCTGTCCCAGGCAGCAAGGTGCTGTCATTATGACGTCATTTTTTCGGCATTAATTACGTCAATTTCACCTTCAGCATGACGTAAAAATGACGTGAAAAGACGGCACAATGTCACAGCCCAATGACGTCATATATATGACGCCAATATGACGTATTGGTAATCAGTGAATTTTGCGATGCAAACCTCTCATTATCATGTTTTTCCACAATTATTAATAAAGTTTTTGACGAAAAAAAAACCGGAATGTGCAGGAATCGAACCGCGGACCTCTTCACTCGCAACCTAACACTTAACTCACTGAACCATTGAACATCTTTATTTAAATATGTTTAAAAGCTGTATACCTACTTAGAAATAGTAAAGCAAAATTATTATTACTATGTGGCAAAAATTGAACTAGTCACTAAATACTTCTATTTATTTTTATTTCATAATGATTTATTTAAATTAAAATTTCAGGTTCCAAAATATATTCGGCAACTATGTCAAAACATACTGATGTTTCTATATGTACGTTTTTATTGTAATAATATATTGTCGAGTCTCTGGGGACGGCCCCTTTTAAAATGGGGTACTCGCTTGGGTACTCGACTTAATTTTCCCGAGGAACCGGGTATCTTCAACAGAAAGGGGTAGGACCACACACACGAACACAAGTGAAACTATCTGTTACTGAACGGCAAATACAATTTATTTGAAAACTGGTACACAAAAGAATGATTATACTTACAGGAGTATTCTTCCCTGAACTCTCAACATGGGTAGGCGGCTGGCGGCTGGACTTAGAAAATTTCAATAATTAGTTTCACCCTTTCGGGACTTTGCTCTTCACTGACTCGGCTACCGTCTCCTTCCGGAGCTAACGCGATAATCAATATTAATTTCACCCTTTCGGGATTTTTCTCTTCAATGACTCTCGGCTACCGTCTCCTTCCGGAGCTAACGCAATAATGAATTCTCTCTACTAATTTCTTTCATCAATACTTATTCGTGCTCTTCCTTACTCAGCAATTTGCCGAGTTCATTGCTAGAGCAATGCCTCTATGGAAGAACACCAATAAATATGTGAAAGATTGCATAGACAACGGAAATATCCTATTACCTCCGTTGCCTATACGCGAAGTTATGTCTCTAATAATTACACAATTTAAATAATTTCTATTTTCTAACGTAAAATACAATAATTTAATTTAATTTTGGATATTTTACGACAATATTGCTCTTATGATTGGTCAAAGGTCTCTATATACATATATACATATATATAGTGAATATATGAATATATATATAGTGAACCAAATGACCAATTTTGACGACAAAATGACGTCTTCATGATAACGTCAGAAGTACGTATTAAATATCACGTCTCTGGTACGTCATTTATTAATGACGTCAAAATAATGACCTAAAAGAAACGTGTATTTGACGTCTTCATGATGACGTCAGAAGTACGTTTTAAATATCACGTCTCTGGTACGTCATTTAGTGGGACAATGACGTCGGCGACGAAAAATCACCTTTGAAAGACGTCATAATGACGTCACCTTGCTATCTGGGGTGTTTGGCGTGTTTCTATGCTGGTATTTCTTTATTCGTTTAACATAAAATAATAATAATTAAAATTTGAGGCTTAAAAAATGACTTTTTGCACAAATAACGTTTGTTCTGGCAATATTTTGCAGCACAAACAGAACCCATACTTGAAAATAATAGAAAAATGTTAAACAATAAATAACACGATAACACTAAGTACGTCTATGAACTAAATTAATTGTACCGAAATTGTATCTACGTCGCCCGCACTGTTTTTCAAGATTTTAAGCCCAAATGGTTCGTGTGCGACGATCTGCGCAAACCGTTCCCGCCATTCAAGTTTCCCTGCTGTCTCTCTTTCTATGCTGTGCTAGAATGGTGTAATATGACCTACTAAACAATTTAACTTCAAAAGTTGAGAGTTTTGACCTATCTGTTAATAATTATTCATATTTTAAAGTAAAAAGTGGCCATTACTGGGGCATTTACCCTACTTCTATACTTTTTACATGTCGTGTTATGCATATACAAACATCAAGCATATACAAACATCAAGTACCTACCTCTACCAATCCAATCCAATCCAAAACAATTTTATTCAACATTACGGGTACAAGAATGCGCCTAGACCGAGCCCCGATTCAGAGCCGACCACACCACCACGCAACGCCGTGGTAGATGAGTGGTCGGATGGAAAGGGGTCGGCTTTCGGCTTGAACAACAGATCAAGTGATGGGGGGTTAGGCCTCCTGCTTAACAGTAAAAAACTTAAGCCTGACAATTGCAGATAACTAAGAACTAAAAACTAAGTTTAAAAACACTTGAAGCTTCTTAAAGCTAGATTTAAAAACTTTGATTAAAGGGCGCGCGCGCACAACACACGCGCACTAGTTTTAAAGTTTTGGCTGATTATTATCAGCCAAAACTCAAAAACTCAATGAAAAAACCCGTCTGAGCAAGTCACAATCTTCATCCGGTGGTCTGCCTACCTCCGGAAAGGTAGGGTGAGGGGGAGAGTGTGATTTTAAAAGTTGGGATTTGCTAGAGGTTATTGGTCAAAAGGGGATTTGGAAGGACAAAAAGGGACAAAAAGAACAAAAATTTAACAAAAATAACAAAATGGGTAAAGAGAATAGAGGGGGGTTTGAGGTAAAAGGTGGTTAAATTAAAGGGCGGTGAAAGGGAAGTTGTGGTATAGGAAAGGTTTGGCTAGGGAAGTTGCCGAAAGATAGGCAACGCCTGGTATGGTAATGGGTGTTTTAGGTCGAAAAGTATGGCATTATGCTGCCTGATTCGTGTGATGTCTCGGGTTAGCGGACTGTCGCCCAATTTGAATTGATAGAATTTTTGGGAGGTTTCCTGGACGAAGTCCGCTAGTGGGGTTATGTCGTGGCAACACCTCTGAGGGAGGTGTACCTATCTGAGTCTGAAATGAGGCGCATAAATTTGTGTTCTAGGACTTTAAATTTATTCATTGTCGTGGCCGGGATGCTGCACCACACCGGCGCCGCGTATGTGATGGTCGGCCTAATCACCATCGTATATAACAATTTTTTATTCGTCCTGTTTAGTCCGCTACCCCGCGCCAGGAGCAGATACAGACTCCTGGACATGGAGTAGACCTTGCGTACAGTCTCGTTCACGTGCGTATTGAAGGTCAGTCTCTTGTCCAAGTTGACCCCCAAATACTTCACGCACCGCTTTATTGGAATTTGGCGGCCCCCGATCGAAAGTGGTGTAAGAATGCGATTTTCGGTGAAGCGACGCGTGAAGAGAATTGACTCGGACTTCTCGGCGTTGATCCGAATCTTCCACTTGTCGTAATACGCCGCGGTACGGGCCATGTGTGCCTTCAGCAGCATATTCGCCGCTTGTGCATTGTGTGAATGCACGTACATGGCCGTGTCGTCGGCGTACTTGGCAAGGTTCGTATTCGGGAACTCCGGGAAGTCGGAGACGTACAAGTTGTATAACTTTGGTGATAGGCACGACCCCTGGGGGACGCCCGCGCGAATGTCCCGTCGAGTTGAAAGTTTGTTATTCACTCTGACCTGCAGTGATCTGCCTGTCAGGAAAGAGTGAATTAGTTTGGTGATATGCGTGGGAAAGTTAAGCGTGTTTAGTTTGTAGAGTAAGCCCGGGATCCATACTGTATCGAAGGCTTTCTCAATATCTAGCAGCACCATCACTGTGCTTTTTCCGCGGTTGCACTGTACTTTGACGTCATTCACGATCCTGACGACCTGGTGTACAGTGCCCCTGCCTTTCTTGAAACCAAATTGACATTCATCGTCGATGTGGAGTTCATCCTGGGCAAAGTCTAGTCTGACCAGGATGACCTTCTCCACGAACTTAGAAATCGCCGACAGCAGCGAGATCGGTCGATAACTGCCGGCGAGTTTGGCCTCCTTGTTTGGTTTCAAGATCGGCACGACCACGGCACACTTCCACTGACTTGGCCAGTGTTGTAGCCGCAGGATCGCGTTGACAATGTACATCAATTGTACAATGCCTTTCCGCGGAAGATATTTGAGCAGCTTGTATTCGATACAGTCTGCACCCGGAGCCTTGTCATTAGGTAGAGTCCGGACAATGCCTGCTACTTCCGAAGGCTTAGCCATGACTTTTATAAATTCGCGTCTGGTCAATTGGATGTCATGGCCAATCAGTTCGTTAATGTCATTTTCGATGCGGTCGTGTTCCGGGTTGTTTGGTATTTGTATGGGTTGTGGATGTTCGCAAAGTGATTAGCTAAGTCCTCCACTTTTTGGGTGTCCGTCATTGCCGTCCGTCCGCTAGCGTTAGTCAGCGCGGGTATGGCCACCCGCGTATTTCTCATGGCCCTCGACAGCTTCCACAGCGAGTTGTCCTGAGGATTCAACGCCTCCAGCCTATCCCGCCATTTCCGGTTTTTTGCGGTGTTGATGGCGGTCCTGATCCGCCGTTGCAGTCTGCCCATCTCGGCCTTAGCGTCGACTTCGCGATTTCGCTGCCAAAGACGTCTCAGTCTGTTCTTTTCCCGTATGTCCTGTATGACCGCTGCGTCGAGTCGGTCTTTGTAGGGATTGATGGTTATAGTGGTCGCAACACTCTGCTTGGCGTCCTGCACTATCCTTGTGAACTCCCCCACCACATTTTCCAGTTTGGCGGGTGTGGTGATGTTGTTTGCAAGTGTCATGTGTGTGTTGATATGTGTCTTGTAGAGACGCCAGTTGGCGCCCCTATAAGATGTGACATTTCGTGTGATGTCTTCCCTCGACATGTTATTCAATTCCAACAGAATTGGATTGTGGTCGGATGCGAGTTCCTCCAGCGCCACTGGTGGCGTGGAGTTCCTCACACCCTTGTTGACCACAATATCGAGGGTGGTTGGCGTTGCACCGTTATCCGGAAAATGTGTGGAATCATCCGGATGTTGCAGCACGACATTATGATTACTCACGTAATCATACAGAGTGTTGCCGTTGGCGTTGTTGCGATGGCAGTTCCATGCGTTATGTCGGGCGTTAAAGTCGCCTATGAGCAAGCAGCGCGGGCTTGCGTTTAGCATATTCTCAAGGCAACCCGCTGTGAACCCGTTCGAGGGCCGATTATATGCGGCGACAATACTCATGCCGCCTTCCAGCGTCACACACACGTTCTCTACGGAGGTGTTCCGCAGACAACGATGCGTGTGCGCAATGTCAGACTTTACGAGTATGGCCACTCCGCCGCCCCTGTTGATGTCTGCCCTATCTTTTCTGATGGTCGCGTACCCTCGGACGCGCAGTTTGCCCCGTCTGTCAAGTTTCGTCTCGTTCAGAAGCATAATGTCGATTCTATGCCTCGTCAAATAGTTTATTAAGGTGCAGCTCTCGAGTTTCTCATTGAGTTCATCCATGTATTGTAGTAGACGGTCGGTGTCGACCAGTGAGGCCATCCTCGCCGTCGCGTCCCGGAGCCGACGGAGCCCGTCTAGGCCGGAGTCAGATGGGATGGTGGGAGGCGGACCCCCCCGTTGGTCCGCTCGCGGCGGCGGGGATGGTCCCGCTGGTCGTCGCGTTTGAGGTAGCGGTGGGAACTCTTCGGATGAAGGAGGGAGCCTCATCCGCTGTGGCTCTAAGTGGGGAAGGGGGAGAGGCTCTGATTGGGTGGTTCTCTTCTGGGTCCAAGCGTTGACTTTTGGAGGTGGTGCCGCAACGTATCGTGCCTGGGGAGGGGGAGGAACTCGCACTGCTCTGAGGTCCATGGCTTCCATCTTCCTCCTTTATACCGTGCAAGTAACACTGTTGGCCGTATGACTTCCGCCACAGTTGACACAGACCGCTGGTTCGTCCCGCGGTTTGTTGCACTCCTTCGTTAAGTGGGAGCTGGCACATTTGACAGAGCGGGGGCTCGCGTGGCAATTGGAAGTGGCGTGCCCCCACTGTTGGCATCTGTGGCATTGTATTATGCGCTTTGAATTCGCCTGATGCTTCCACGTCACGGAGGTGTGGTCCAAAAAGTGGACCCGGGCCTGTATCTCCCTCAGTGTTACTTCGTTGGAAGTGACCACCATATATAGGATGTTTCTGGTGCCCCTCATGGTGTAGATTTCTCTGACTTTGATCTTGTGCGCTGCCTCGAGCTCCTCCTTGAGGTCGTTGACATCGACCTCGTGGTAAATGCCCCGGAGGACGAAGGCATGAGTCTTCTCATCCTTCGGGGTATAAGTATGGTAATCAACCTTTCCCTCCTCCAGGAATTCGTTCACCGTTTGCCAGTCCGACTTGTTGGCCAGCTGAAGCATAGTCGATTTGGCGGAGTGTTTCTACAAGTGCACGCCCCGCAGCCTGTCCTTCAGGAAGCTATTGACTCTCTTGTGATCGTTGAGTCGACCGTGGATAAGGATCGGAGGTGGTTTTTTAGGGGCAGGCTTTGGGGCTGTTGCGGCCTCCGCTACTTCCTTGGCGATTTGTTCATCAGATGGTTGTGGCGGCACCACGTCCATGTCTTCCTCAATCCTTGCCGGCCCGGTGTGGCGGTTTTCAACGGGGGTGGGGGTGTTTTTGTTTTCAGGCGGCGCCATCTTCCTTCCAGATCCGGGATGAGTGTACTCTGGATTTTTCTCATCGCGCACAGCGATTCTTCTTTTCTTATTGGTCGGTGTGTTTACCACCTCGCGCAGCTTGAAGATGCCGGCCATTTCATTATTGGGCTGCTGACTGGCGGTAGTGGTAGCAGCGTTAGTGGTTGGGTGGGGGACTTGAACAGCCGAGTGCACTTTGGGATCTTGGGTGCTCGTGTTTCCTGATTGAACGGTACTCGACGCCGGCTTGTTCCTTTTAATGGCCCGTCGTCTCAAGGCAATTGACGAGGTGGAGGCGTCACTCTCATCGCCTGACATTTTTGTATGGGGCGGGATGGTAGGCCGCCCTTTGGACCAGCCGCTCGGGGGGAATCTAACTGGGCGTCAGTTGGTCGAGGATGCTGGGTTTTAGATTGAGTTTGTATGATTCGATCTGCTCGACCGGGATGGCATCACGAACGGGGGATTGTTCAGACATTGTTGGAAGTTTTTTTTTTTTTTTTTTTTGGGGGGGTGACAAATGTCAATCTGACAGTTTTCTCTGGAGCACTTTCACTGACAGCTGTCAACAATTTTTTCTGGCGTGTTTTCACTGACAGCTGTCAAAGTGACAGCTGTCAAAAAGTATTCCCCTAAGAAAACTTGGGGGAAAATATGTCAAATCTAGTTCCAAAAATTTTTCTGGGGATTTTTAGGTTGGTAGACTACCAAAATGGGGTTAGGAATGATCTATTGAAGACGATAGTGATTTTTGGGAAATTTCAGAAATTTCCCCCAAGTTGGTAATTTTCGAGTTTGGAGGTTTTCCAGAAGGGTTAGGTTGGTCACGCACGAAATTTTGAGGTTAAAAGTTTATTTGGGGTTAAATCCCCCGGAAATGTTTCCGGTCAATGACCGGAGATGGAGACTTTATGGCTACATTCGATAGGCGGGTTTACCACGGTCGGACCTGTCAAAAGCGTTCGGACTGTATGGTCCGACTTGATCAGCTGAGTGGTCGATGTGGTCACATTTTAAAACCTGACTTGTGTGGTCAGAATCGTTCGACGTGTTTGAATTTCAGTCTTAAAATGGCGACAGTAAACAAGTCTGATAAATAAAGGAACAATATACGTTTGTGGAAATTACACATCATACCGGAGTAAAATTTAAAGTCCGATTAAGTGAATATGAAATTCAACGAGCTAATTCCATGACAAATCCATGATAAATCACTGTTAAAAAAAATTAAAATACCGATTTGAGGTTAGGGTTAACGTTTATGGAGATTGGAAAAATACTTCAAATTCTGACGCGTTCGACCGCAAGTTCAGTTCGACCACAGTGGGCGAACCACATCGGTCAGATGTCGAATGTAGCCTAATGCTCGATTAAGATAGAAATGTCAATGTCAACTTAGATATGGTAAGAAAAACTTACAGAAGCCCAGCTAAGGGCTGCCCGCAAGCACACGGACTCCTCTCGGATTGTATACACTTCCACGAACACTGCGGAACGCGAACTGTTTAGAAAACGTGAGAAAATACTAGCACAAATCTGGCGTTTAAAAACACGTGTGGTTCCGACTACTGGGTGGACGAAACTTTTTACCTCTACCAATGAATTGGAAACATTTGCAACAGATTCATGTAAAAAGTTGGTCGTTCTTTGGAGAAAGTAAGTATTTGCATATATGCTTTGTACTAATTATACTTTGTATATAATTGTTATGTGGGTATATTCACGAAAATGCATAATAACATGTATGACCAACTACTATTACCTTTTGCTTTTGTATGGACACCTACAAATACAATCTTCTTCATTTGGTATAGGGTATGTTTAAATCGAGCACCAATAGTCACATGCACGTGACTGGAAAAAGAGGAGGAAAAATAAAAAAGAACGCCGTAGGTCCTGCGATGAAAAGAAGAAAGCAATCCTTGTAACAAGTCGGTTCAGTATCATTATAGTAAAATTAGAAAAGCTTGACCTCTGATAATAAAGTTGTTAAATAACGAGACAATATATTTTCTTTCTCTCCAAGACATCACATTTGGAGTCAGTAGCAGACTATTCTCTTGATCTTCTCTTTAGCACAGTTTATATATGCGCTTTGTGTTACCAACATTACTCGACTGATAACTATTTATTAATCAGTTATTGTGTAATGTTGATGAAACATAATTATTGGAATGTTTTAATCATCTGCAGATTAGGCCAACTTTGTTGGCGAAGTGCAAGTCGAGTATAATATTCGAGCGTAACCTTCAGGTATTTTGGTGTTTGTGACAACTACTTCATACCAGGCCTGTCCCTGTACCCAGGGGTGCTCGAAAAATTTTGACAACTGGGAAAATTTCTTCTGCATTTGAATTTGTGATCTAAATATTTGATTAACCTCTTCTGAAATTTCATATGAACACCATAATTTCTTTTTGGCCCTCTACATCATTGTCATTATTGTAATCATTTTTAAATACTTCTGATGATAAATATATTTTTCGTCATACCTTCCTCGTAAGTATACTCTAATTCCATTGTTTTGTCGATCGTAAGTGGCGCTTTACGTACTTACGTACTTTACGTACATACTTGTTGCCATTTGCAACGGGTCGTTATTTTTCATAACGTCCCTAGGGAAATAAAGTAAATTTGGGAAAATTTTCTCTTTTATATAACAAAGTGTTAAATTAAATGTTTTTTGAAAGTAAATCCAGGTAAGCCTTACTTGCTATATCTTCTATATCCGACATTATTTTCAAAAATGTTCAGAGTTATTATAATAGCATTATTTAATTTATCTTGACAGTAGTTGTCATTTGAATAGAAGCCGAGTCCTAAATTTATTTTACTGGCGGTTGCCATGGATATTCCAAGCATCGCATCGCTATCCTTTACCATTAGCAAATATGGCATCTTACTCGAGTAATTATAGTTTTTCTCAAGTTTTTTTTTCTAGTTTAACGATTCATGGGTATGACGAAAAATATAATATGCACCGAGGGTCGTACAGTGCGATTTTTTGGTTTCGAATACTTGCAAACCTCGGCCCTGCCGGCCTCGGATTGCAAACTGTATTCTCGACCAAAAAAAGGGCACTTATGACCCTTGGTACATAAATAACTATTTCGTCATACCTCCCTCGTAAGTAGACTCTAATTCCATTGTTTTGTCGATCGTAAGTGACGCTTTATGTATCAAATACTTGTTGCCATTGGCAACGGGTCGTTATCTTTCATAACGTCAATGGGGAAGTAAAGTAAATTTGGGAGAATTTTCTTTTTTATATAAGTAATAAATCAAATGTTTAAACTTTTTTGGAAGTAAATCCAGACAAGCCTTACTTGCTATATTTTCTACAGATATTCGACATTATTTTCAAAAATGTTCAGAGCTATTATAATATGATTTCAGGGCCCCCACAAGGGGGGGGGGGTCAGTAGGTACCGTGGTACTCGGGTCCGGCCATTTTACGGGCCCGGTTAGACTAGCAAACGCAATCCTTGATTAGTTATGAGACCTGGGCAAAAATTTTTTTTTTTTCAAATTTCTCCCCCCCGCTCATCAGTTATTAAACGCGGGGGCCCGTAACGAAGGGCCGCTAGAGATTTTGACAATTTTTTTAGGCGTGGGGACACGCCACTGAATTTCGTACCGGGGCCCCATGATTTGATGTGGGGGGCCTCTACGATTTAATTTATCTTGACAGTTGTTGTCATTTGAATAGAAGCCCAGTCCTAAATTTAATTTATTGATGGTGGCCATGGATATTCCCAGGGCCGGATTTACGTTTGAGAGGCCCTGGTCACTTCTTATCTGGGGGCCCCTTGTAATACGGCCAATTTTAACAGAATTAAAATATAAATGTGTATATATAAAATTATTTGAGATTTGGATGTTATTCTTGTTGAATGGAAAGTTTAATTTTTTTAATTTGTAAATTAATTTTTTCTTGCCTTTTCATCTCTTTTCATTTGTAATTTTTTCATTTATTCCTAATTTTTTTTTACCATTTTTATACATTCGGGGGCCCCAATTACGTGGGGACCCTGGGGACGTGCCCCAAGTGCCCTTATGTAAATCCGTCGTTGGATATTCCCAGCATCGCTACCTTTACTATTAGTAAATATGAAATCTTACTCAAATAATCATAGTTTTCCACTATGTTTTTCTCAAGTTTTTTTGTAGTTTAATGATTCATGGGTATGGCGAAAAATATAATATGCACCGCGTGTAGTACAGTGCGATTCTCGATTCTCGACCAAAAAAAGTGCACTTTTACGACCCTTGGTACATAAATAAATATTATATTTTACCGCAACATAGTAACTTGCTTTATTGATTTTGTTTGCCAGTTATACTGCGGTACTTTATCGAACTAGTCTATAATCATAAAATGAATAAATGGGACTCATCTGTCAATAGCAAGTTGGTATTTGTTAACAATTGATAATGTCAAATTGTACGTCAATGAATAAAATTTAATTTTGTTATGAATATTTTATTTAGAAAAGGAAAAAAAATTCTGATGACACGTCGAATAAGAAATGAAGTACCTAAGTTTTATGAAAAAAAAGAACATATTCACATTAACCATTACATTTACTACATTTTAGTTCATGAGGTAGCGGACATTATTTAACGAGATAAGTCACTTACGGTACTGATAATAAGTCACTAGAGAATGTGACGGAACCCATGTATTTCCCTGGAAGTCACCCGGTCAATTACTAGCCGTGATTAACTTTGCTTATCTTTGGTATCGAGATAGGGGTATAATAGTCAACCAATGGCGTAGCCAGCTTTTTGGGTCGGAGGGAGCAGTCGTTTAAAAGGCAGTATAAAATAGTTGCAAGTAAAAATAAAATACGGATTTTTATCTACGCCACATCATAGGGGCGGGAGGGGGAAGAGTGCCCCCCCCTAGCTACGCCGCTGAAGTCAAGACGTATCTGCTCTCATCCCTGTAAAAAATTATTCATTAATATTTTAATGTGAAAAACGAGTAATAAGTTTTGACTCCGAAATGTAATCCCACATAAATTGATCTAAAATCTTGGACACTCGAATTATTTCGAGTACAAGATATTGCATGATATGATAAATATCTATCCGGCTTTACTTATAAAGTAGAGTGGTTAGATTATTTTATGTCTCATTAGCCACTAGGCCTGATCAATAATTAGTTACTACCTGTGAAAAAAGGTAGTTTATTTTCATTATTATTTTCTATTTACAAAAAAAAAAAAAATGAAAAAGATCTTATTAATTTGTGTGGTGGTTTTTATGAATGGTTTGGAGGGATACACTTCTTCTCGTCGACGCCATATACTAAACCATAAACCTCCTCCACCACCAGAAAGTGATGTAAGAAAAATTGCAGCTATAAGTGAAGAATACTTTTCTCAAAAATTGGACCATTATGATCCAACCAATACAGTTACGTGGTCGCAGGTAGGAGTTTATTTTGGTAATAGAATAATTTTTACTTTATATAAATTAGGCGATCTGGAGTAAAATTATATTCTGCCCAGTAATTTTCAAAGTTTCAGTTAAATGGCTTTTAAATAATTTTAAACAACTGTTTGTACTTATTGGCTCTCTCTTGGTTTGTTGCAGTTTATCATGCAGTATCTTACTCTTTTACTATTTTTACTAAAATTACCTTTCAAACAAATATACCAACTTTTTTTATATTTTCACCCTATAATAGTAGGTGTTATCCCAATTTTAGTGGGTAGTTGCTCCCTTATTAAAATTACCAAAAATGCGTCAATTTATTTTTTGAAAAAGAAATATTTTGGCACCATTATATTCTTGCAAAATTATGGAGGTTACAAAAACAGACGGATTTTCAATATGCTTTGTAGTACAGTAAAATTAATATTTTGCCTAAAATAAATTTGGAACAAGCTGATTTTAGCTGGATTGCAATCCTAAGAGAGTACTTTTTAGCTGACTAAAAGTCCCAAATAATCCAAACGAGTTAACTTCCACAAAATCGCCCCCTAAGGGACAATTTGACGGTTTTTTGACGTTTTCTCAAAAACCTTTAATTTTTCGGAAAATTCACTTTTTTATAGAGCATAAAATATTCATGTGGATTGTATTGAAAGAAGAATTAGAGCTATTAGAGGCCTCGAAAAATACATTTTACAGCAATTGTAAAACCATAGATATTAATCTTCAACTCTGCCATGTACTAGCAAATATTTCAAATACTACAGTAATATACCGGGTGTCAACGAGATCACTTTCCGACAGCCATTTTTTAAAATTTTTTATCGGATCGAGATGAAACTAGGCATGTGTCACTTGTCACCAAAACGACATTTTTTTATCCGTCTGTCAAGTTTCTACGTCTTCCGGTTTCATATATTTTTATATATTTGGAATCTAGAGGTCATTTTGCATATGACTGCACTTATTTCATGATACTTTCTGCCATTTTGAAAATTTTCAGCCAATTTTAATTTTCAATCTATTGTCCCGCCAATCAGAAATTGACCCACCAGGATGTGTTGTGTTGTGATACATCGTTAGATTGATACTGAAAAATTACATTTAGCTGCAGTATGAAAGTGATACACTTTCATTTGGAAATTTTGAGTAATTTCGAAAAAGTGATTTTATCAATTTTCGACCTCTCTGTGGCACAAATTAACAAAAAAAAAATTCAATACGTACTTTTCATCAATTATTTATGAACAGTAGAACAATTTCTGGTGGCACACTAGAATGAACATTAAAATTTGCTGCATATATTTAAAAATTGCGGGAAGAGTAATAAAATTAGTACAGTCATATGCAGAATGACTTCCAGATTCCAAAAAATGCAAAAATATACAGGGTGTTCCTTTTAAAAGAGGTCACTCCAGTGAAACCGGATGTCATATAAACTTGACAGTGGATCAAAAATGTTGCTTTGGTAACATGTAAAACACACCCAGTTTCATCTCGATCCGTTAATGAATAAAGAAATGGCGGCCGGAAAGTGATCTCGTTGACACCCGGTATTTTTTTCTTGTGATCTTTTGGTTAGTTACAAAACTCATAATTTATATAATAAATCAACATACCACAAGCCGTTGTCCCCCATATTATTATAATAATGTTAATGTTGTAAGCTTGAGAATATCTCGAATGCAGAAATTTACAAAAATAATAAATTCAACGATTTAAAAAATAAATGTATATTATTCAATTGTAATAAATAAACCCGAAAACGAGACATTTTAGTGAAAATGGTAAAATATTACATGGATCTGAACATAAATATCCTATAATGAAAAAAATAACAAGGTTCATACTCAACAGTGGCATTATTACAGTGTTGTCTTACAGAATTAATATAACTTACAATGCATTTTAAATTAAATCTTTTTCAATTGCAAGATTTTGAGCAACTTGTATTGGTTTACAGCCACAAAATAAGATCTTCGAAATAAAATCTGGTGCAATTTCTTTCGCATTCTTTTTGTGGTTGCAGCATGCAATCATTTTTCACCAAAACCCAATCATTTGGGTTTATTTCTTACCAATCCACGACTGTACTTGATGGTAAACTCTCCTAATATGATGTTGAGCGGCTTCAATTGTGGGGGCAAAGTTTCTGCTTCAAAATTCTGAAATATATTTTTTCTACGATTGTGCTGAAAGTCATTTTTTTTAACTTCAAAATGAGTGCAGAAAATATCACTTTGCCGCACGCCGTGCGGCAAAGAATTTGCCACACGCCTTGATTAGATCTTCACGCACCGGAATAAAATAGTGTGTTTACCTTAAAGAATTTTATATTACTTACTGGTAATAACAATTAAATTCTATAAATGTACATTAATTACACATGAATTGCAATTACAAAGTCAAATTTTCTTACTTCAGAATGACAGCGGAAAATGTCACTTTAAATAAAATCTGACAAGCAGCAAATTTAAAATTTTGGAAAGACTTTGAAAAGGGAAATAGCTTCACAACCGTAGAAAAAATAGTATGTAACACACGTGTGGCAAGCTTCATTGCAAAACTCGTATGATAGGAACACTCGCTGCGCTCGTGTTCCTAATTTCATACATCGTTTTGCAATGAAGCCCTTGCCACACTTGTATTACAATCTACTATTGACGTGCAATTAGTTGAGTATACTTAAAATACTGATATTTATTTAAATGTTGGCTTCTGCAACTGCCATACCACTTTAAAATAAAACTTTCTCCTGCTTCTGCTAGAATAGAAAAGTCTGGAGAATTGTTTATAACCATTAAAAGTTTTTTGTATCTTTTTTACAAAATGCTGACGTAGTGCCACAACCAGAGATAGCGTAAACAAACTATATATTTTGAACCACAATTCATCTAACTCAGCTAAAATTCATATGCTGTAATTTATGTACATTTGTTAATTTATCTGATTTTCGAGCATATACACGTTTTGTATTGCATAATTGCATAATCCTCTATAAGCAACATTACCAAATCTGTATCTTCTCCCACAACAATAACAGAGTTATTAGTTTCTGTAGCGAATTTAACAGCTGTTGTAGCAATCAGATAGTCCACATCAGAATTTGCATGTTTTTGATATACCAGCATTAATAAAACGTATCTCTAAGAATTCAATAAGCTTATTCTTCCCTATTCGTAGATATTCCGTCGATAATGAAGACATTTGCACACCCTGGCAGGGCCGATTTTGTGACTAGGCCTCATAGGCCCGGGCCTAAGGGCGCCGCTTTATGGGGGACGCTGTTGTCTTTCGTCTTAGTGATTAGTGCCCATAAAGAGGAAACAAATTTTTCGGACTAAGAAAAGTTTTTCTTGGATTTCTCCCCCCCGCTCTTCAAAAATTTTTCGGACTAAAAAAAGTTTTTGTCTCTTGCCCATAAACTAACTAATAGAAAGCGGGAGGAGCGCGCAAAATTGACCTGGGCCTAGGGGCAATTTATATATAAAACCGGCACTGCACCCTGGCCCCTAGTAAGGTATTGGTTGGAATTACTTTGTTATCAAAATAGGTGAAAAGCAATAACTGTATTTTTTCTAAAAGATTTTTCATCGAAAATGCTGACAGGATACTGTGAAATTTCGTAATGAATACATTTTTTATGATTATCAGGAGTTTTGGCTACACGAATAATTCATTTATATAGCTAAATTGTTTAATACACTTCATATTTTGGATTTTTTCTTCTAATATATTATTGCATATTGCATGTAAACACTAGATATGTCGCATGATTTAAGATTTAGAACTTTACAAATTACTTAGGTACTTTCGCTTTTTTTTTATCAAAGAATTTTTTAAAAGAGAATTGATTTTACGTTAAACTATTATATTTCCTATTTCTCGAGGTCTGTATTAGCTCTAAGTCTTTTTTGAATACAAACTGTACGCATATCAATCCGTTTCAAATTTTATACTTTATAGAAATGGTCTCTAGCAAAGCCGAAAAAATGTAAAAAAACCGTAAAACTGTACTTTGGGGATGGTTTTGGGATAGACCATTTGGGAACTTTAACCACCTAAAAGTACCGTTTTAGGATTGCAATCTTGCTAAAATCAGATTGTTCCAAATTTGTTTTAGGTTCAGGTTAAAATTCACTTAATTTTATTGGCCTATTGCCATTGGCCATTAGTACAGTCGACCTGATTTAATTTAATTTTTTTCGGCGACAACATTTTATTGCTGATTCTTATGTATTATGGCCTCCTGAATACGAAAAAAATATTTGTGCCCAAAAATTCCTTGTGCGTCAAAAGTTATAAGCAATTTTTGACGCGCTTTCGCGCATTTTCAACTTATCTGCTTTATACCTCTTGTACTAGTAATCGGATGGGAATTTTAAAAATACTGGTTTATTTCGAATAAAATTCTTAAAAATATATAGATCTGTCCGATGTATATTTGTCAATCCACCACCTTGGAAAAAAATAGAAAACATCAAAAATGGCCGAAAGAATCAAAATTGAATATCTTTTCTATAAGAAGGAGTCATTTCACCAAAGTTGGCAAAAATGAAATTCATTTATGGTCAAATATAATACATCAATCCCGGACACAGTGTGTCAAATAGAACGGTCAAAGATGGCGGACGAAATAAAATTTTTACTTCGTCGTCAGTTATCAAGGAGGCATTGTACGCCACTTTTTTTTCCTTTTGATTTTACGCCATTTTATGTACTTTTAAGGGATAGAGTTCATTTTGTTTAATATTCAAAAAAGTGCGTTTTTTTTATTTTCAAAAAAGTGCCTTTTTACAATTTTCAAAAATGTATTTTCTTTGACCCTTCCTTTTCTCACCCAATTTTTATCGAAACAAAATGAAATAAACTATATTAATTTCATTACCATATGCCATAATTTCACCGCATTCCTCATCGATAGCCGATTCATCAAAGGTAGAAGAAGCATTGGCACAATTATTTCCTTTACAATAGACACATAGAATAGAACATCATACACTCAGTTTTCTATGGATTCACTGATTATTTTTACAGCCTTCTTTACATTTACAAGAAATATCACTAAATATCACAAATCTTTAGGAAAAGCATTACTTTCACTCATAACATCAGGCATTAAGCCGTTCTCAGTTTTAAGCCACCCGAATTGTAACGGATCTTTCTCAGAACCTAACTATTTTTGAACTTGGAAATAGACTCTTAAACAGTGTTTTTCTCTTCAGGTGGTGGAATTGCAGACAATTTTATTTTCATCATAATGTTTGTCAATTATTTTATTAATCTTAGGTTTGTAAAAATAGATTTTTTTATGATTCCATGTTAGTTGAGCTATTATAACCAAAACATCAATATTTTCACAACCGTTATAACTTGATTGTCTTCGGTTTTTAAATCAATAGCAGTTTTAACGATTGTAGTATCGCACATTTTTACGTTAAAATCATTATTTATTAACTCTGCGCAATAATTTTATGAAGCTATCCTTATTTTTACTATTAGCCAGAAATTTTTTTTGACTAACCGAAGATTTCATGTCACTTGTGATTGAAATATCTACGCAAACATTTTTTTCTAAACAACGAATGCACTTGTTATTCTTAGTGCTATTCTGTTCATCGACATACCTATCAAAAAAACCGCTGCCCAAGGAATCACTACTTCCACATCCAGATTCTCTATCCAAGTCACTCACAACGAAAAAACTTTGTATGTGAAAATAATTGTTTATGGAACTTTAATAATATAATATTTGAAATCCTCTACCCCAAAAACCCATAAAACGATACCCCACATCGGTAGTGGGGTGGGGGTGGTGATAGGGGGGTGGTAGTGGGGGGTGGATGAAGTAAAAAAATATTTTGAGGTTTCTGGTTCCTGTACATGCACTAAATCACATTTTTTTTTCATCCCTTTTAATAAGGAGGTGGGGGTGGTAATGGGGGTGGCTAATGCCAAAAATTTTTTTGAGACCTCAGCTTCTCTTGTATATACCAAATACCAATTTCATGGACTCTTACCTGCTTGATTTACCCATTTACCCCAAATTTACCTCAATTTACCCCCCAACCCTTCGACGGAACAGGATGAAAATATAATCTAGTTCTAGATCTCGTTAAAGTACATATGTGTACCAAATTTCAAGTCAATATCTTAAACGGTTCCAGAGTAAACGTGCGCACAAAAAAAGTTACAGACAGACAGACCGACAGACAGACCGACAGACAGACCGACAGACAGACCGACAGACAGACCGACAGACAGACAGAAAATTTTTTTTCGCTCAAACTTAAAATCTCGACGTTTCATGACATTTTAAGCCTATTTGGACAATAAAAATTTTAAAAAATTTTTTTGTCGTTACTATACTTCCACTGGACGTGAAAGTAATAATACTACTCTAGTCTTGGTTTATATATTATTATTATTACCATGCATATGCTTAATATATTTCCTTTTCAAATTAATTTCATTTTGTATTAAATTTTTGAAGTTATACGAGACTTTCTATAAGTAGTACATTTATTTTTTTTTCGATGAAAATTGGGTGAAAAAAGGAGGGTCAAAGAAAATATATTTTTGAAAATTATAAAATATGCAGTTTTTTGAAAATAAAAAAAAATGAACTATTAGGCTATTGTCTATGTACAAAAAAAGAGGGTTGAAAGGAACTAAAACGTTAAAGGGTTTTTATTGTTTATTATGTTCAATTGACCTCAAGATATGAAAAAACCGCGGAGTGCTACCATTTAAAGTGGTGCGTTTTTGAGATCGAAGTAAAAAGGTCCACTTTTCATATTTTTATTTTGCTCGAAAACTATGAATTTTTTCTATAAACACGTCAATAGAAAAGTGTGTAGAGAATTAAATTTCCAATCGAAATGGCACCATCAGAAGTCAAATTTTTTTTTTTTACAAAAATACGTCCAAAAAACAACAAAAAAAAAATGCAATTTTTTATTTTTTTTTTATTTTAGCCTGTAACTATTTTTCGGGTACATTTAGGCATAGACATAGCTACATGTAATGATTAAATTCTTAATAGGAACTATTTGCTTATAAATCTTAAATTAAATACTGAATTTTTAAACTGTTTAAATCATAATTTGCCAGTCGCTATGCTCTCAAAACGAACCTTGAAGGTGTATCGTGGATTGAAACAGATTTATCCTACCGACTGCGCCAAAAATGTTTTTGACATGAAGTCGCTTTTTAAAAACCAATTCATTGTTAAAACATGACAAGACTGAAGACTGAGTGGGAATTCGCATCTATTTAAAACGTACAAGATTGCTAAGTCAGCATTTATTTTATTAGTCGTTACTATATATCTCGAAATATAACTATCCCATTTGCTGTACCCCTATTGTTTCCATTTCCAAGGCAATTGACTATACAAGAAAGCAGGGCAAGCTTTGACGGATTTTTCGACAAGAGGCGAAAGAACCACGAATCGCTTTCTCCCCCATCGTCCGCATCTACATAAAAAGCTGGCGTTTTACCCGTTAAAATGAGATTTTGTAAACAGTTTTACGATTAATAGTGACCGAGATATAGCGTTTCAAAGTTTGCATCTTTTAACTTTTTTGCTAATTTTTACTATTTTTTTTTCAAATTTCGTCCCGTAACTTTTTTCTGAGTGAATTTAGGCGTAGACATTATTATATTAAAGTGAAAGCTGACTTTACGCCCGTTGAAATGGTAAAAGTCTCTACGACAAATAGAAACCTAGATACAGCGTTTCGAAGAGTGTTACTTTTATTAACTTTCTTCCAATTTTTAGTTTCTTTTTTAAATTTCGGCCTATAACTTATTTGTCAAATGTTTTAAGTACAGATATTGCTACACTGAATGACCTCGCAGCATTTTTGTTTAAATGGTCTGCAATAGAAGTTTAACCCGTCTTAAAGTATTGTTTTTTCTCCTTATTATCCTTATCCATTTTTCGTATTTCCGGCCTCAGAAAATCAGCTTACTGGCACATTTCGTGATGATATCCTGTAGACGGAATCAAGATACCTATAAGATATGCATGCTGTCAAAACATTTAGTGTGGCCAAAGCACCTGTTGCTATAAGTTATTTCAGAAGTACTCAACAGGTGCGAAATTCTCATTGTCCCGATTGCCTCCAACAACTGATGCTGCTAAACATCATGGTTTAAGAACTTACTTGCAAATGCTACATTGGAAAGGAAATATTGTAAATCCTCTCATCTGGGGTTGGAAAAGTTCAGAAAATGGACTAGTACCAATTTTGACAAATAAACCTCCCACACCACAAGTCTTGCTGGAAAAAATAGCCTGTAAATGCACCAAAGGATGCAGAGGAAACTGTGATTTCAGGAAATTGGGAATAAATTGCTCCAGTTTTTGCAAAGAATGTATGGGAATGAACTGTGAGAACGCTGATGTACCTCAAATAACGGAAGACGATGTTTACATAGATGCCGATGAAGAAATCGACTTTGATTTTGAAAATATGTTAAATCCAGCATTTGAATAATTTCATATGTAAGTTATTAATCCAAGTTATTTGAACAAAAAAAAAACACGTGATATAATAAAGTTCAGAAGTGGAAAAATGTAAAAAGTTAATTTTTAAGTACAATAATCTACTATATCTAGACTGTATCTTGGTTACTATTGATCACATAAACTTCTATTGCATACCATTTAAACAAGAATGCTGCGAGTACATTCCATGTAGCAATATCTGTATTTGACAAATATGTTATAGGCCGAAATTTAAAAAAGAACGTAAAAATTGGAAGAAAGTTAATAAAAGTAACACTCTTCGAAACGCTGTATCTAGGTTTCTATTTGTCGTAGAGGCTTTTACCAGCCACCATTTCAACGGGCGTAAAGTCAGATTTCACTTTAATATAATAATGACTACACCTAAATTCACTCAGAAAAAAGTTACAGGACGAAATTTGAAAAAAAATTGTAAAAATTAGCAAAAAAAGTTAAAAGTTGCAAACTTTGAAACGCTATATCTCGGTCACTATTAATCGTAAAACTGTTTTTCTGAAATCGATCGGGAATGTCTACATTTTCGGCGCGATTTTAGAGCGAAAAATGCACAATTCCAGTATTGTAGTCCGTTGCTATGAAACTATCAGAAAACAGACCGGAAAAGATCCGTTGCCAAGCAACGATCAACAAAGCCGTACGGGAATGTTACTTCCCGGCCTAGGCCGGGAAGTAACATTCCCGTACGGTTTTTTATATATATTTTAATATGTTAATATTTTTGATTTTTATACGTTTAAAATAGTATTGATTGTGATTTCAGAAATTTTTTTTTAATGTTTATATTTTTGATTTTTATACGTTTAAAATAGTATTTATTGTGATTTCAGAAAAAATAGTATGTGTACTTCGGTGTGAAAGCACATTCCCAGACTTCGATGCTTGTTGGCCTCGGCTAGCGCCTCGGCCAACAATTGCATCGTCGTCCGGGAATGTATTGCTTTCACACCTAGATACACAATATACTATCACAAAATCTCATTTTAACGGGTAAAACGCCAGCTTTTTTGTTATGCAGCAATGAAATTTAAATCTCTACACACTTTTCTATTGATGTGTTTATAGAAAAAATTCATAGTTTTCGAGCAAAAAAATATGAAAAGTGGACCTTTTACTTCGATCTCAAAAACGCACCACTTTAAATGGTAGCACTCCGCAGTTTTTTCATATCTTGGGGTCAATTGAACATAATAAACAATAAAAACCCTTTAACGTTTTAGTTCCTTTCTACAGTACATGGGCAATAGACTATTTATCCTCTAAAAGGATAGGCCGGGAAGTAACATTCCCGTACGGTTTTTTATATATATTTTAATATGTTAATATTTTTGATTTTTATACGTTTAAAATAGTATTGATTGTGATTTCAGAAAATTTTTTTTTTTAATGTTTATATTTTTGATTTTTATACGTTTAAAATAGTATTTATTGTGATTTCAGAAAAAATAGTATGTGTACTTCGGTGTGAAAGCACATTCCCAGACTTCGATGCTTGTTGGCCTCGGCTAGCGCCTCGGCCAACAATTGCATCGTCGTCCGGGAATGTATTGCTTTCACACCTAGATACACAATATACTATTACAAAATCTCATTTTAACGGGTAAAACGCCAGCTTTTTTGTTATGCAGCAATGAAATTTAAATCTCTACACACTTTTCTATTGACGTGTTTATAGAAAAAATTCATAGTTTTCGAGCAAAAAAAAATATGAAAAGTGGACCTTTTACTTCGATCTCAAAAACGCACCACTTTAAATGGTAGCACTCCACAGTTTTTTCATATCTTGGGGTCAATTGAACATAATAAACAATAAAAACCCTTTAACGTTTTAGTTCCTTTCTACAGTACATGGGCAATAGACTATTTATCCTCTACAAGTATATAAAATGACGTACGATCGAAAAGAAAAAAAAGTGACGTACAATGCCTCCTTGATAACTGACGAAGAATTAAAAATTTTATTTCGTCCGCCATCTTTAACCGTTCTATTTGACATACGGTGTCCGGGATTGGTGCATTATATTTGACCATAAATGAGTTTCATTTTTGCCAATTTTGGTGAAATTACTCCTATAGAAAAGATATTCAATTTTGATTCTTTCGGCCATATTTGGTGTTTTCTATTTTTTTCCAAGATGGCGGATTGACAAATACATATCGGACACATCCATATTTTTAAAAATTTTTTTCCGAATAAGCCAGTATTTTTAAAATTCCCATCGGATTACTAGTACAAGATATATTAAGCAGATAAGTTGAAAATGCGTGAAAAGGCGTCAAAAAGTGCATATAACTTTTGACGCACAAGGAATTTTTGGGCACAAATATTTTTTTCGTAATCAGGAAATCATAATACATAAGAATCAACAATAAAATTTCAGGTGGAATGTTGTCGCCAAAAAAAAATCAATTCAACTGCACTACATAGTATGTTTGCTGGTATAATAAATATTTTATTATGCACTTATCTACCTATTTTTATTTAAAAAATAATAAGAAATTGGAAAATATAATTATCTCTATTTTTAGAGATATTTTGCAAATGATGCATATTTCGATGACGTTGAAAGAAATGTTGCATTCCTGATGATTGAAGGAGAAGGAACAGCCTCAAAAAGTTGGATGAATTACGGACCATGGGTAGCATCTGCTAAAAAATATAATGCTCTATTATTTTCATTAGAGCATAGATTTTATGGAGAGAGCCAGCCCTTTCCGTATGTATTGTTTTAGAATTTATGATATTGGTTTTATGGCATCAATGAGGAATTTTATTGTCTTGTATACAATTTATACACAATTCATTATTTAAAAAATGTTAAGTAATTGAAACATTTGACTTTAGAAAGCTACACAAAAATTTTTAACTTTTGTGGAAATGACACTTAATAAAGTGTCCTAGTAATAGGCCTCTTGCATGTGCCGTATATTTTAAATTAATCTATATATATAGTAATAAAGTGTTACTAAACATTAGTAATTAACAAATTTGTTTTCATAATTTCTAACTGGAAAGTATTTAAATCACCGACTGATATCCGGGAGAAGGAGCAAATCTCAGAAAACACTCATTTTGGAGTTGACTAGTTATATCGCTGCGCGTGCATGCGTGCAATGATTCGGATATATTTTTTCATCAAGCTATTATAGCAAGGGAGGTAGCGACAGTTTTCGTGAAATAATTTCTGTAAAGGTGTAGATTTTTTCCTAAGGAAGTTTAGACATTATCAATGATGAAGGTGTAATTCTGCCAATCTATAAGTTCTGCAAAAAATGAATAAAAAATTAAATAACGTGTTGCAAAAAGAGATATCGATTTTCTGAAATGTCACAAAATGTTACTTTTGATTCGTTCGTGCCGAGCCGAATTTTCGAATTCCCCCGTGCAATTTACGATCAGGTTTATCTGGAAGACTTCCTCTATACGTCGCGACATCGTACGGACGTCCCAATGGTGTTTTTCGAAAAATATGAACGTGTCAAGATTGTATGTTACAATTTTTTCGGCTCGGAAATGCAAGCTGTTTTTTGCTATTTTTTGAAGATATCTCCGAAACGGTCGGAGTTAGCTCGAAATAAAAAATAAGGTCAAACGAGTATTTTACACTACGAATCTATTGGCTACCATCAGAATTTTGATTTTTTTTTCGTTTCGGAGATAACTACTGAAATATCGGTCATGTACGATAAAAAATCGCAAATTTTGAGCTTCTACAGTTGGCAACTTTTTAATCTTGGCTCCTACGCCAAAAGACTACTCTAGCTAATTTAAAAAGAATTAAATTTGCTAAAACTCGTTTTTAAAAATTTTTTGAATTCCGACAAAAACGAAGGAATTGGAGGGGGCGGGATTTGGGACTATTTTTTTTTGGTAAAATTTTTTCATTTTGTCACCATAATTAATCGGTAATTAACTGAAATCGATCTCATATACGATGTTCACTTAATATCATGTACTACTTTGACGCTCCGTTAATCTTGGCCCATCGAAACAAAGGTTTCTGAAAAAAAATATTTTTTTAAGATTTACATACACTCTATAGGAAAACGTGTAATTTCCTACATTTCCTCGAATATAATTATCGTTTTTTTTCGAAATATTTGTAGATAGCTTATGTGAAGAGAATTGATTGAGCTTTCCGACAATCCATTTTATTTTTTCTCCAACATAAAAAACAAAAGACATGACCGAATATGCACTCCGGGTTATTGCAGTTCGCTGACAAGTTTTGCATTTTCCGCCGCGGAATATTAATCTACAAAGCTGATTTTTTGTCTACAAGCAGTTTATGCACTATTTCGATTAAAAATCACGTTCTACCTCAATCAATTCTCTTCACATAAGCTACCTACAAATTTTTCGAAAAAAAAAAAAACGATAATTATCGAGATATTCGAGGAATTGTAGGAAATTACACGTTTTCCTATAGAGTGTATGTAAATCTTAAAAAAATAATTTTTCTCAGAAACCTTTGTTTCGAAGGGCCAAGATTAATGGAGCGTTAAAGTAGTACATGATATTAAGTGAACATCGTATATGAGATCGATTTCAGTTAATTACCGATTAATTATGCTGACAAAATGAAGGAATTTTACCGAAAAAAAAAAAAAAGTCCCAAATCCCGCCCCCTCCATTCCTTAATTTTTGTCGGAATTCAAAAAATAAAAAAAACAGTTTTAGCAAATTTATTTATATTTAAATTAGCTAGAAGTAGTCTTTTGGAGTAGGAGCCAAGATTAAAAAGTTGTCAACTGTAGAAGCTCAAAATTTGCGGTTTTTTGCCGTACATGGCCGATATTTCAGTAGTTATCTCCGCAACGAAAAAAAATCAAAATCCTGATGGTAGCAAAAAGATTCGTAGTGGAAAATACTCGTTTGACCTTATTTTTTATTTCAAGCTAACTCCGACAGTTTTGGAGATATCTTCGAAAAATAGCAAAAAACAGCTTGCATTTCCGAGCCGAAAAAATAGAGGAAGTCTTCCAGATAAATCTGATCGTAAGTTGCACGGGGAAATTCGAAAATTTGGCTCGGCACGAACGAATCAAAACTGACATTTTGTGACATTTCAGAAAATCGATATCTCTTTTTGCAAAATGTTATTTAATTTTTTATTCATTTTTGAAGAACTTATAGATTGGCAGAATTCAACCTTCATCAGTGACACTGTCAGGCTATCATGGGAAAAAATCTAGCTTTATATATATTAACGCAAAAAATCTGTCGCTATCTCCCTGGCTATTACAAGAGCAACGTCCATGAATGGAATTAATTTAAAATGTACGCTAGCGCTGTGCTTTTCCTGACACATGACGTCACACGTTGTTTGCGCGTCTAACGGATTTATTCAAACTTTAATGTTGAATACCGTCTGTAAAAGAAAAAATAAAAAAAAATCCTTTACACACTGTGTTTTGTATTAAGTAAAGATTCTAAAAATGCCAAAATTATATTTTGTGCAAGAAGCCTATTGTAGATCTACAGAATATAGTGTGGGTTACGTTGGGCTCCCTACTTATTCCTTAAACTATTTTTTCTCAAAATGATTATTGTGCGCTCTTTTGCGCCCCAAAGCCGCTTCGAGTGATTAACTATTGAAAGTGAGGGCCGTACTATAAGGGAATATCGGTGAGGGGGGTAAGTTTCCATGCCTTCAAAACATTTTTTTTGTTGCAGGTTTGTAGAGGCTTATGTATTTACCTCCTTTAAATTAAAACTAGCGCACTAACCCCTGATACGTTATTAGTTATCAAAGCTGTGGACACTAAAGGTGACAATTACACTATAATCAGTATTTGAAACTTATATGTTTATATAAAATAAAGCGGTAAAGGTATTTACCCAAAACTTCCCTCTCTTTTTATAATACTTTTTTTAGGGTGACTACCCTGTATATTTTTCATATTTTTCTTCTTTGACAGTAGTGTTAACTGTATATGAGCTATTATCGTAATCCGTCACATTTTAAAAAAAATTTATTAAGGTTGATATTTTTTTCCTCTTTGGCAGTTATATTAACTGTATGCGAAATACGACCGTCTTTCGTGGCGCTTTTAATTTTGTATTTTGTTGACCACCATGTATGTTCTATTGGGTATATTTTTTTCGATATTTTTCTTCGAAAGTTGTGTTAACTGCATGCTAAGTATTATTATACTCCGTCTAATTTTTCAATTTTTCTTTGGGTGACCACCCTGTATATTTTTCATATTTTTCTTCCTAGACAGTTGTATTGTATGTGAAATATTATTGCCATCTGTCACATTTTTTCTTTAATTTTGTTACGGTGACCATCCCGTATATTTTTCGCATTTTTCTTCTTTGACAGTTGTGTTAACTGCATGCGAAATATTATCGTCCTTCGTCGCATATTTTTAATTTTTTCTTTGGGTGGTCACCCTGCGTATTTTGTTTTTCATATTTTCCTTCTTTGACAGTTGTGTTAACCACATGCCAAATATTATTGTTTTCCGTCACATTCTTTCATTTTCTTTTTAGGGTGACATCTCTGTATATGTTCTTAATACTTTTCATTTTTGACAGTTGTGTTAACTCCATGTGAAATATTATCGTCCTTCGTCGCATTTTTTAATTTTTTGGGAGCCACCCTGCATTTCTTTTCATATTCTTCTTCGACAGTTGTGTTAACTGCATGCTAAATATTACCGTGCTCAGTCACATTTCTTAATTTTTTTGGTGACCTGTATATTTTTTTTCATATTTTTCTTCTTTTCGATTGTAATTGCATGCGAAATGTCATCGTCCTCCGTCACATTAATTTTTTTTTGAGTGGTCACTCTGTATATTTTTTTTCATATTTTTCTTTGACAGTTGTATTAACTGCATGCGAAATATTATTGTCTTTCGTCGCATTTGTTAAATTTTTTTTGTGGGTGACCACCCACCCTGTATATATTTTTTTCATATTTTTTTTCTTTGACAGTTGCATTAACTGCATGATAAATACTATTTTCCTCCGTCACATTTAAAAAAAATTATCCCTGTATATATTTCTTTCATATTTTTCTTCTTCCACAGTTGTGTTAACTGCATGCGAAATATTATGGTGCTCCGCCATATTTTTTATTTTTTTTTTGAGTGACCACCCAGTATTTTTTTTTCATATTTTTCTTCATTGACTACATGTCAAATATTACTTTGTTCCGTAATCTCTTTCCTTAATTCCCAGTGGGCACACGTACGTTTAATAAACGTTTTTAAAACACTGTAGTCGTTGATTAAACGTTTTATGTTAAAATTTTCAACGTTGCATGCGGTTGAAAATTTCAACGTTTAAATAAGGCGTTTAAAATACGTTACTACTACGTGCATTTTTAACCAGTAGTATAACGTTTTAGTAAGCACGTTTTTTTCACAAATTTGTAATAACGTATAAAACAAGTTTATAGTTTAAGGAGTTTTAACGAATCGCTGAAGGTAATGTTTGAGAAAGGAAAAAGTTTAGCGATTTTTGTTACATATATTTGATACCGCGATTTAAACGTTTTATTTAAAGAAAAAAGAAACGTATTTTTTACAACGTTAAAATAACTGTTGTTTCCAACTTACTAAATGCAAGGGAATTTTAAATCCACAGGTGAAATAGATGGTAGAACATTTTTAAAAGTAAGTAAGTAAGTTCTTTATTCATCATATTAAGTCATACCTTAGTATGACTCATGAGACTAGTAAGTACAGAAAAAAAAAACCGCTGCCCAAGGAATCACTATTTCCACATCCAGATTTTCTATCCAAGTCACTCACAACGAAAAAATTTTGTATGTGGAAATAATTGTATATGGAATATTAGTAATATAATATTTGAAATCCTCTGCCCCATAAACACATAAAACGATACCCCACATCGGTACTGGAGTGGGGATAGCGATAGGAGGTGGTAGTGGGGGTGGATGAAGTAAAAAAATATTTTGAGGTTTCTGGTTCTTGTACACACACTAAATCACAATTTTTTTCATCCCCTTTAATAATGGGGTGGGTGTGGTAATGGGGGTGGCTAATGCCAAATTTTTTTTTGAGACCTTAGCTTCTCTTGTATATACTAAATACGAATTTTATGGACTCTTACCTGCTTGATTTACCTATTTACCCCAAATTTACCCCAATTTACCCCCCAACTCTTCGACGGAACAAGATGAAAATATAATCTGGTTCCAGACCTCATTAAAGTACATATGTGTACCAAATTTCAAGTCAATATCTCAAACGGTTCCAGAGTAAACGTGCGTACAAAGAAAGTTACAGACAGACCGACAGACAGGCAGAAATTTGTTTTTGCTCAAACTTAAAATCTCGACGTTTCATGACATTCTAAGCCTATTTGAACAATAAAAATTTTTAAAATTGTTTTTGTCGTTACTATACTTCCACTGGATGTGGCAGTAATACACAATAAAATATAAGTCATATTAAAATAACAATAACACATAACAATAATACCAACAAGTACTAATAAAATAAAATAATAATATAAAACCTACGATTGTAAATACTCATCTACAGAGTAAAAAGCATTACTAACCAAGTACTTAAACAAAGCATGTTTAAAATTGCACGATTCATAAGTGTCAATCAATATACATCCAACTAAACCAAATTCGAAATAGTTACCGGAAGTTGAGAGCTCGAATAGAATTATGTGCAGAAGTTGGCGGTCACACTTTTGAATATCGCTTTAAGAAGTCCATATTTTTATTTAACAAAATGTGTTATTTTTCGTAAAAATAATTTTTCTTATTTAAATTTTAAAAAAATCAAACTTGAGTGTTGATATATCTCCCCAGAATTATTTTTCTCGTAATATAATGTATAAAAAGTCATTTTAAACTCATTTCGAAAATATTTTCAAAATATTTGGAAATTATTCATAATCAAATCAAGTTTTTTGGCTAATCCTGTAAAGCTGGCAAAGATCCAGTAACCGTAAAGAGGGGAGTGAAGGGGACTTTTTCATTAAGAATAACTTTTTTTCGTAAAATCATGAATTAAAAAGTTTTTCCTCTTCATGACTCGATCGATGGACACTCGGTATGCTCTTTACTAAAAGTATATCTCACTTCCTCGTTGGCAATAGCGTCAACTACCTATAAAACATTATTTTTCTCCATCAAATTGTTTTGCAGATATTTCGCCAGCAGACACTAGACGAACAAACAGACAAACAGACAAACAGATAAACAGACAAACAGACAAACAGATAAACAGACAAACAGACAAACAGACAAACAGACAAACTTACGGAATTTTAGAAGTCCACATAGTCTGACACGTGAAAGTCCGAAAACAATACTTCCTCTCGGTAAGCGAGGGAAGTAAAAGAACCTTGAGATAGTGAGGTCAGCGAGTGCGTGTTCTTTAAACATTTTAAACGCCCCGTTGCTAGGACACTGCGTCCTTCTACATCTTCATTATTTAAATATTATCTTTTCCAAAATATTTCTATATTCTCAACTTTCCTTACATTATGCTTCTCAGTAATATCGATACCTTCTTATTATCTTATCTATTTCTATGTATCGTTATAAGTGTGTGACCTAGATAGACGTCCAGATCTATGTTAGATAAAAGATATTGTATTATTTTTAAAACCTGTGGACGATAATTGATTTTTGATCTAATTAATTCTATTAACTGCTGAAAATAATTGCGAACTGCATTCAGGATACGTACCAATTTGGGTGTTGCCATATTTTTGACAAAGAAAATGAATGGATTTAGAAAATAAAAAACTGCTGCCCAAGGAATCACTATTTCCACATCCAGATTCTCTATCCAAGTCATTCACAACGAAAAAACTTTGTATGTGGAAATAATTGTTTATGGAACTTTAATATTATAATATTTGAAATATTCTACCAGAAAAACCCATAAAACGATACCCCACATCGTGGGGTGGGGGTGGTAGTGGGGGTGGATGAAGTAAAAAATATTTTGAGGTTTCTGGTTCTTGTACATACACTAAATCACAATTTTTTTCATCCCCTTTAATAAGGGTGGCTAATGCCAAAAATTTTTTTCAGACCTTAGCTTCTCTTGTATATACTAAATACCAATTTTATAGACTCTTACCTGCTTGATTTACCCATTTACCCCAAATTTACCCCAATTTACCCCCCTACCCTTCGACGGAACGAGATGAAAATATAATCTAGTTCCAGATCTCATTAAAATACATACGTATCTTAAACGGTTCCAGAGTAAACGTGCGCACAAAAAAAATTACAGACAGAAATTTTTTTTTTCGCTCTAACTTAAAATCTAGACGTTTCATGACATTTTAAGCCTATTTGGACAATACAAATTTTTAAACATTTTTTTTGTCGTTACTATACTTCCACTGGATGTGGAAGTAAAATATATATATTTTTTAAAAATTTTGATAATTGATTTGATAATTATGAAAAAAATGTTTGTTAAGAAATTGTTTGTAACCAGGGGTGTCGTTAGGGTTTCTTTTTTTTTGGGGGGGGGGGGGAGGTTAATAGTTCCCAACTCTCATTACAGGAATTTTCCCAACTCCTCAAAAAAATTTTCTCCAAAATGAAAACTAATGAGCGGGGGGGAGGTGAAATTTTTCTCGAATTCTCCCAACTTGAAGCGTGAATTTCCCGCTTCAGTTAATAATAAAACTTTTCAGTCAGTTCTGTATTAAAATGATGGGAAAATAAATAAACAAACATATATTTTCACAAGCAGACTATTTATTTTATGCATAGTACAGTGTACATGCGTTTTATGTATAACTTAATAGAAGAGAATAGAATAGAATAGAATAGAATAGAATAGAATAGAATAGAATAGAATAGAATAGAATAGAATAGAATAGAATAGAATAAGTTTATTTAACAAATTGTTCTACTAAAATCTAATTGTTAAAAACTGAAACATTATGATAAATGAACTAAGCCCCCACATTAAGTGCATATTTATTATTTTGTATGCTCAACGCACGCTCAAGTGCTCTAGATAGCCCCTTAGTGGGGCTTAGTTCTTTTATCATAATGTTTCAGTTTTTAACAATTACACTGTAGTAGAACAATTTGTTAAATAAACTTATTCTATTCTATTCTATTCTATTCTATTCTATTCTATTCTATTCTATTCTATTCTATTCTATTCTATTCTATTCTATTCTATTAAGTTATACATGAAACGCATGTACACTGTACTATGCAGAAAATAAATAGTCTGTTTGAGAAAATATATATTTGTTTATTTATTTTCCCATCATTTTCATACCTCAATACCTGAAAAGTTTTTTTTTTCTGTTTAACATGTAAATTATATATAGGTCTGTAAATATATTTTATTTCAACTGTAAATTGGACATGTAAACATAATTCATATTATACCGATGATATATTTCGTATTAATATTTATTATATTAAAAAAAATAAAAAGATAAAAAAATAGCATTGTTCTGTCGTCTGTAGCTTTTAAACGAAGAATTTTCTGGGAAAATGTCAAGAATAATAAAATGTTCAAAATCAATTTTCTCAACTTTTCTATCTCTTGTATATTTTCGAGCAATGCTTCATTTACGAAATGCAAATAAAGCGAAAAATGGCAAAGAATGGACGATTTTTGAATTTTAAAGTGTGTTGCTCCACCTGTCATGCGCATGCGTGTGGATAGTTAGCATGTTTGTGGACATCCCAAACTATACCTTAAAAAAATAAAATTGCGGGTAAACGACGTTTCGTAAAATGATCATTTTTCCAACTATGCCGACTGGCCTATTCTACATAGTGAAGGAAACGATTGTGATTTTTTTTTATGTTGAGCACCATGTCAATGTTACCACGAAAATAATACCTACTCTTTGTGAGTTAATTGATGTTACCGGTGACTTCGCCAAATCTTCGTATTCTCGTAGTATGAAGTCGGGTAAAAAAATTGTTTCCAATTTTTATTCACCTTACACTAGATGTAGCCTTTGGCCTGTCTGTGTATTTTATAGATGTTTTATAGGAATCGCCTAATAGTTTATTTATGTTAAAATGCTCTTTATTAACACAAAAATATGCTAGAGAAGGAAACCATTTTAAAGGGCTTCATAAAGCACATGTTTTTTATTATTTATGATAGTTAAAAACGCGCTAATTATAAAGTTAGGATGACTAGAAAGAAATGGCGTAAGTGTAAGAAAACACAAATTCCTAAAATGGATTTTTATAAAATTTCAAAAATTATTAGAAACCATCAGTAAATACTTAAAATTTATTAAAAACATATGGTGGGGTCTAAAGTACTGATTGAAAATAAGTTATCGCCTAGTATTAAATCACTGAAAGTTATATATAGTTAACCTAGATACGTTTTCCCTTACCGTAAGGTCAAAAATATTTCTTGCTACTTTTAGGATACATACATTTACGAAACCAGTTTATTTTATTGGTGTTATTAAATTAAGCTTTTATAAAACTGTTTTGTTTTATAGTGCCGGGTTCGAATTTTCCTAAGAGCTGCGGAAATATTTACAAAATTATTTTGTAACGGTTCCAAAATAGGCATCACAAAATATCAGCAGCAACTGAAGCATTTTATAACATAGTGCCAATTTCACATATATAATTGCTGTAAAAAGGTTTTGAAATCGTTCCTGAGAGTAATGTTGTTTTATAAACTTGAGTCAGAATCTAATCTAAATGTAGCTGGGGAGTTTAGTTCCTTGAGGTAAACCAGAAAAAGGAAAAAGCCAAAAGTTCTGCAAGATATTTTCACCCCCGTTTTCGAGGGCGGGGAACACGATGGTGACAATATTTTCCGACCTACCCTCCAACTACTACCACCGCTTTTTCCGATTTTCCGGTGCTAGGAATATTTTTATCGGAAAATTTTATTAACAAAAGTTGTTCAGAATTATTCAAAAACCCCAAGTCTAAAATTTTATCAAATTTAAAAAAATATTGAAATTTTGTTTAAAATAATATCTAAGTCTGAAAATATCATTTAATACTCCAGTCGAATTACACATATTAAAAAATTTTGCGTACTGCGGACTTTTTTTATGGAAGTTGTTTAAGAGGGCATAATAAGCAAGAACAGAAAACTACTCCCTGCTACACCATATGCATCCCCTATTTTTAGGGGTTGAAATTTTGAAATTTTACTTATGTGTTCATATCTGTTTCCCTATTGCCCGTAGGGCTCTTTACCAAGTTACACTTTTTGAAGATTCATCCCTCCTCTACATAATATATATATATATATATATATATATATATATATATATATATATATATATATATATATATATATATATATATATATATATATATATATATATATATATATATATATATATATATATATTACACATTTGCCGTAGGACAAACGGTTTTGGCTGTACGAGGCCGGAAAGGTCGCGCTGTCCAAATTTGGGGGTCTTCTGTACAGGACAAACGGCAATTATTTCCAATCTACAATACTACACATACTAATGCCCTTAAGGAGGGATGATGATTTGTGAAAAAACTTTCATCGAATACCGCGCGGGTTTCATGATACGGGATGTTGAAATTTTGAAAACCTTTTTTAAAAAAAAGTGAATCTACTTTTTTTTCATGCATGTACGACCCTAATATAAGAAAATTTACGTTGGTTTCATTTTAATACATTCGTTGGTTTAGGAGCTAGACAGCAAAATATGCCAAAAAATGGCTATTTTGGTATTATTGCATTAAAAAAACAAAAACCAGTATAATTCTGGTAAATGTTTTTGTTTATCCTAAAAGTCCAATTCATTGCGCATAGAAAATGTGTTTTTGTATTTAAGTAGGATCAACACTTATTGTGTAATAACGATTTATGTCATGTGTTCTCCAGTCTCCTTTTTCACAATTTTTTTTGCGGCCTTATGGTTCATAGTAGGGCAGAAAGCGTTATACACGTGAGCAGGGCACATAATAGGGTGTTAAAATGTGTCTCTTGTTAAAACGCGATAGGACGTACCGTTTTCGAGTAAAACGCACTTGTTTGCAAAAAATTATTTCAGATCACACTTTTCATTGACTGACTAGTAAATACTCACCGCTGACTACGAAAAAATAAAACTATGTGTCGCTTCTTGCTTTTTCTGTTTATGAGGGGCATTGCTAATGAAAAAATGAAGGGATTCGGATGGAATAGGGGGTTCTCACTCCCCTATTTGAAGGTTCACGCTTGTCTCGAATCATCATTGCAACTTATTTTGTGTCTATAATAAAATCCACAGTAATTTTACCTTCCTCGAGAAACAGCTATTATATGTCCATTTCATTGGAAAATGATTTAAAAAACAAACTCCTAAGAAAGAAAACACCAAAATGTAGAATTTATTTATCAGATCACAATTCAGAACTCAATGAAAACTCAAAGCGAACATAACCAAACAAGTGCGTTTTACTCAAAAACGGTAAGTCCTATGGCATTTTAACAAGAGACCCATTTTAACACCCTATTATGTGCCCTGTCCACGTGTATAATGTTTTCTGCCCTACTATGAACCATAAGGCCGCGAAAAAAAATTGTGAAAAAGGAGACTGGAGAACACATGACATAAATCGTTATTACACAATAAGTGTTGATCCTACTTAAATACAAAAACACATTTTTTATGCGTAATGAATTGGACTTTTAGGATAAACAAACACAATTACCAGAATTATACTAGTTTTTGTTTTTTTAATGCAACAATACCAAAATAGCCATTTTTGGCATATTTTGCTGTTTAGCTCCTAAACCAACGAATGTATTAAAATGAAACCAACGTAAATTTTCTTATATTAGGGTCGTACATGCATGAAAAAAAAAATGGGCGAAAAAAAGTAGGTTCACTTTTAAAAAAAAAAAGGGGTTTTCAAAATTTCAACATCCCGTATCATGAAAACCGCGCGATATTCGATGAAAGTTTTTTCACAAATCATTATCCTTCCTTAAGGGCATTAGTATGTGTAGTATTGTAGATTGGAAATAATAGCCGTTTGTCCTGTACAGAAGACCCCCAAATTCGGACAGCGCGACCTTCCCGGCCTTTTATAGCCAAAACCGTTTGTCCTACGGCAAATGTGTAATATATATATTATCTATCAAAAAGTATAACTTGGTAAAGAGCCCTACGGGCAATAGGGAAACAGATATGAACACATAAGTAAAGTTTCCCCTAAAAATAGGGGACGCACATGGTGTAGCAGGGTGTAGTTTTCTGTGCTTGCTTATTATGCCCTCTTAAACAACTTTCATAAAAAAAAGTTCGCAGTACGCAAAATTTTTTATGACGTCTAATTCGATAGGACTGTAAATGGGTTTTTTTGTTTAAAAAATTCATGACAATTTTGTTTGAAATTAAACTCAAGCTGTCAGGTATTTGTCAAATAATTAGTAGTATTTTTTACATTTTTTAAATTCAACTTTTAAAAAATTTTCAATTTTTTAATTTTGATAAATATTGGGCTTAAGGTTTTTGGACAATTCTGGACAACTTTCATTAATAACATTTTCCGATAAAAAAATGCCTAGCACCGGAAAATCGAAAAAAGAGGTGGTTTTTTTGGTTTACGGGTAGTAGTTGGAGGGTAGGTCGGAAAATATTATCACCATCGTGTTCCACGCCCTTGAAAATGGGAGGAAAATATCTTGTGGTGCGGTCGGAGAACTTTTGGGGCAAAAGCTTTACCTCAAGGGACTAGTTGGCGGTAGTGAATTTATTTTTGTTAAATAGTTTGAATACAACAGAGTGATAACAGTGAATTTCAATAGGATTTTATTCTGCTAATAGATGAAGGTTTCTTCGCCCATTTAACTTTACACCACAAATATATTTTTCTCGAAAACTGTTAATCCTGAAAATAGTTTCAAATAAAAAAGTTACCTCCATTCATTATCTTCACTTCCTCGATATACTTGGTATATATTTGGAAAGATAAAGAATATTTCCTGCTTGCTATATTTACTCTTGCAAATTCTGACATTTTATCGACAAAGCTTTAGAAAAAAAAATCATATCTTCTACACTTGTTATAATTTGATCGTCATATTAACACATTTTCTTATTATAAAAATATTCAGTGATAATGTGGTTTGAGATCAATTAATTGTTCCGTTCTTGAGATAGAGCGAGTTAAACGAAAGAATAATTACTAATCGAAGCCGATAATGTAACAAATGACCCGCGAAAACTCGTTATTAAATAATTATTTATAATAATTACACTATTCAACGAATTATTATGAAATTCAATATGGTTCTACTCTGATAATAGATGAAACGAATAAAATCAAGTGGACTCGTTAAGAATTGCGACCTGTAGAGTGTTTCCGTTCATACGTACGTACATACAGACAGACTAACTGACGGAGATGTATTTCAATTATTAATAGCAATTTTGGTACTTACAAGTTCAAATCAATCTAAAAATGATACCCTTTTTTAGAGTAGGATCTTCTTCTTTCAAAAAGCTATTATAATTAATCGATTTCTTGCAGTATTAACTCATTAAAAATAACTTCTATCAGCGCTGGCGCGCTTAGCGAGAATTGAACAATACTTTAGATTTTGGAAAATTGTGTTGTTTGTGCCAATTTTATTTTAAGTTATTTGGTGTACGAGAAACCTTTAAAAACACTTATTATATTTCTTACCCTTTATTACTTCTGCAGAAATGTTTAAAAATTTAATGAACGAAACTTTTGCGCCAAATGTATCCTACCTAAAAATATATAAACTGGAACAAAATACTTATAATTAAAAGTGAAATTAAATGCTGTTAACGTTTCGGAAAAAAATTATCGTGTTCTGTTTAAATAACAGCAGCTATCTAATATTATTTAATAAAAAAAATCCCCATATAAAACATCTTTGGCGTATATTATTGGTCCTTGATAGCTTCACTACAATGTGGTGGACGTATCCTTAATCTCTATTGTAGATTTCGTTCTCACGACATCCTTCTACAAGCTTAACTTGCATGTATCTTATATCGCCTTTCTAAAACATGTTTTTTTATTTCATATTTTTTTAAAATTCCACCACCCTATCTACCTGCTGATTACTAAGTAATAAGTATGTGTTTGCTTAATAGGTCTCGATAGATGTCTAGGTCAGATTAAAGGTACTTACGTAAAATACCAATTCTTTTATCTCATTTTACTATGAATGCAGTGACGGCTGTTATTGGAAATTGGTTAGTTCAGCTAGTGACAGGCAGGTTACGAAGTGACTGGGAAATGTACCTACTTAACAAACAAGAGAGAAATGATGTTATATAGATATATTATTTAAAGTTCAAGCCGTTTTTTTTCGGCTTCGCCGGCGGGCCCCACTGAACCAATTTGGATGATTATTTTTTAAAAATAAAGCTCTTTATCCACAGATGTATCATCACTAATTTTTATTTTCTTAAATTACTTCCACATCCAGTGGAATTTTTATTGTTCAAATAGGCTTAAAATGTCATGAAACGTCGAGATTTAAAGTTTGAGGGAAAAAAAATTTCTGTCTGTCTGTCGGTCCGTCTGTAACTTTTTTTGTGCGCACGTTTACTCTGGAACCGTTTAAGATATTGACTTGAAATTTGGTACACGTATGTACTTTAACGAGATCTATATTATATTTTCATGTTGTTCTGACGAAGAGTTGGGGGGTAAATTGGGGTAAATGGGTAAATCAAGCAGGTAAGAGTCGATAAAATTGGTATTTAGTACATACAAGAGAAGCTAGGTTCTCAAAAAAATTTTTGGCATTAGCCACCCCCATTACCATCCCCACCCCCTTATTAAAGGGGATAAAAAAAATTGTGATTTAGTGTATGTATAAGAACCAGAAACCTCAAAATATTTTTTTACTTCATCCACCCCCGCTACCACCCCCCTATCACCACCCCCACCCCACTACCGATGTGGGGTATCGTTTTATGGGTTTTTGGCGTAGGGGATTTCAAATATTATATTATTAAAGTTCCATAAACAATTATTTCCATATACAAAGTTTTTTCGTTGTGCGTGACTTGGGTAGACAATCTGGATGTAGAAGTAGTGATTCCTTGGGCAGCGGATTTTCTTTAAGGGTTATTATTGTAGTAATAGTTATCGCCTTCAGTTTCTATATGGCCCGGATAATTGCTCTTACCCTCAAGAGGTGAACACCACCCCTAAATATAAATATTCAGTATTTGAAAAAGTATTACTAATTTATTTTTGATAAGTAGGAATATGTTTTTGGGGCACTGATTACGAATCTGAACCAAAAATTAAAAAAAATTAAAATGGCACTAATATGGCGGATGGAAATTTATTTCTAAAACAAGTGTTTTAAACGTACATACAAAATTGAGCATTTAGATGATGCTATATATTAACGAACAACAGCTTTTTTGAGAAAAAAAAATAATAACTGAGCAATTGGGTTGTTGCACTAAGTTAAAATTTGAGCAGAATCTATGTTAAACAATAACAATTATTTATAAAAAATCATTAGAAACATGTAGAAGTTGAAAAGAAAGTCTTATAATATTATAATATTAATTACAAAAATACATGCATTTAAAACGGAGATGACATAATAACGGCAGTTTGTAGAGAAGTTAGTTATAAAACGACAGGGAACGGGTACTAATTTAGAAACTCGCTGATAGCGACGGAGAAAAAAGACAATCATGACAGTTTAATCTGACATTATATTTAACGTCAAATTCAACTGACGTTCATAGGTTACAATTCGGTATAAGTTAACAGCATCTAGTTATGGATAAATATATAAGTACAGATAGTGTTTTCTGCCGTACTGTGTAAATAATACCAACAATTCACCAGAAAAACTGTTGTGTTCCAATAATAAACGGTGAACGTAATAATGAATGATTCAAAGCCACCAGAGAAGGACCAAGTCTTCTTATTGTGGAGACCATTTCAATGTCAAGTAAAGTAACCAATTACAATGTATTCTAAGTGTTTTATTTGTGGTAAGTTGTATCTTAATGTAGGAATTTGATTTTTAATATGGGTTTATGTTGTAGGAAAAACGGCCGCATTACAAGACTTGTGTGTCGTTCTAGCTGTTACAAATTTAAATTACCCGCCAAACTGGTGGATAAAACAGGGTGTATTACTGTATTCTTAACGGCTCTAGATTAGAATGTTATTCATGCTTTGGAGGGAAATGGCTTCAATCTGCTTTTATGTATTTTATCTAGTTTATGTTGGAATAAAGTGCAGTTGTTTTTGTTAGCTATTGATTATTTATGAAGCTCCCTAGACGCCCCATAATACTAGGATGATCAATAAATTAAGAAAGGAAATTTGAAAACTCGCCATTGAAAAACTATATGAAACAAACTGTGAAAGTCGTCTAAAGTCGGTGAACACAATCAGTCGGAAATGGATACGAATGCGTTGGATTGTAGTTATAAATGCCCTTTGAATTATGTGTTATAAATACATATCATTGTTTATTGCTTAGATAGATACTAGCATAAAGTACTTACCTATTTATTATTTTTTGTTATAATACAGACCTTTCTTGATATCTTCGTAAGTCTCATTCTGACTCTTCTTAGAAGTGAGTATCAATGGATAATAAATAATTTCTTTAGTAGATAAACTTATTCTGTTGTTTTCAGTTAGATACGCATGTATATAGTTAATAGGAAATAAAACAATGAAAAGGAAATATTTAATAAAATACAAAGTACAGTTAACAAATTCATCTAAATTAAATAATAAAGTACATATTAGACATATTATGTAATATTAATAAGATAAGATAAAGGAAGTTCTTGCAGAAATTACAATAGTTTGTACTGTCTATAGTAGCTGTAACGTAAGTACCTTGCAGCTTTTGCACTTCCAACCATTGCAATGTCAAAACGATCGTCTCTTTTTAAAAATTCGCTGACCATAAATATATCTACCGCAAGTAGAATGTCAGAATTAGCTTTTACAGATATACTGCCTTAGTAGTTTTGTAAAAAAATATTAACAATAACTGCAAACATCAATCACTGCTAGCTAAACGTCAAATTTACTTTTGACATATGAGGTTATTTTCTTTCTTGTCAGCAATGTCAACTTATTCGTCTTCATCTGTTCTGCTTATAAGTTCACATCTAACTGCCGTTATGATGTCACTACCGTTTTCGCGGCACATTCAAATAGTCAAAGTTTAACAATTTTTTAAAATATGTTGCGCTAAGAATTTTTCTTCCAAATTAAATATATAACTGAATTAAGTCCTCCACTACCATATTTCACCATTTTTGAAAATTCGTCAACAACCCAATTACATAATAACAAAATGGCGACATTTTGTTAGAAAAAATGTGAAAACGCACATTGTATCGGCCATAACTTCTTTATTTTTTGTAATGTAGATCGACTAATTATTTTTAAGTTTGTTCCTTAGAATTGTTGATGGAAGTGTCACAGTTTCTAAGATACTCAACATTTTCTACTAAATACTTCATCCTAAAAACGGTCTGATGCCATCTATAAAATCAAATATCTCCGAATATATCTACACAAATATTCAGAAAAATAAAAAATAAATGAATTCTCAGTTTATAAGCGTTTTAGAACTAAATTATAATTACTTCCACATCCAGTGGAAGTATAGTAACGACAAAAAAATTAAAAAAAAAATTCAAATAGGCTTAGAAGGTCATGAAACGTCGAGATTTTAAATTTGAGCAAAAAAAAATTTTCTGTCTGTCTGTGTCTGTCGGTCTGTGCATTTTTTTTGTGCGCACGTTTACTCTGCAACCGTTTGAGATATTGACTTGAAATTTGGTACACACATGTAGAGATCTAGAACTGGATTATATTTTCATCTTGTTTTGTCTAAGGGTTGGGGGGTAAATTTGGGGTAAATAGGTAAATCAAGCAGCTAAGAGTTCATAAAATTGGGTATTTAGTATATACAAGAGAAGCTAAGGTCTGAAAAAAAATTTTGGCATTAGCCACCCCGATTACCACCCCCCACCCCACTACCGATGTGGGGTATCATTTTATGGGTTTTTGAGGTAGAGGATTTCAAATATTATATTATTAAAGTTCCATAAACACACAAATTTTTTTCGTTGTGAGTGACTTGGATAGAAAATCTGGATGTGGAAGTAGTGATTCCTTGAGCAGCGGTTTTTTGGATAATGGGTATGGGAAATAGTCAGTCATATTAAATTTAATTCATAGTGGAGTATAGGTTAAAATAATAATAATAATAACTTACATAATTATTTGGCCACTGAGGTGTCATACTGATTACCAAATACAACAGGTCAACTTCAACATGGCGCTGAGCTAATGATTTATTAATAAATCAAAGCCAATATTGCGAGTACTACTGCTACTACAGTTTATAACCTTCATTTTTGATGTCCACCATATTTTCTATAAAACTAATATCTATGGAGATATTTGTGGAGAAACAAAAATGTTACTTTTTTATAAAATCGCTTTACAGTTTAAAATGTTTCTGTCATAATTACTATGTTTTTTTAAGCTATAGAAATGGACAAAAACCATTTGAAGGCCTAATTAATAGTCTTTCATTTTATTTGTCAGCGTTTTTGACGTAAGTGCCATAGTTTCTGAGATGTTTAACATTTAAACTAAATACTTCGTTTTATAAACGTTCGGACGCCACCTTTATACGTCCAGATCTCCGAAACCATTAACTCTACAGAAATTAGTAGTGTTGACGCGAGACTCGTCTCGTCGAGAAATTGGTTTTTCTCGTCTCGTCTCGACATTGTCGGGACGAGATCTTTCAGTCATCTCGTCTCGACACATTCTCGTATACCCAAAATCTCGTCTCGAGGTCGAGATCTCGTCTCGTCTCGTCTCGACAAATGTTAAATTTCCCATTTTTTCCTTTTTTTTCACAAGGGAAATTTCTATTTATTTAATTTATAAAGGTAGACTTCAATTTATATGAATATTTGCCTTTGTTTAATTTTTAAACGTACCTCTAACTAAAAGGACTATTTGAAATATTGTGAATTTTAATTTTCTCCTTATTTTAACATATTTTTTTTTGTTTCTATACCGAATAATCCAAGGACTAGTTGTATCAACTAAGTTTAAGCCAAGTTCAGCTTGATTCCGGATCAAAAACCAAGGTTACGATTTTTGTAATAATTGTAACCATGGTTTTTGATCCTGGATCAAGCTGAACTTGGTTTGAACTTAGTTCGTACAACTCACCCTAAGAAGATATAAGATTTAATAATTTAAATTAATCAAGTTTGAATTATACTTAAAATATATACGTTGTTGCTAGTTTTATAGAAGTAAATATTTTGTAAATATTTATATTCTCAATTTAATTCAAATTTATATTATTCATTCGAAGGTCAAATGTAGAACAATTTTACAATAAAAAAAGTCGAGAAATTCTCGATCTCGTCTCGTCGCGCCGAGATCTCGACTTTAAAAATCTCGTCTCGTCTCGATTTTTCAAGACGAGAAAAAAATTTGGCCTCGTCTCGACAAGTCGAGACGAGACGAGACCGAGAAATGTCTCGTCTTGGCGGCATCACCAGAAATTAGAAAAAAACGAAATTCAATTTCAATTTAGTAGCTTTCTTATTTGTCTCTAGCATATGCTTTCGCTCAATGTAATAACTTTCGAGTTATTTTACGAAAACCTATTTGACAAACCTCTGTTTCAAGCTAAAATCCCAATTTTCTAGTCGTTATAACTTAAAAGCTATCAATGTATATGAAAAGTTACATAAAATATTTTCTTTTTTAAATTTGATTCTCTTTCAGCTCCAACGCTTTTGTTTTTTGCCACCCCTGAAAAGGGGATGCGTAGAGAACAATTGTTAACTCGAAATTCATAGTGATGAAATAGTTTCTCCAAATATTCGAATACTATCCCCTTATCACTGTTAATACTATTTTTATATTTTGCACTTTCTAAACTATCAAATGCATCCAGCTGCCTATTTTATGTATTCTTAATTAAGCTTAAGTTGTTTTTATTTATTTCATGATTGTTATGTTAGGCTGGGCAACATTACACTTCTCAGTTTTTCTGTTTTTGAGTTGAATCTAATTATACTTAGATATTTCGTTCCTGCGGACTGGGGTCCCTAATTTTGGTACCACCGCCTTCAAAACAAGCGACAGTTTCTAAATCCAGAAAAACGGTGGTACATATTTATTCAATTGCGACATTTTTGTAAATTACAGTCGGTACAAAAGTGCGGAAAATCAGGAATAATCGTGCTCAAGCTAGTGCTTTTGTGTAACACTGTAACACCTCTGTGACTGTATGACTGTATGTGAGTATGCGACGCCTGTTGCTGAATGCACAGTATCAGTTGCGTCGAGTTGAGTTGAGTCGTCGTGCCGTCGAACCAGATTCCACCCCCACGCCACTAACAACTAATGGTGTAGTGGGATATAGGAGTGGGAGTGGAAGGAGTTCACCTTGCAATGCAAAATTAAATTGATGCAGTTTCAAAATTATTATATTTTTCGTGTTCATGATTTGTTTCATTATTGCCCCTTATTATTTTCTGTAATTTATCTTATGTTCATCATTTATTTTTGGGGCCCTCCAGTTTGACTAAAAATCTTGGATTGCGGACTAGCGGCCTTGGCCAGTCCTCTCTCCAATCCTCTGTCCAACATACTTTAAATTACAATCCTTACAACTGATTTCTAAATCCCGGACCTTGCGATTCATTGAATTTTGCCCTTTGAGTTTCCTGTAATAAATAACTTAAAGTTAATGAGGAATGCAATAAAGAGAAGACAGCAGGATGCTTTAGAAATCACAAATATTGAAAAATTTAAAAATAGTATGAATAATGACAAAGGTCTTATCACAAATAACCAGCTTTATTAATCAGTAGGTCATGATGATGCGAATATGATGATACAAATATGGTTGACGAAACGTTCGTCGTGTATAGTATTCGAGTGTAGTCTTCAAGCATATTGGTATTAGTGGAAACTATCATTCGTGAATTCCGGCTTAAAAATTGTGAATTCTGAGATACAATTGTGAATTCCGACTTAACACTTATTTAAAACAAAAGAAAAGTAGTGACATCAACCTTACCTTTCAGAGACTTAAGTATTGAGAATTTGCGTTATCTCTCAAGTCAACAAGCCTTAGCTGATACAGCAACTTTTATTGTTGCCATGAATAAGAAATACCAACTGTCTCCGGATGTTAAATGGATTGTGTTCGGTGGTTCATATGCCGGTTCTCTAGCAGCTTGGATGAGAGAAAAATACCCACATTTAGTTCAAGGAGCTATGTCTTCTAGTGGTCCATTATTTGCGAAACTCGATTTCTATGGTAAGTGAATAAATACTTAACTGCAAGCAGTGGCGGATTTACACTTCTGCCGCCTAGGGACTAATGGCAACTTGCCGCCCACCTACCCCTTTCCCACTCTCAGCTCCTTGCCCCCAGCAGCTAAAAATTATATTCCCTCTATACTTCACCTCCCCTTTTAGAGGAGCAACTCCCTCCCCACTCACTACCTTTTACGCTTTCTCCCCATATGTTTGTCAATGGCACAAAGCACAAAATCATTATCATTAGCCTAATTATGTTCAACAGTGGTTTTGGATAATACTCCAGGCATTAGAGAATTTTACCTAGAAAAATTCATGGTAGTTCTGGAAATAGGCTTACTTTTTGTTTTTTGGCTCGCTGAATCCAAATTTTCAACTTCCCACCAAAAATTCCCTCCGGAACCACCTCAAATTTAGAAAAAAAAAATGTATTTTTATATTCTTATAGTTATTTTTTTCGTTTTAGAGAAAAAATACCCAGATATTCAGAAAGCGAACGAAATTTACAACGAAAAAGGTCCTTTGATATTTTAACGTACGACGAACGGGAGGGAAGCGAGTGGGTCCCGAAACATGCGCCTCGGCGTCGCGCATACATTTAGGTTATCATATGGCAACTCCACAGTTGCTCTCTCGTCTTTCGATTTTCTTGCGATACCCCGCTTCCCTGCCACGCTTCTCGAGCTAGCATGCTGTTGTCGGGAGGCCCTTCCCTCCCCCCCCAATCCATAACACCTGCCAGGTGCTCGAAAATTGATACCAACATGTTGATCGCGATTGCAGTTTTTTAGGCGTTTTATCCTCAGTTTATATTGGTTATTGTTTTCATTGCGCTAAAAATATATTTTGAACATGGTTGATGTGACTTTAAATTGTTTCATTTGCGAGCAACCGTTATCGGATAACACAACAGTGAACGTGACCGAAAAAGGTTTAAAATCTTTCCAGACCGCGAGTTTAAAGCTGAAAGACAGTAAATATGATCTTTTAACTGGGTCTACGACGATTGTGGTGCATAGGAGGTGTCAAAGGTTATACGTTAATCGCATCGTATGTAAAAAAACGGACCATTTCCGGAATATCCCGTGACTCCGCGAAGGCGCTCCGAGACAGAGTTCTTCATTCAAACAGAATTGTTTTTTATGCGGTGAAATAATATCGATTAATTATTTTGAACAGCCAAGTCGTTTGCCTTCAGAGCGACGGGACCCTGTGTATAATGTGCGTCAGCTAAATATACGGAATAAAGCCATAGATTTTGCGAAAAATCGGAAAGTAGATTGGGGTGATAAAATTGTGCGTCGCTTGACTCCTGTGGAAGGCGATTTCGTGGCGGAACCAAGCTCGGTATCATTTGTCCTGAATGAAAAAACTTACTCTTACTCTAACCCAAATCTGAAGAACCTGTGAAACGTAGGGCTTTTGGATTTGAAGTACAAGCTGCCATGAAGTATGTATTTTCTTTTATCGAAGAAAATGAGCACGAGTGTCAACATTTGTTTAAAACCTCACATTAAAACAATCAGGCTCAACTTGCTAGCGCTTCACCGTTCGTTCAACGATAAAATGTCAAAGGACCTTTTTTGTTGCAAATTTTGTCTACTTTCCGAATTTCTAGGTATCTTTTTCCTATAGTGAACAAAAAAAAAGATAAAATAAGAAACATTTTTTTCCCTAAATTTAAGGGTTCCGGAGAGAATTTTCGGTGGGAAGTTAAAAATTCGGATTCAGCGATTCAAAAAACTGAAAGTAAGCCTACCTCCAGGACTACCTTGAATTTTTCCAGGTAAGTGCCCTATATGGTCTCTAATGCCTGGAGTATAAATTAAAAACCAGATTGACATAATATTGTTTCTGTAACGCCATATCCTAAAACGACACTTATTTGACTGTTTCAGTGAATCAAAACAATGCCATTATTGACAAGTTTAAAATAAAGAAAAAATAGTGAAATAAAGAAATTTTATTTCACAGTGTAAAATAAAACTTATTGGTTTCTATGGAAACAGCAATAGAATTTAGTCTATTTTTACAAAATGATATTGTTTTCTAATTTCGAATGGCGAGTTATATACAAAAAATTTTGTATATAACTCGAGAATAAAATGTGTTTTTTTTACTCGTGTGGTTTATAGCACTCGCCTTCGGCTCGTACTATAAACGCCCCACTTGCAAAAAGAAACACCATTTCAGCCACTTGTTATATAAAATACTATTATTTTATCATATGAGAACGAGAACAAAATAAAATTTGATATAAACTTTGGTATATATTTAAAATGTATGTAATGTAATTGTAATGTATGTAATTCGTTTAGATGTAGGCCAAGTAGGCCTAGGCCAGATAGGCCTATCAGCAATCAGCAAAACAACTCTTACCAATTTAAGTTCAATAACAGATATTGAGAAAATTCTATACAGTTGACCCTGATAAGGAACTCTAGTCCAGTTAAAATAAAAATCACGTTCTCAAATAAATTAAAAATGTTCTGATAGTACAATACTAATAATATAATGGTGTAATGGTAAATGTTTAAATGATTTTTAAATGATTTCTCATAATTTCATACAACGTCCTTAAAACATGTTATTTTTATTTTTAGACTGGTTACCATTTTTATTTATATTTATCTTTGTGCCTTTGACATTTTTCCAAAAATTTGCGCCCCTGGATTTTGCCGCCCTGAGTACAGTCCCTATAGCCCCCTTCCCCCTAAATACGCCACTGACTGCAAGTCTACATCGGGTCAATCAAGTTTGCCCCACCTCTGTGAGCAATTGTGCATTATAATTTTATATACTTTTTGCATAACCCACCCCCTCTCGAATTTTGCTCCTTCCAACTTTAAAAATGATAAGTAAAGTTAGGTGGGGGTGCAAACTTGACGCTTTCCCCTCCACTTGCTCCAAATAATTTATTTTTTCTATGAACGTTAAATGAAATGAGCTTTTTTTATAATTTTAAGTGCGTAAAACGTATTATGTTTATGATAATAATGAAAAAAGAAAGTAAAAAGCGTTAAAAATGTAACATTATTTCACTCTTCTGGCTACACTCTGTGTAGCCGGATCCATGAGTGCATTGAAAACAAATTAGTTTTGTCTCACAATCTTGTTTTAGAAACGTACGAAATTATGAAAAAGTTAGTTTTGAAATGTATTTATACAAATATTGATATTAAGCAGTCATAGAAAAAATATTGTACAAAACACATGCATAAAGTCACTCATGGGGTTGCCAAACTTCCCATTTGTGAAAAAAGTACCACTTTATGCACTTATTGCATAAATTACTATTTTCCGTTATCATAATCACCTAATTTTTCACAAATTTGCAAACACCCATATTGGTACTCATGGCATTTCGAAAAATTTTCTCCAGTCCCTCCTCATTACCAAAATTCCTATTATTTTTCTGCTATCCTAATCACTCCATTTTGCACATCCAATTTCAAATTTAGCTCATGGTTTCCTATTCCGATTTCTTCAGAATTCCTCTCTCCAGATATTGATAGGAACCAAAGAATTGAAGGAACCATGCTATTTTTGAAAATTAAGCATGAATTAAAATAGGTCCTTTAATTCGAAAACAGTTAGGAAACACAATGAAATGAAACCTTATATTTAAAAGAGGTTAAGATAATAAAACAATTAGGGAATCCAACGACCTGTTAAAATTGTTTTTAAATATGGCGTGGTTGGCAAACAATTGGCAAACACGGGTTTATTTTTACTAAATTCCGGAAACGTAGTCAAGCCAACAGAAAACACAAACGTTTAACGAATGAAAATGAATATTTGCCCTCCACGCCATGTTGGATATCACGTGGTTTGGATTGCCTAATATGTTTTTATAAGAATATACTATACTGTATTGTTACGTCGAATTAGACAAATCCATATTAAGAAATAGCGCACAGAATTGGAGGAGTTCTGGAATAATCGAAACGGAAAGCCACGAGCACTAAACTGCGCAAAATTTGAAATACGTTGTACAAAATGGAGCAATTAAGAAAGCAGAAAAATAATAACAATTGTATTAGTTAAGAGAGGTTGAAGGAAAATTTTCAAAACACGCCCCACGGCGCGCTGTGGGCACCATAATTGGATACGACTACGGCAAACTTGACCAACCCGATTATATCCCGTTAATTTGTCCTTTGGAAATTGATTCACTGGGCGATTCACGTATACTTTGCTATATTAAGATATCTTCATAGCAAGTAATCGAGAGGCGACAGATCTGGTGATCTGAATGATCACTCAATTGCGCCCCCTTCTTCCTATCCAACGATTTGGAAACACCTGCTCATTTAAATTGGCTCGACTGCGTAACGGTCATGGGCTCCAACTTGGGAAATATTGGGTTCTTCTGGATCTGGATACAAAGTTTCCAGTGCGGAGATGAGAATATCTTGAAGAAAATACAAGAACCTACCTCGCATTGGTTTGGGTTCCGTCAAGGAAATAAGCACCCAGAATTTCTTAATTATATATACATTCAATTTTTAAGGGTTCCGAGTGTGACACTCCATTCATACAGTGGGGATTCTCTGTAGCGCAATAATGACAATTTTGCTTATCGACATGGCCATAAAACAAAGATAGTTTCTAATCGAAGAAATCAAATCAAATTCGTATTCACACAGTTCATGAACGAGGCATATTTTAGAAGAATAATATACCATTACCTAATATTAACTAATTTGATATAACAAAAACAGTAACATTATATTTTGTTTTTTGTCATTGATTCATTCATCAATACGTCATTTTTGAACTAGTCGAAAGGGAATGAACATATGTAGCAAATTAATAACATTGATAATGTAAATATAGCATTAACAATATTAATAAACGTGTTGTAGGTAATATCATAGATGTTTTACTAAATGTATTAACCAATCAAAATTTTGCATTTCATGTCATGTGTCAAAATTCATCCAATCAGTAAAAGATTACAACGATAACATACATACATGTGGTGTTATCAGCCAAGGCACAAATGTTATGTTCAAATGACAGATTGAAATTCAACAATTAATGTCAAATTAAAAATCAATTTAGAAAAGTGTCACAAAGGTTTGGTAATGTTTCAAACGATTCAATTAATCAAATTGTATCAGAAAATACATCCAAAAACACCATTAAAACTAAAAAGTTTACGTGGAAAATGTTTTTAGAATTTTGTTCGATCAGAAAATACGAATTGAATGTAGAGTAGAAATTTATCTTACCGAATACACCTCGAACATTGACAGAGAACTTACATTTTGTAAGTTCTCTGACATTGATAAATACTCAAAATTTTGTCGTAGAGAATGCTTCAAGCGTGTTGCTTAAAGGTAACTACGGCCTACTGCCTCGGGCTATTACCAAGCAACACAGCAGTCTCTATGACAAAATTATCACGGTATTATTAATGTAAGATATTACTTAATTAATAGAAGTTATTTAAATACATCAATAAATGTAGTTGGTTTTAAAGAGCTTGATATAAGTTTAACAGGTTAGTAAGAGAATTTAAAAAAAATCTTTTGTTTCAAAAATGTCTATAAATTCTGGTACAAGATTCTTTTCTTGTATTGTATTAAGATTGCTTAAATTAGGAAAATTGTGATATGATTCCAAATTGTAATTTTAAAATTCTCAATCTGTTTTCTGGAGTATATTGAACATAACATAAACATAACAAACTTTTCACCTAATTTAAAATCAACGATTAGTTCAAAACACTTAAAAAGCATTACAATACGTACATGTCAATGAATAAAACGAACTAATGATTGAAGAACTCAGGTTCTTCAATTTATTAGTTTTATCTTAAGGTAATTGTTTTTATGGTGTGCATACTGCGTGACGGAGTTGGATGTAGTTTATGAGATTGGGAATGAGTGAGTAATTCGAAATTGCGGAATCTCTAATTAAGACACAATAAGGTGTTTAATATTTGTCCATGTTATTTTCAGAATACATGCAAGTTGTGGCAGATGATCTGGCCCTTTCTAGTCAAGAATGCGCGGATACTATTAGGATAGCAGTAGACCAAATTGAAAGCTTATTACAAAGCCCAAGCAGAGAAGTTGTTACCAATTTGTTTAATCTATGTGATCCCATTGAAGAGAGGCTCGACAACATTTTGGATGTGGATAACTTCTTTCAAATTATAACAACTGTTTTTGCTTCAGTAGCACAATACAACAATATTCCCGGCACTGGACTTAATCTTGATGATTTATGTGAAATTGTGACTAATAAAACAATCGGAACAGAAGTCGACCGTCTTGCGGCAATAAATGAATTGTATTTTGGCACAGATGAATGTTTGGATTACAGTTACGATGGTGATATAGAATATTTAAGCAATATTACTATTAATGGTGCAGGTAAGAATTATGTTTTTTTTTAATTTTGACATATAAAATAACATTTTCAAATCTGATGTAAGTGTCAAAACGTTAAACTTTTCATAAACAGTTATGGAAAGTTAAATTATTTCATATTTATTGACCAGTTAAGATGTATATACTGGAAGTAAAAAAAATGGTACAAAAATGATTCTGTATACAGTGTATCCTACTTTTCTCGGTAACACCTTCGTAGCTCAGTTAGGTATTAATAAATCAATTTATTTCAAACTTAAGTAAGGTAACTAAAAGAACATACCTATTTAATTTATTCCAGAGACGTGTGGTTAGTAGAGTGAAAATAGGGTGAATTTTTAGTGAATCGTATTAGGGATTTTTTTATAAAAAAAGTATTACCACCGTCTTATAGGACATTCCTTAAAACACATTTGAAACAAATTTTGTTAAAATGTTTCGAGTAGTTTTAGAGTAATAAAGAGATAAATATGACATTTTGTCGAAAATTAATGGCCTTTAACTCGGATGGGGGTGAAGTTAGAAACAAAGTTATTTTTTCTACTACCGTCTATACAGGGTGTCCCGAATTGCATAGGCCAAACTTCACTAAGCAATATAACTTTTAAAAATAAAAAAAAAGTTCCTATAAACATGGGTCGGGAAGTGCTTAGTTTCCAAGATACAGGGTGTTCAAGTAATTCTCCTGAAAATGTTTTTTTATGAATATTTTCGAAACGTCTAAAGATAAACAAATGATAATTTACACAGGAATTTAACTTTTTATGCTTTTTAAGACAAAATGACAACTATGTACGAAAATCATTCAGGAGCGGGTGAAACTGGGAGCCTAGCCCCAACTTTAATTTAATTTATGAGCAGAACTTCAAGTTTTCTACACAAAAAAGTCTCTTGTGTTTTTTCTCTAAAATTATCAGTTTTTGAGTAAATCTTATCTGAACTTTATTCGGGAATAGTTTTTTATGAATATTTTAGCAGAACAGAAAAAACAATGACAGTAAAATAAAATTTGATTACATTATTTTTTATTAGACAACAATGAATTAGGTTAAAGTAAGGTAAATAACAAATTACTAGAGTTGTTCAAAGTGAATTCCGCCATCATCAACACATTTCTGACATCTGCGCCGTACAGAGTATGTAGCTTTAGGAATGAAATCAGGATTAGCCCGCAAATTTTCACATTCTTCGAGAATTCTTTCTATTAACTCTTCTCTTGTGTTTACAGGGACTTTGTTCTTTAAATAGCCCCAGACAAAGAAATCAACTAGAGTTAAATCCGGTGAACGGGGTGGCCAGGCTCTTGCACCTAATCGACCGATCCACCGTTCAGGATAATTATTGTTTACCCACAAACAGTTCTCAACAGCAAAATGTGCAGGAGCTCCGTCCATTTGAAACCAGCATTCATTTCTTAAATTAAGAGGAATATCCTCGAGATATTGAAAAAAATGGTTATTTAAAAAATCATTAAATGATGGTCCATTTAAACGGAGAGGAAGGATGTGGGGCCCTCAAAAAGTCCAGTTTATAACACCACACCATACATTAACGCTAAACTCCTGTTGAAATGTCCTAGGGCGAATTATATGAGGATTCCGATGAGCCCATATTCTTAAATTATTAAAATTAACCAATCCATTACGGTTAAAGGTAGCTTCATCAGTCCAAATAATTTTACTTCCGAAATCGGGATCTTGTTCTATGGCATTTATAAACCAATTACAAAAATTGATACGCCTTTCGGGATCACCTGGTTGAAGGCTTTGGACTGGCTGCATTCGAAAAGCTTTTCTGTGGTCTTTTATCAGAATCCGAAAAACTTTGTTTTTGGAAACATGCACAGCTTGCGCACGCAGCTGTTGGACCGCTCTTCTGATACTTAATTTATTATTATTGTTAAATTTGGCCAAAATTATGTTTTTGAATCGCCCATTTCGCTGTTTTTCATTTCTTGGACCTCTTTTAAGGCCAACATTTCTAAATTCTAGGTGGGTTCGAATAAAAACATCTTTAGATGGTTTCCTTCTATTAGGAAATCTTCTGCGATATTCGCGTACCGCGGCATTCACGCTTCCATTACAATATCCATAAATAAAATGAATATTCGCGTTCTCCACATTACTAAATATGACCATTTTTTACTTTTCAATAGAACACTTTTTCCAAAAGGAAATAATAAAACTACAGAACAAACTACTGAAAACACAAAAAACAACAATGTCATTATTGTCATTCTGGCATTGCATGCTAGATTATTTTTCATTTGTTACAAACATTACAATCATGGCATACTCCTGCATACCAGGAATGCTGGTAATAATGGTTACTAATTAATACAGTTCAGATAAGATTTACTTAAAAATTGATAATTTTAGAGAAAAAACACAAGAGACTTTTTTTGTGTAGAAAACTTAAAATTTTTATATTCTGCTTATAGATTAATGTAAAAGTGTCACACAATAAAGTTGGGGCTAAATTATACCTAGGCCCCCCCAGTTTCACCCGCTGCTGAATGATTTTCGTACATAGGTGTCATTTTGTCTTAAAAAGCATAAAAATTTAAATTCCTGTGTAAATTATCATTTGTTTATTTTTAGACGTTTCGAAAATATTCATAAAAAAAACATTTTCAGGAAAATTCCTTGAACACCCTGTATCTCGGAAACTATTCACTTCCCGGCCCATGTTTATAGGAACTTTTTTCCTTATTTTGAAAAGTTGTATTGCTTAGTGAAGTTTGGCCTATGCAATTCGGGACACCCTGTATAAATGACCTTTGCAACCCTAGCAACACGCGCGATAACGAAAGTAAACTTTCGAGTTACCTGGTTGCTAAAGCGTTGCTAGCTACGAAAGTAGAACTTTCGTGGCCAGGACAGAAAAATAAAAAAAACAACAAATTTTAACGCTTCACAAGTTTGCATATACCTTGCTTTGGATTTCTTGAGATAAAGTGAGGCACAAGCAATATTGGCTGCTTCTTGTATCCCATTTTTATCTCCACCAAACATATTTGTTTACTTTAGTTTGAAACCACCAGAAATTAAAATGTTTAACGTAACCTCGATGACAGATAGTAATTGTTTCGTTGGCATGGAAACAATGTTCACAGACAGCCTCGCAAAAACTATAAAATTTATTAAAAACGTCAAATAATATTATAATTAGTTTTAAATTATTAAATATCATAATATTTTTCGGTAGTAGAAATAATATAATACATTACACGATGCGACACCTTTTAGGTGTTCGGTGTTTTTTGAAAGGTCTCGGATTCGCCTCGACGATTCAAAAATCACCTCACACCTAAAAGTAAACTTTCTCATCTAGTCATGTAAATAACTATTACATTTTACAAAAAAGCTTTTTTGAAACGTAGGTGGATCTCTGCAGCCGGCTACAACTTCTACTCATTTTTCTTGTAGTGAAACATTGTAAAAGACATAAAAGCGAATTTCAACTTAATACTTTCATATTATTTATTTTTAGAACGTCAGTGGATTTACCAGACATGTACAGAATTTGGATGGTATCAAACGACGAACCAGGAAGTACCGATATTTGGTAATAGAGGTCCTGTAGATTTTTATACTAAATACTGTACTGATGCATACAACGAGATATTCAATGGCACTTTTATAACTGAACAAAATGAACGAACGAATACGGATTATGGTGCATTAAATATCGAGACGTCAAATATAGTTTATGTTCACGGCACAGTTGACCCTTGGCATGTACTGGGGTTAACAAAAACCACGAATCCAGAATCACCAGTAATACTGATTAATGGTTTGTATTGCTTTTATATAAATTTTGTAGTATTATAAATGAAAACTCTAAGGATTTAAGGATTTAATTTATACTATTTATAGTCGGGAATCAGGAGCCACAAATTCGATCATGGGGTGTGCACCTGAAGATGTAGTTTTTAAAATACGTACATTATCTGGAATGACCTTATGGATCTAAATGTGGAGGGCTCCATTCTGTCCGCAATTGCAAAATAGCGTAAATAATTATTTTCCAAAAATGTTTGTACTACTGAGAATTGTTTAAACCGCGTTTGCAGGCTTATTCTTTAACATCTCTTAATTATTTTCAAACCAATAAAAAGCTTTTTTCTAGGTTTAAGTGCTGCCTAATTATTCTATAAATTGTTGTTACAAATAATATCCAAGAAGTGCAGTGTAAATTTCAGCACCGAGGCATTTTTAAACTACTTGCACTATTTACATAGATAATAAGACACGTCAAACATAAATATAACTACAATATATAACACTTAGTATATATAACACGTTCGGACTTATAAATAACTATAAAACGCAGTATGCAAGCACATAAATTAAGATGTCAAGGTATCTCTTTATATTGTGACATCATTTACTTAATATATGCATAACACATATAGGCTTACACATATAATTATAAGATTAAACGAACTTACCTTAAGTGAAGTTCGATCTTAATTATATGAACGCCTTGCTCTCATGATCACAATTGTAGATGTTCAGAGCGATTTGAGATCTTCGAGAGATTGCATTAAAATCTTTTCCATAAATAAGAATATTAATTTGAAGGTTCCGCTAAACATGTTCTGTATTTCGTTTAATGTGAGCATATTTGAATTTTTTGTTTTTTTTTACAATCTGCCTGTTGTAACCCTTGCAAATTATTCCGAACATTTGTACTGCCCTGTTGAGCGTTTAAATATTTCATTATAATGCCCTTAAATTTTAAATCCTATCAATCATACAGCCAGCCTCACAATCACTGGCTATCTTTTTGGTTGACTAAAACCAGAACCTGATAGTCTAAGATAGGTACGGATCCTGTACTATGAAAGTTATAATTATTAGTAAACACAACTTTACCAGACATCCTTGCCTTTATAGTAATAAATCATTGGTCAAATCCTAACTATTAATCAACCAACAATTGTAAAACTGGCTGTTAATGTAACAGATTTTTATAATAAAACTATTGGTCAAATCATAACCATTAGTTAAATAACGATTGTGAAACTGGCTGATAAAATCTCAGAACTTGTTTTCATTTGATGACTGTTATTAAGCTCAGTCATAGAAATTGTTTGTGCCTTACGAATCGTTATAAGAACAAGGATGAGGGTGATTAATTCATATAATATTCAAGGAAAGTATACAAAAATGTATTTAAGTAGTTTACAATTATGGTGGGGTACCATAATATACTACCATATCTTGAAGCAGTAGGCTTAAGGTTTGTACACCTTGAAAATCTCTTAATTTTATTGTTATACTCTAATTATCAAAAAGGCATCAATACTAAGGCAGAGCGAGAGCAATTTACGGAAGGAAACCTTTTCAGAAAAATCTGTTAAGAATGGCAGAATTCAATAAACGAAGTAATTGTATGTGGGATAAGTTGATATTATATACAACGCGGCTAAGGTTGAGTATAAGAGCGCTGCTTTTTCGATGTTCACATCGAATAAGTGCGAACTCTGCCTTTTGCATTCAGGCATAATTATTTCGTATATTGTTATCTTATTGTTTGTATATTTCAGCCTGAAGCAATAAAACATTTATTATTATTATTATTATATGCAATGTCTCCACCATAATTTTAAACAACCACTGTGTTATTTTTCATTGATGTCACTTCTGGATGCCGTCCTATGTGTATTGTCTCCTATGGAAGGCCCTTTAGATTAAAGTTTAGCTCCTATGGGTTAAGGTTTATGTCTAGGCATTGTAAATTTTCACTGCCATTTGAGATATGGCATCATAAATTGGGGAAACAGTGCACACATTAACCGCATATTCATTTGCAAAATATGCCTTGGAATTTTTACAGGACTTAGGTGTTTGTGAGATGAATTGCCATGGTACATTTAGAATTTTAACTGTAATTAATTTATATATATTTATATATATTTGACACGCCTACGTTTACAAGAATAAGCATAAGCATTGCTAAACGATTTCTTTTACAATGATTGTAAATATTTTAATTATTTATATGACATGGCATTAATTTTTCTAACATCCTATTTTCAAAGTAAAATATAAAAAAATGTATATTATATACACCAATAAATATTATTGCTGTTATTACTCAAGATTTGTCGCATAATAGTCCTGCGACCAGGGAAAGCTTACTCACTATTCCTTTGAAGTCTGAATAAAACATCGCAATCTTTTAACTTGTTTACAAAATGTGCTAATGCTAATTAGATACAAGTCAGACATAAATAATCATTTAATTGAGAATGTTTATGATAAAATCATTTTAAATTTTAGTTTAACTTAAAAACAACAAAAGTTTGCTTATGTTGTTGTTAAGTACTTTTATGTTTATATACTTACATCTTTTATAAATTTTCAAATGATTTACCATATTTACATCTCTGGTCAAAAAATTATTCCACACGTGCACCTATACCGTGCAATTATGATATTATTTTTGTATGATCCATAGGCTTTTAAGTCAAGTATTTAGCCTGTTAAAATTGTTTTACATAAAGCCACCTACTCAGTGATGGGGCATATTTTAGTTATTTTCTCTACAATCTATAGTAAATATTTGCCAGTTCTTATATCTTTGAATGACACGTAGTCAATTATGTATCTCAAGGTGCTTCTCTGGGAAACTTCCAACATCATAAAATCAGTATTGTATACATTTCTAGAAACTTATATTGTTACTTTTCTTAAATTTGCGATAAACTTAAGCATAACATGTAATATTGTTTTACGTTATTAAGCCGTTCCCCATGGGTTACTGACCAACAGAAAAAACATACAGATACGCTACTGATGTTCCGTGGCATAAATGAAATAGAGATGTAATAGTTTGATGCAAATAAAATAAATGGAGAAATTCTTTCCATATTAAATCCGCAGAAAGTTTTGGGTATAATATTTGACAACCCTTAAAATTCAATTCACAAGTAAACAAGATAATTCAAAAAATCTACATGAATTTAAAACCTTTACATTCCACAGACATATATTAAATTTCAATACGTCTAAAAATCTCTGTGAAGTGTTGGTGTTAAGTAACACACTTAAATTATTGTAGTTTCATATACCTATGAACTCTGTTTGAACACAACAAACTGAAGCAGATTACCTACTTCTCCAAATCCTGTAATCCTTACCATTTAAGTGTAAGAGTAATCCTTTAGGGTCTAAACTTCACTCTGTATATTTATTTATTTTATTTATTTTTTTAAATTTTTTAATAAAGATGTTTTATTATTACCCTTATTAAGAGTTTATTAAAATCTAAGAGAGTATTACAGAGACCAAGGAATTCCTGTAAATTCATACGAGGCGTTTTTAAATTCAAATCTTTCTGATAAATTGCCCCCAAATAACCAACCATTCAAGGGTGTGTTCTGCAGTAACTCCCCTGACAAATTTGTCGAGGCTACCACTAACCACGTTGGCTGAACAGAGACTGCTCATGGTATATATCTGATCTGCCAACAACCTCTAACTGCATCATTTACTGATTGGCAATTACATGCGAGAGCTTGTCCCCCCCCCTTCTTCTTTCTGAATTGCCCGTTGGCTTTGTCCAAGTTTGATGGGCTTATTTCTTTTGCACCTGTACTTTTCTTATGTCGATATATACTACCTAAAATGTTAAATACATACCTGTTTTTAAATTTCTCTTTCCTGGCCAACCAACAATTTGTCATACCATGACCTTCTAGAGACGTAGTCAAGTCAAATAGGCTTATAATTTTTATAAGGGTCTGCAGCTTGTCATACACATGACCTTCTAGAAAACTTACATAAGTTAACTAGGTTTCTAATTTTTACAAGGGGGTCTGCTGCTTGTCATATACATGACCTTCTAGAAGACTTATAACGAAGTCAACTAGGTTTATAATTTATATAACCAGTCTGCTTTATTCACGACCTTCTAGTGCACTTTATCCAATCCACTATGTATAATATTTCCTATTCTCAACCAAAACCTGAAATTAAATTCTGAATTTTGCTTTCAACTTACTGTGAGTAGGGACTAGCTACGTCCTCCATTTCCCTATTTGTTGGGACGTTTAGTGATAACTCATATTTAGGAATGTATTTACATCGTTGCGTCACCTTTTCTTTTTCATTGACGAATACGTCTTTAAAAGATTTGAATCTTCGGTGATGAAATGTATTTTCGTTTATTTTCAACCATTTTCCGGCGAGTATATTTCGCAGCCGACCATTACAGTACACGAAAAAAGAAAACTGACAGCTGAAGATGAGTGAGAAGGGTGATACAGGGAGGGACAAATACATTTTAGCTTTGTTATTCGTGGCGCCACACAGTGGACGATAGTAGAACTACAATTGTGATCATGAGAGCAAGGCGTGAATATAATAATATATCACCAATTATAAAGTATAAAAACACAGAATACAAGCACATTATATTTTAAAAATTATCTTCAAAATATTCCTTTACACTGTAATAGCACTTATTTAATAATATATTTTTTACCGCCGATTTAAATGCGGTGTAACTTTGTTTAGCACGAATTTCTTTCGGTAATTTATTGAATAATTTAATGCCTATATAGTTTGGGCTTTTTTCGAACAAAGATGTTTTGTGGTTGTAAATCTTAAGTAGAGTGCCATTACGTGTGGAATAATCATGCATGTCGTTAGTTCTCTCAAATTGATGTAGATTCTTTTTGATATACATAATAGTTTTTAATATAAATATACATGGGACAGTAAGCAGTGAAAATTTTTTAAAATATGGTTTGCACGAATCTCTAGATTTTAGGTTAAATATGAGTCTAATGATTCTTTTCTGAGATAAGAGGATTCTGTCTGCATTGCTGCCTAAACCCCACAAGGTGATGTAACTTATATGACTGTAGCCTAGGGCGTAATAGACATTTATTAGTGCCTTGATATCGGGGCATCTCTTCAGAATAAGCAAAGCAAAATAACAGGAGTTTAGTTTTTTTGATATCTGATGGATATTACTATCCCAGCTTAATTTTTTATCAAGATAAGTGCCAAGGTATTTAATATTATCTGACATTGTAATATTTGTTTGGGCTATTGTGAAAGAGAATGATGTTGATATTGGTTTCCTGTTATAAAAGTTAATGATAACTGTTTTTTCTGGATTTAATATTAATCGATTTTTGTTTATCCAGTTCTCAAATTCAGATAACTCTGGCCTCATTTTGTAAGGATAATTGGTCGTGTGATGATAAAAGTATGCAAGTATCATTTGCAAACATTACAACTTTTCCATTGGAGATGTTATCAGGAAGATCGTTCGCAAAGAGGAGGAATAAAAGAACGGATCCTTGGGCAATTTCTAAGTTCAAATCGTAAGGACTTGAACTGACTTTAATTAGCTGAACTATTAATTTCCTGTTTGTTAGAAATGACCTGATTAAATCGGAGATCTTGCCTCTGAGTCCATTGTTATTAAGTTTAAACATTAAAATATCAGTTTCAATCGAATTGAAGGCTATGCTTAAATCAAAATAGATACCTAAAACATATTTACCTTTATCTAATTCCTTGTATATATAGTTGAGGCAATCAATATGCAGGCAAATTCTCTAGACTTATTTGGAAGAAATCCGTGTCTAAACACGAATTTCTTAGTTTTACTACACACTACTAATAGTGTTAATGATTTTATATTTAAGTGAATTACGATATTATTCTATTATACAATATGCGTTCTAGGATTTTGGAAAATACATATAAAATTGAAATTGGTCGATAGTTGATAATGGAATTAGGATCATTTCGTTTGTAAATTGGTATTACTGCTGCTATTTTAAGAATAGATGGAAGCTCACCATACTTTATAGCAAAATTGAATAGAAATAACAAAGGCACTAATACTGAGTCACACACACTTTTCACGATTTTTGTTGAAATACCATCGTGTCCTGTCGAATTCTTATTTTTCAGATCTTCGATGATGGATTTTATTTCATGGGCGTAGGTATACCGGATTCGTTACGATACTTTCCTTGGTCCAAATCGAACTTTCCAAATTTGTCTTAAACCATGTTGCGAGCTGAAGTTGCAAAGTGTAAGCCAAATACTTCTACTACATCTTTAGGATCATTGATACTTTCGTCTGCTACAGTCAATTCGATTTCCTTCAGTTTCTATATGGTCCGGATACTTGCTCTTACCTCAAGGGGTGAAAACCACCGCTAAATTTGAATATTGAATATTTGAAAAAGTGTTACTATTTTTTTATTAAAACGAAGGATAGTTATGTTTTTGGGATCGCCTGTATCGAATTTGAAGTCAAAATTAAAAAATTTAAAACGGCGTCTCTAATATGGCGGATGGATTTTTTTTCTAAAACAAGTGTTTTAAAGGGACAACATAAATTGAGCATCTAGATGACGCTATATAGTAACGAAAAACAGCATTTCTGAAAGAAAAATTAATTATTGAGCTATTTCAATAACAAAATGGCAACATTTAGTTAAGAGTAAATGTGAGAACGCACATTGAATCGGCTATATATCTTTGTTTTTTGTGATGTGGAAACAAACAAAAAATCGTTTTGAAGATTGATTAATTATATTTAATTTTATTCCTTAGAATTTTTCATGGAAGTGTCACAGTTTCTAAGATATTCATTTTAAACTAAATACTTCATCCTAAAAACGGTCGGAGGCCATCTATATAATTAAATATCTACGAAACTATCAACCCCACAAAAGTATATAAAAAAAACAAATTCATTCTCAGTTTATAAAATTCATTTTTGATCTCCACTATATTTTCCTTTACAAAAATGTATTTTTTTTCTAAAGCAAGAGCTCTAAGTGGACGAAAAAATTTAAACTTCTAGATCTTACTATATATAAACGAAAATCAGTATATGGGAATATATTCGTTTAATTGTTGACTACTTACATTAACAAAATGGCGACGTTTTTATTAAAAGAATTTGAAAAAGCACTATGTTTCTATAGCTTCTTTGTTTTTTATGCTAAAGAAATAGAAAAAAAAATCACTTGAAAGCATAATCAATAGTTTTTCATTTTGTTCTTATCGTTTTGGACGTAAGTGCCATAATTTCTGAGATATTTAACATTTAAATTAAATACTTCGTCATATAGCCATTCGGATGCAACCTTTATACTTCCAGATCTCCGAAACCATTAACTCTACAGAAATTAGAAAAGAACGAAATTCGTCTTCAGTTTAGTAGCTTTCTTATTTGTCTCTACTATGTTTTCGCTCAATGATTTGCTTTTCGAATTATTTGACGAATATTGTTTTGAAATACCTTTTTCTTAAGCTAAACTCCCAATTTTCAAATCGTTATAACTTAAATACTATCAATTTTTATGAAAAGTTGCATAAAACCTTTTCTTTTTAAAATCTAATTTTCTTCAAGTTCCAATGTTTTTATTTTTTTCTTAGTTTTCTGAAAAGGGGTGGCATCTACCCCATATAAAATAGAAAATCGCCGCATCATAAAGAAACTCTTCTTTGATACATTTACTATTAAGTTGACAAAAATGGACGAAATCCGTTTCATATGATATTATTTCGAAGTTAAAACCTATAGTGGCTATCCTGTGGAACCGTCTTATGTACGCAAAAATTAACTTTGACAAATAATAAATTAATGAAATAATGATATTATGTGAATTTGTGGCAAAAAAATGCATCGTTTTTTTTATTTTTCTTTTTGATTATATGAAATAATGTTGATAATAGTCTATCATGTATTCGGTAGAACAATGATGTCTTAATGTCTCACGTGAAGATCCACTAGTAAAACATTTGAATCGCAAACTGTCCATTGAAAAAAAAAAAACGATAACGGATGATGATATTAGTAGAAGTTGGTATACAATACCACAATTACCACGAAAATTTTTTCCAACTCAGATAAGAAGTCTCAAAGTCTTTAAGAGTAGATATCATTACGTATTTTGATAATAATCATGAGGATCATAAGGGCTATCAATAGATTTTCATTTTGTCATTTTGTTATCAGTCCACAAAGAGTTAAAGCTAATAGCTAATGCACATAGATACAGACTTCTGTAGGTGCTTAAACACATATGGTGCAGTTCCTTTCTCTATCGTTTTCTATCATAGAAGTATGCATCTATTGCAATAGTTTTAAAAATGCCTCGATGCTGAAATTTACTCTGCACTTTTCGGGTACGCCTTGTATAAACAATTTCTATAACATTTGTTAACAACTCCGGGAACAATTATGCAGCACCTGAATCTAGAAAGAATGAGCTTTCCACTAGTTTGAAAATCGTTAAGGGATGTTAAATAATAAGTCCGTAAATGCGGTGTAAACATAAAATTAATCAATTTTCAGTAATTAAAAATTTTAGGAAAACATTTTTTACGCATTTTTGCTATCGCGGACAGAAAGGCGCCCTCTATATTTAGACGCGCAAGGTCACCCCAAATAATCTACATATGTTTGCAAAACTATATCTTCGAGTACACAGTGTACACCCTGACCTGACATTTTAGGAGCGCGTTTTGAAAAGCTAGATTCCCGATTAATAAATGAGAAATTACTGATATGATAGACTAATTATTATAATACAGCTCCAGCGTGCAAAACATATTTGTAATTAAACCTCCCATTATACTTACAAACCGCATGAATTTTTGCATTTGGAAAGTATTTTGTACACCAGGGGCGGGATTTGGGGTATTCGAGTAGGTGCACTTGCTCTTAATATTTGAGACCAAGGGTATGTATAAAGACCGCAAATACAAAGAAAGTACTGACAAACAAACCAGAAAAATAGCTGTATATCATTTCATTTTCTGAAATTGTAGTTGAATAAAACTAAGCATCAAAAATACGATTTCAAGGGGGGGGGGGGGGGGGGGCGGGCAAGGAAATGCAATCTGTACACTATCTGGAAGTTACAGTAAAGTTTTGTCCAATCTGGGAGGTGAACTTTTTTTGGAAATTACGTTAATATTTTGAAAAACGTGTGTTTTCCCGTTTTTGAAAAATACTTCGGATTTTGTTCATTCGATCAGCCAAGAAAAAAAAACAAAGTGTGTAAATAAATTATTAATAAAAGTGCATGTCCAAATGCGATATTTTTAGTAATGTCTTATTTTCTCGAAAAAATGTATGCAGCCAAATACTTATATTATGTGTTAAAAGTGCTTTAAAAAACGAGCAACCGAAAAAAAATCTTCTACATTACTTAACTTAAAAGTGGAGTAAAAATTAAGTTAAAAATCAAAATAGAATAAGTGTCTGAGAGGATTTTTTTCTGGAATCTGAAGCGACACATATAAAGAAGTAAAACTGCAAGTTTTGGACTTCAGGAACATGTTCGTTTAAGCGATTGATATAGCAAAACACCGTTTTTTTCTCGTTTTTTTTGCTTATATCTCTGGTCGGATTGTAAAAATAAAAAGTGAAGATTGTTCGAAATTATATTTCGAACAGATCCAGGTAGATGCAAGATCTCCAAAGCCAATATGCTTTTTTAAACAATTTAATGTAATTTCAATAATAATGTATTAATTTGGATAACATTTTCGAAAAACAATTCTGTGACTGGATATATGTCACATTTTATTATTAATGAACCATTAAATATTTTAGGTACAGCCCACTGCGCAAATTTTTATGAAGAGTCCAAGAATGATTTGCCTCAACTCAATGCAGCCAGAGCAGAAGTTGACAGATTAATTGGAGTTTGGTTGGGAATAAACTCGAACTAAATGATCAATAATATTCCCTTTTTAAATTGTTATATTGTGAACAGCTAACATGTAAACAAAAAATTTAGAAAATTGAAAATATAGTGAAATATTAATTAAATATTTAAAAAGTAACTTATGTTTCGTAAAAATATTTTCCTAGAACCCACTTAGTTTTAATTTGTAACTGTACACTTCGCTCGGTGTGCACTCTATTCTTACTCAGGCATTTTATTTAATTTTTAATTACTAATAGTTGCTGACAATGAGAGAAATGGTCCGCGAAAACCCGCGATGGTGTTAAATTAGTAATTTATGCACACAAGTGCATAAAGTGGTACTTTTTTCACGAATGGGAAGTTTGATGTACGAGCCACAGGTGAGTGCGGCAATCCCATGAGTGAAAAGAAGCCCTTTATGCATGAGTTTCATATAATTTAGACAAGTAATTTTAAAAGCTTAAACGTCAAAACACAAATTAATAATTCGACGTTTCTAAAGCTAAGATTGTGAGACAACTTCAGTTGTTTTCAATCCACTCGTGGATTCAGAGCTGTGCATAAATGTGAAATAATGTTACTTTTTCTGAAATCGATCAAGAATGTCTAAAATGTTACAATAAAATTTCCGTCAAAAATTTGTTTCCTATCGTTAAGTAAAGGGTGTTTTTTTTAGAAGTTTGTTTTTTGAATGGGCGACACTGTTTCTAGACACAGTTAATTTAACAACTGACAGCTGATTTGTGCTCAGTATGTTTTGCCATTTCACCATAAACAGACTTACGGTAGAACAACGCTTGCGAATTGTGCAAATTTATTTCGAAAATCAGGGTTCAGTTTGCGAAACTTACCGTGCGCTACGTCCATTTTACAGTCGACATAATCGTCCATCCGAGCAACTCATTCGAACAACCATTCGCACCACGCATACTCTAATTGATAATGTACATCCGCAGAGACGTCGTACAGTGCGCACCCAAGAAGTTGTTGCTGCTGTGGAGCGTAGTGTTGAGGAGGATCCGAATGAGTCGATTCGCCGTCGTGCACAGCAACTGGAGCTGTGTCCATCCACCTTATGGAAGATTTTGAGCAAAGATCCTGGGTTACGAGCTTACAAGATTCAGCTCGTGCACGAAGTAAAGCCGCGTGACCATCACTTGCGTCGGACGATCGGTGAATGGGCCGTAAACAAGATTGTTCTTGATCCTCATTTTCATCAAAAAATTTTGCGTCGTAGACCTGTGAATTGGCCTCCACAGTCGTGTGATATCACGCCTTGGATTATTTTCTGTGGGGACATGTGAAGTCGCTAGTCTACGCCGATAATCCAGAGATATTGGAAGCGAACATTAGACGAGTTATTGCCGACATACAGCCCCAACTGTTCGAAACAGAGATCAAAAATTGGGCTTCCAGATTGCCCTACATTCGAGCCAGCCGCGGCACCCACATGCCCGAAATCATATTTAAGCACAAATGGCATAAAATTACATTTCCAATAAATTCAATACCATGGGCGTTAGCAAGGTTTTTATGTGTGTTATTTCAATTCAAAGTTCTATTCCTCTAAAAAAAACACCCTTTATAATGGCTATATGTGAGGGTCACACAAGGCCTTACTATAGCCTAAAATGTACATAATTGTTAATTATTTGAAAAAAATGTTTAAATTTAATAAAATTTAGTGTGTTTAGTGTATTAATGTCATGAAAACATTTTTTTGCACACAAATAAAGAAAAATTGTAACCTTTTTCGGGCTACCTGGAAGAGGTAAAGTGAGACGAAAATTTCTGACCAAGATATTTTCTGTGTTTTTTTTATCAAATGAGCCTATAAACGACTACTCAATTCAGTTCCCACCTGGTTTGGTGCGGTGGCTCGTCAACTTCTTTTGCACTTGTCTTTAAACATTGCCTGCACGTAAACAGTTCACGGGATTTTTCTGAATAGGCTACTTGTATATCTAAAAATGTACGGCATGACTCTAACCGAAGTATTTGACCGGTAAGCCGCTACTTTTTTTTTGTTCTTTTTTCTTAGGGCTTTAGCTCGAAACGATCCACGAGCGGTGAAAAATGACAAACAAAAGTAAGACTACATTTTACCTATACTATTAAATAACCAAAGTTCAGACATAGCCCACGAAAATTAGCATTTGACCTGGACAAAATTAGTAAAAACCTGAATTTTTGCACAGACGTTCTTTGAAGTGTCCCAAACCCAAATCCACAAAAATCCTAACATGGCTACCCAAGATATTGAAGGTCAAAGTTTTTTGCAAATATCTCGCGTCCTATGCATCGGATGCCCATGAGGTCAATGTGAAAGTTGTAGAGAATTAAATTATCTACAAGTTGTCTTTTTTGTTTTTACCAAACCCCCCTTTTTCGAGATATTCAAGGTCAAAGTTTCAAAAACATGGTTTTTCGCGAATATCTTGAGCCAAAAAAGTCGGGCAGCAATAGAGCTAACACAAAAGTTATAGAGAATTCAATTATCTATAAGATTTCTTCCCACAACCTCGCCCTTTTCGAGATATTCAAGGTCGAAGTAAAAAAAAAACTGTTTGCATGTAGACTTCGTCGCGATCTAATGAATAGGGAGCGAGATATTCGCAGAAAACCGTTTTTTTTTAACTTTGAATATCTTGAAAAGGGCGAGGTTTTGGGAAAAAATGCGAAATACCAATCTTGTAAATAATTGAATTCTCTACAACTTTTGTGTTAACTTTATTGCTGCCCGATTTTTTTGGCACGAGATATTCGCGAAAAACCATGTTTTTGAAACTTTAACCTTGAATATCTCGAAAAAGGAGGGGCGCGGTTTGGTAAAAAATAAAAAAGATAACTTGTAGATAATTTAATTCTCTACAACTTTCACATGACCTCATGGGCATCCGATGCATAGGACGCGAGATATTTGAGAAAAACTTTATAATAAATTTTTAAATCTCAACTTGTAAAGTAAAATATATTAACAATAATTATTATTAACAGTTGATAAAAATATTATTTGTTATTCTATTATATTATTTTTTTGTTATATTTTTTAACTATAGTAAGAGTTTCTAATATGTAGACAAGTACGCTACATATTACACCCCCTCTGCAAAATAAAAATCAACCTACCAAAGTATCAATATTAAAACGGACTTTTTTACAGTCAGAAGTGACGGGTAGATTGACAACATAATTTAACAAATATGCAGGTTTAACTCTGTTTAAAGATACAGTATACTTTTTTCCACGTTTAAGACCGTTATAATTTTGTCTTTTCTAGAAAGAACTTTAAAAGATCCTTCATACCAAGGGGATAAGGATGATTTAAGTTTAGCTTTCCGAATGAAAATAAACTTACAATCTTTAATGTCTGGACTGATAAATGTATTTCGAAAATGATCCCGTTTAGGATTTGTGAATTATAAGTTATTAAAATATTTTTGTAATTTGCTAATAAATAAAGGTAGTTTAATATCAGAATGTGATTTAATAAAATATTCACCAGGAAGACGTAAAGTTTGGCCATAGACAAGTTCTGCAGATGAACAAAGTAAATCATCTTTAGGCATTGCCCATAAACCTAATAAAATAAATGGTATTTCATCAAACCAATGAATTGAGTTAGCTCTGGCGATTAATGCAGTCTTAAAGGTTCTGTGAAATCTTTCAATTATGCCATTTGATTCCGGGTGAAAAGAAGTTGTGTGAATTCGGTGAAATCCTAAAAATTTTGAAAATTCACGGAAAAGATTTGATTCGAATTGAACTCCTTGATCTGTCGTGACACGAACCGGAATGCCAAAGCGACAGATATAATTTCGAAATAAAGTTTTAGCAACAGTTTCTGCAGTAATGGATAAGCTTCTGGCCAACGAGTGAAACGGTCAATAACTGTTAGTATATAAGAAAAACCATGTGAAGGTGGTAAAGGTCCAACGAAATCAATATGGATATGCTCGAATCTAACCTTGGGAACTTCCACATTACCAATTTGAGTTTTGGTATGCTTATTTATTTTAGAAGTTTGACAATTTAAGCAAGTTTTGGTCCGCAAGGTGCAATCGGTGTTCATCCTTTGCCAGAAATAGTTAGAATTGATGTCTTTTTGTAGCACGAACACCAGCATGCGTTAAGTTATGAAAAATATCAAAAATTGCGCGTCGTAAAGAGTTTGGTACATATGGTCTACATTTAGAAGAAGAAACATTGCACCAAATTTTATGATCCGAATTAACAATATTGATTTTTTGTAAACAGTATTTAACTTTAGAATTGACATTTGATTGATTGGTTAATAAAGAAGAAAGTTCACAATCGGTGGATTGAGCGTCTTTCAATAATTGTAGATTGAAATTGGTTGAGTTTATTTGGCAAATTGAATTAGGTGACAAAAAATCATGCTGTTCGAGTAATGAAAGATCATTTAAACGCGACAAAGTATCCGCAATGATGTTTTCTCTACCATGAACATGACGTATGTCATTAGTAAATTGTGCCAATATATTCCAAGTGTCGTATTTGACGAGGAGTTTTTTCAGCATTAGTAAAAAGAGCTTTTGTTAATGGTTTGTGATCTGTGAAACAAATAAAAGAACGACCTTCTAATATATGTTTAAAATGTTTGATCGACGTATACAGGGTGTCCCGAAACTCCCGCCTTCCCCTTTAGGTGCTAATTCTCCATGCCAAAAATAGTAAGAAAAGTTCCTATAAACATGTGTCCGGAAATGCTTCCTAAGGGAGCTACGGTCCTCTAAGGATGGCGCAAAAATAGGTGTTTTTACTAATTATCTCGGAAGTGATTTGGGACAACTTTATGAAACTTGGTTACGTTTTTTTGATTATTAAAGGTTATTGTTTTACAGTATTAGCCAAAATTAATTTTATCCAGGGGCGGAGAAACGAGAGGTCGGTGTTCTTTGTTTCTACATATTAATTTTCCATTTGACATTTTTAGTACTTTAATCCCTGATTATGATTCCCTGGTTAATTCTGCATAAAAAAAGGCCTCTTTACAATTAGCCATATGGCAAGCCGTTTTCGAGTAAAAGCGGTCTAAACGAAATATTGCGTATTCGTTTGCTAAATGCGCATTATTAATTTTTTAAAGTAGGCGTAAAACAATAACTTTTATTAATCGAAAATAGTTAACCAAGTTTCATAAAGTTGTCCCAAATCATTTCCGAGATAATTAGTACACCTATTTTTGTGCCATCCTTAGAGGGCCGTAGCTCCCTTAGGAAGCATTTCCGGACACATGTTTATAGGAACTTTTCTTACTATTTTTGCATGGAGAATTAGCACCTAAAGGGAAAGGCGGGAGTTTCGGGACACCCTGTATAAAGATAGCAATTCTTTGTCAAAAGTTGAGTATGACTTTTGCGAATCATTTAATTTGCGAGAGAAAAATGCTAAAGTAGATAAGTCTCCAATTCTTTGTTCTAAAACTACACCCATGAATACATTTGAGCAATCCACAGATAATGTAGCGTTACATCTTTGTTGTAGCTAGGATGAGATAAGATTGTTGCATTTGCTAAAGCGTGTTTAGCTTTTAAAAAACTATCAGTACAATTAGTTGGCCAGGAGTCTATAACTTTAACTTTATCACGGGCTAACTTAGTACTGAAGGAATGTAAAGGGATTAAAATGTCGGCAAAGTTAGGAACAAAACGATGATAATAATTAATCAGTCCTATAAATCGGGGTCACGTCGGGGTCACCAATTTATGGAGATTAATCCATAAAATAAATTTTTAAATCTCAACTTGTAAAGTAAAATATATTAACAATAATAATTATTAACAGTTGATAAAAATATTATTTGTGATTCTATTATATTATTTTTTTGTTATATTTTTTAACTATAGTAACAGAGTTTCTAATATGTAGGCAAGTACGCTACAACATCTCAAAGAATGTCTATGCAAAAATTCAAATTTTTTACTAGTTTTATCTAGGTTTCCTCATTTTTTGTCTAATTTCCTTGCAATAACAGTAAATAGCTGTAAATAGAGACCAGTGCCACTAGACAAGGATTACGACCTGTAGAGTGATTTCGTACGCACAGACCAATTGACGGAGATGTATTGGCAAGGAGGGGGTGTCCATAAATTAACAAAAACTTTTAAATATTTTTTAATATGCTTTTACAGTGGCGGATCTAAGGGCACAAGGGTACGTGTCCCCTATGTCGTTTATTTTGGCAAAAAGAAATGGTTTAGAAAAGTGCATTTGTAGATAGCGCTGCCATACGGTCCATAGTATTTCAGCATTTAACTTTAGAAAAAAAATGTTTTCTATTAATTTAAGAGTATTTTCAATATTCTTGTGTTTCAACGTTATTCAATGGGCCTTTTCACTAGATTCTTAAATCTCAAAACAAATATGTTTATTTGAAAGCTAACTGATAGATATTCACCTTGTGAAACTCCGTTTCAAATATAAATCTCACAGTGTTTAATACAAAAAATAAACATTTATTACGGCAATTTGGACCCTCATTTGACCGTGAGGCTGAGTGACGTCACACATCCCGGACTTATGTTGGCAGCATTTGCCAGAACGCCTACTAGCCACTAACATCACACCACAATTACTGACACATGTTTATTGTTTACGATTTGTTTTGGGGTTATGTTCTGTGTGTTCCTTTACGAATTGTATTATGCTCATAACTTAGACTTTAGTCTAGGATTTTGCTTTGTTTCTGTATAATAGTGGAAGAAAATGGAATCAGAATTTTCTAAAGGAAGTGCAGAAAATCTGCCGAAAATTGATTGGACAATTTATGTTGTTATTTGTACATGTTGCTACAAATCACTCTTTAAACATTTTCTAAACACAAAATCCAAACTAAAGAGAAACGACTGTCAAAGTATCAATTTCAACGTCAACTGTCAAAAAGCAGGGAACCAACTTTATGAAGGTCGTAGGCTCGTCGACATCACTAAAGTGAGTGCGTGACGTCACGTTCAAAGCGCGCGCTTTATTTCCACACTTTTGACATTTTTTTTTCGATAGAAATCATGTTAAAAGAAAATACGGCGAAATTTTTTTATAAAACACAATCACATAAAGCAATAAAAAAAAATCACTGAAAAGGCCCCTTGTTTTATTTTTATTTTAAAAGAAATACCCTGTATACAAAGTAAACGGCACAGTAACCATAACCAATTAAATTGTTACCAGTTGGTAATAAAACGAACAATAAATGAGTAAACTATATTTGTTGGTTGTTGAACTTGCTTAATATAATCCAAAATAGACTATAAAGCAAGTGAGAGTCGGCATACAACTCGTATACATTTTAACATTTTACAGATAAATAACGAAAGTTCATTCGACGAAACCCATTTTTGGTTTTTGCAAGTCAAATTTCTGCCTTCATTTTAGAGCGTTTAACCTTGTGCCTCCCCTGTTAATTTATTCTGGATCCATCTCTGGGACCTACAATAAAAGAAAATTATATTTATTTTGCAAGATAAAAAACCGTACGGGAATGTTACTTTTCCGGCCTAGGCCGGGAATAGTATATTATATTACTAGGAGTAGAACGCACTCTTTTTTTGTGTTGAGCCCAGGATTTGCGGCTGAGGCGAAGCCGAAGCCGCAAACTGGGCGAAACATAAAAAAGGCGTTCTACTCCGTGTAATATATACTATTCTTTCTTCAAGCGTATTAAAATGCAAAAATTCATTTATTTATCATAAATGTACAAATATTCAAACTACAGTCTTACATGTTGACACAATATGACAAGTGGCTAGTGGATAGCGCGCCACCGGTGGCTTTCGGTATTAACATTATGTTACTAGTAAAACAATACCCACTACGGTGGCGCTTTCGGAACTAACATTATGTTACTAGTAAAACAATGTCCACTACGGTGGCGTTCGGTACTAACATTTTGTTACTAGTAAAACAATGTTCTACTTCTACTTCTGTTTTTGGTGACATAATTTAAACATTTTAATACGCTTGAAGAAAAAGTAACATTCCCGTACGGTTTTGTTGATCGTTGCTTGGCAACGGATCTTTTCCGGTCTGTTTTCTGATAGTTAGTCTTACTTTGCAATAAATAATTAAAGTTGAACTCCTCACGAAAAGCACTGTGACGTCAGATCGAGAAACTAGTCTCGCGTGGGGTCCCACAGATGGTGTACTTTAGCCGAGCGGTACGGTACGTCTTCACCCTAATTAATAGACTGGGTGGCGGTTGGCTTTGAGACGTCCGCATATTTGGTCTTTTGCTCTTTATGTTAGAGAAAAAATAAAAAAAAGTGTCGGAAAGCTCAATCAATTCTCTTTACATAAGCTATCTACAATTTTTTCGAAAAAAACAATAATTATCGAAATATTCGAGGAAATATAGGAAATTACACGTTTTCCCATAGTGTATGTAAATCTAAAAAAAAAAATAATTTTTCTCAGAAACCTTTGTTTAGAAGGACCGAGATTAACGGAGCGTCAAAGTAGTACATGATATTAAGTGAACATCATATATGAGATCGATTTCAATTAATTACCGATTAATTACGGTGACAAAATGGAGAAATTTTACCGAAAAAAAAAGTCCCAAATCCCGCCCCCTCTGTCGGAATTCAAAAAATTTAAAAAAAGAGTTTTTGCAAATTTTATTCTATTTAAAATAGCTAGAGTAGTCTTTTGGCGTAGGAGCCAAGATAAAATGTTGCCAAATGTAGAACCTCAAAATTTGCGATATATCTACAGAGACGTCCCAGATTTTTGGGACTTGAAATATGGTTTGTTTATTAATATATCTTTTTAAAAAAACAAATCCCAGACGAGTGTAAATCATTTGAAAGTGCATCGATTTTTACACAACTGTTTTTTGACTTTTCGATACTTTCGCTCAACATATCTACGTCTGGGCCCAAGCTTTTTATCTGGGACTAGAAATATGGCTTATTTATTAACATATCTTTTTGAAATCCAAATGCCAGACAGGAATAAATCGTTTGAAAAATGGCATTTTTTTCGCGCTTTTCTTTTTGTCTGGCTATCCAGGGGACCCAGCCAATCCGTCTGGGAATCTTAAATTGAAACCACTTATTGCCTAATATTAACAAAAAAACAAATGCCAGACGAATGTAAATCGTTTGCTTTTCGCGGAATAGTTGACAACTTGAACAATAATTTTTTCACTGTTGGGCCCTCGGAATTTTTCTGGCGTTTGTTATATCGCGATAATTATAATCTATTTACCTATATATACAATTCCGAGATAAGAACCAAATCGTTTGATTTTGACCATTTTTCTTACAACTTCGCATTGAAATTTCGGCCCACGGAATTTGTCTGGCGATAAGCTTCCGTCGGATGTTTTTCTTTAAAACGTAAGTCTAACTTGACGCCAGATAGGAACAAAACGTTTGAAATTGCTCATTTTCTTGAAATTTTCTTTTCTGTTTTCCGCTGAGGGGCCCTGGATAACCGTTTGATAAACACGAAAATGGTTAGTACAAATCAGGCACAAAAGGCTCCCAAAAGGCCAGATAGGAACCAAACGTTTAAAAAAATCTGTCACTATCCCACGGTCTATAAATTCAGTACATTGTGATTTACTTTTTGAAATTACAACTCATACAGTTTTGTAAGCCTTTATTAACTATTCTTTTGAGAATATTGGTAAATCGTTAAGCGACGTAAAATATATAAAATCAGAGTGGAACTTCGGCGTTGCTCTGGATTCTCTGCCGGATTTAGCGTACTTTCCACATTTTTGCTTTTAATAAAAAATATTTTTCTAAGTGGAACTCGGCTCCCTTTAACTTTTTTACTTTTAATGCCAGAAATGGGTAAATGAAACTTTCCAATAAACGTTTCCAGGAAATTTTCGGGAGTTTTCGGAACGAGGTTTGATAAAAATTAGAGATGGGTAAAGGAATCTTTCCATATTATGATAGTTCCCGGAACGAAATTTTGATGATAATGAAAGTTTTCAGTAAAATATTTGAATATTCCGAAAGTTCCCAAAGGAAACTTTCCCGGAATTTTGGAAACTTTGAAATATTCAAACATTTTAATATTTAATTGAAAACTTTCATTTTCTTCAAAATTTCGTTCCGGGAACTTTCAAATGGATAGTTTCCTTTATCCATCTCTGTTTAATGCCATATGTGTTAAAAATTATTTTCTAAGTTGATTTTTGGCGTAGTTCCAAAAAAAAAAAAATGCATTGTGCCCCGTAACATGGTGAGGAATTTTTCTAATTAAATTTTGTCTTTATGGGCCTAGATGAGTTTTCCATAGTTTTCTTGACACATGGCAGGAGGCTCGCTTATTGCCTATTTGTCAGGCGCCAGTCTCTTCCAACAGCAACTACAACCACCGCCACTACCATCGTCCATTACTATACAAGAAACATGCGATTTAGTTGGTAAATAATTATTCAACAATCATTTAAATACAATTGTTATAAAACATAGCTAGTAAATTATTGCCATAAGAATAAAAATATTGAATATATAGTAAGTTTTTCCTCTAGTCAATCAATAAAAATAAGCATAGGTACATACTTTTACCAAAATGGTGTGCCGGATACTAAAGCTAAAATATTAAATTGAACTACTATTATTAATTCGATCAAAATCGACAAAATTTATTAAAACTTGAATTACATTTTTTGAAAGCTACGAAATTACTTTTTATATATTTTACTGTGGAAAACATGATTCCGAAATGTGATCTTGTATGTAAATGTTATACACTCGAAATACCTCAATGATAATATCTATTAGGTTCCAATTATAAAGTTGAGTGGTTAGATTATTTCATTTCTTATTAGGCTTAATTAACAATTAGTTACTACCTGTGAAACAAGGTAGTTTATCGTTATTTAATACATTAATACAAATTCTGCAAACAAAATGAAAAAATTTGTATTAATTTGTGTAGTGGTTTTTGTGAATGGTATAGACCTCGGTATAGACGAATACAATTTTTCTTTTGAAGGTCGTATACTAAAGCATTATCCTCCTCCACCACCAAAAAGCAATGTAAGAAAAACTGCAGCTATAACCGAAGAGAACTTTTCTCAAATATTGGACCATTATGATCCAACCAATACAGTTACTTGGTCACAGGTAGGGGTTTATTTTTATAATAGAATTATTTGTATTTAAATTTATGATATCTAAGGTAATTCTCATAGTGATTATTTATAATGTTGAATGGTTTCTGTAATGATTTTAATGATATTGTTTAATAAAAAAAATTTCATTATTAATGGAGAAAATATTATCAATATGCCAACTAACATAGTTTGTATAAAAACTCTCATCTCACGTAGTTTAAGATGTAAGGTTTTCTAATTTACATTCTAATTCTTTGACTAATAGAGAGATACAGTGGTTTTTAGATACCTTGACAAGCCCTTTATGTCGTTATTAAGTGAGGTTTCCCTCGTCAAAATTTGATCGATGTCAGTGGTAAAATAGAGATTACTACCATTGGCATATGTTATCCTTAAAAAAATTATTCTGAACAAGAGAAAAGTCAGACGAGTATATTATAAATAGCAATGGAGCAAGTATTGAACTTTCGGGCACACCATGAACAATGTCTATACTATTTGAAATATTATTACCATTTACAATGGCACATTGGCTCGTCTTGTTTAGAAAGGAATTAATAAATGAAATACTACTTTGATTGAAATTATAATAATTCAATTGTAATTCAATTAGCATATAATCACAGCCCCATAGTCTATAATATTCCCATGTACTATTTGATGCTGAATCTAAATCAGATGCAACCAAAATAACCCCCAAAATGGGGTAAAACCACCATATACATCAGGATAGAGTGAATGTAGACAAATACACTGTGGAAAACGTGAATAACGTGGAATTTCTGTATTCAGCGGCCAACTTCCCAAATACTAAACAAAAGCCACCCTCATAATGGGGGAGAAACTACTCCTTTAATAGTGGAAGAAAAAGTAATAACAACAAACCACAAATCCACAGGCAACAACCGTAAACGAAACATTGTAGAGAAAGGAAGAAGGTAACAGTAACAAACAACAAGTCAACATGCAACAAAAGTAATTTTAAAATTGAGGATAAAAGAGGACTTACCAGTAACAAACAGCAAATAAAAAAAAAACAACAATTCAAGATGGAACAGACGTAACGGCAACACTGCGGATGAAAGAGCATCCATTCAATATACAGAGTTAGATGCAAAACTGAAGATATGAAATTCGGAACAATAAAAAACAACGTGCAACATCAAGATCGTGTATGCCAATGTCATCTGTAGAAGGAATTAAATTTAGATGACTCGGACTGGGCTACGACGAACTACCATGGGAAACAATCCCGGAGGCACACCAGTAAACGGGCCGCTCAATACCGCACAAGAGACAGGTAGAATTACACTTTACCTGAAACTATAAAAACTTCAACATTTTCCACGATTTATTGGCATCTATGTTCTTTATTTTCTCATAGGAGTAGTTTCTATCCCATTGTGGGGGTGGTTTTCGTTTAACATTTGGGAAGTTCACCGCCGAATACAGAAATTTTACGTTATTCACGTTTTCCACAATGCATTTGTATCCGTTCACTCTACGGGAGATGTGGGAGAGTTGGGTCAATTTTCACAAATTAATTTTTAAAATTTTTATTTTTGAAAATTAAAAAAATTAAAAACACAGTAATATGCCATCATATATTGGACCACTTCTTGCAAATGTTAGTTAAATTTACTGGTAAATAGCGTTAAAGTTAAATACTGGGTAAATAGCGGCATGGAAAAATATATTTGTTTCAAATCTCCCTTTTACGAGGGAGAATTGGGACTAGCGACGGGGGGATCTGGGGCAGGTAATTAAATCTTCACAAAGGTATAAAAATATTTAATTATTGCAAAAAATAACAAACAATAAGAAAGAGTAAAATTAATTCAAAAATCTAACAAATGCTCAGAAGAGAAACAAAAATATATTGCAACACACGATAAAAATTTTTGCTAACGCAAATCGCTAATATTGCAAAAATATTTACGTGAAAATTCGACCACATTTTGAGTGCGTGTGGTACCTTTCTCAAACCGCCATTATTTTTGCATTCTGCAATGGCTTCTTAAATTATATGGATTGGAACGACAGGATTGTTCTTTTTATTCTTGTAGCGTAACGATATACCTAAAACCGATCCAAATAATATAAGAAAATTAATTCATACATGGAATGGGGGAGACATAGGATGGGCCAACTCTCCCTTACAATAACGTCCCGACTTTATCTCACTGCTCAATGTCATTAAAAGTGACCAGATTTATTTTTAGGTGACAGTGAATCATGAAATGACCCCAAAATTTAATAGCTAAAACGTCGTTCGTTACATGTAAAATAACTCTCCAGCAACACTTGCACCCACAAAGCAATGAATTGTATAATTTGAACAAAAAAAGTTATTTTCAGTACATAAAACAATAAAAATTACCTGAGATTTGAAGTACACAGCACACGGGCGAAATACGACAGTTTATTTACTTCTCTCACAAATAGTCTAAGTGCCCACGTAGATAAATGCAATTTATACATATCCTCGTATAACTTCTTGTACGGCATAATTGCGCCTAGCCTATCACTTTTTTCCTCTTCGAAAATTTTCGTAAACGCGGCGTTCCTCCTCGGTATGAAAAAGACGATTTCCACGCGTCGGACTGGAAAATCGGCAAATATATTTTGCCGGACAATTTGAGCATTGGATTCTATGTATATATTGTATATATTTCTACAACTGTCCGACAAAAAAATTGGAACGTTAAGGTTGTCTACCACCCTAAACATAACATAACATAACATAACTTTAAAACATTTATTGATAACCAGCTGATTTTTTCAAGATTGCTTAATAAAAATATGTAGAATCCAATTTTCGAATGTCGGAAATCGTCTTTTTCATGCCGAGGAGGAACGCCGCGTTTACGAAAATTCTCGCAGAGGTAAAAAGTGATAGACTAGGCGCAATTATGCCGTAGAAGAAGTTATACGAGGATATGTATAAATTGCATTTATGTACGCGGGCACCTAGACTAAAATATATATATATATAACCTGTACGACACACAATATCAAACTACCAACCAATCGGTATAAAAAGTCACTGTCCCAATTTTCCCATGATATCAACTCTCCCACATCTCCACTATCCTGACGTATATGGTGTTTTTATTTTGGGGGTTAGCTTTGGCTGTAGCGCAAAAATTTGGGGGTGTACGGCTTTTTTTTTATCAGATTCGGATTCAGCGTCGAAAAATATATGGGAATATTATGGGCGCCTTAAAGGATCCGAATTTTTTAAATTTTTTGTGGGGCTGTGGATTTGTGGTTTATTGTATGCTTTGTATAGTTGTATAACTATAATTAATAATGAAATTATTGAAGATATATACGTATATTGTTGTTATTTATAATTACAATGATTTATTATAAAATTGATTAATTATAATTCGAATTATTTCATTTTGATAAAATATTTAATAATTGTTATTCTTTTTGTTTTCTTCCATCTCTATAGAAACTCCAGACTTCCTTACAGGTTAGTGAGTGAGGCTGAGGCCGCTGAGGCCATACTTTGCTATTGCTTTGTTACAGTCTACCTAGTGATAGTAATATGGTGATCTCTTCTCGATTTGTATTTCTTATAACGTCATCTGTTATTTTCAGTAGTGCATTAGTTGTACTATGGCTTTGTCTAAAATTAGATTGATGTTCTAGTAGAATCATGTTGTCTGTAATATATGAGTACAGAATCCCGCACAAATCCTATGGAAAATCGCTTTCGGCGGAATCAGCTGAAATTGCGGTATGTTGTAAATATTGACGCCCTGGTCAAATATCTCAATGAGTACAACCTTAAAAATGCCCAGTTTTCGAGTTAGATCTTCCTTCAGGCTAGCAATATCATAACATAATATAGGTACAGTTTTATTAATAAGTATAACAGTTAACTGTAGTGCATTCATATTAGCTTAAAAATAGCCCAATAGAAAAAAAAATTATTAAGTTTTGCCACTTTTTGCGTTTTTCTGGAAAACCGTTTGTCCTACAAAAAAAATTATATTTACAAAAAATGTTCCCAGTAAAATTCTGGGTTTTAGGGATGAAGCTCCCACTTGTTGCTTGAGAACTCTTTTTATTTTGAAAGTACATCCCTTGACAAGTTTAATTCCCAAGTGGCAAAACTTTATAATTTTTTTTTCTATTTATGCTAATATGAATGTACTACTGGGCAAATTTATAGTTCAGATTCTGAAGACATCTATCTTTCAGTCCTAAGTGCCTGCCAGACATATAGTTGGAAAGTGTCGTAATAGATCAAAAATTTTTTGCTTAATCCGAATCTGGCGGGAGCATGAAAATCGGGGATTGCCTTCAACCTTTAATTCACGAATTTACCCTCATTTCGGAAATTGTGAAAAACTGAACTTTTAAAATACAACTTCCGTTTTCTCCCACAAATGATAAGCTAAAAACCTATTCTTTTTTTAATTATAGCTTAAAGTGCATTCAATGTAACTGTTTAGTCAAAAACACATCTAATATTTATATAAATTTTAGAAAAAAATATTTCTTGAAGCTTTACGCAGCCGGCTCATTGAAAAATGTAGCCTGCGAGATTTTTTATTTTGGAAAATTAACAAAAACTAGGTGGTATGAAATTACAAGAAAATACCAAAATATTTTTAGTGATTGATTCATGCTGATATCTAGCTTGAAACAGTAGATATAATTTTTTTAAATAGTAGGTACAATATTCCTGGTTTTACCAGCTTTATTTTGTTTAAAAGATGTAGTTATTAATATTAAGTGATTTAATAGGTCTTAAGTTTAATTGTCATCATAACTTTAAAAACACTTAAATTATACATACAGGTATCTAACTAGTAGCCTGTATAATATATGAAATTGTGTTTAAATGATAAATATGAATATATATATTTATATCAGCTAAACGAAATACGTTGCAACTAATAGAAATTATGTGATTAGAATCAGCTTATAATGCTTATGTCATGAAAAATACGCAGATTCATAACCATGAGGAAGCAATAAAATAATTGAAGACGCAGCAAGAGGCACTCATACCTCTCCTCCTTACAACGGCGCTTTTTACAAGCTTTTGCTTTGTATGTATGTTAGTTTGTTTGTTTAGTTCAAATATTGCAAGTCAATTTTAAAACAGTTATCTCCAACCGATTGAAATTTTGCATACAGGTTTAGTTTGGATGACAATGCATGGTTAGCTAAGTGACGTCATTCTAAATCCAATATGGCGCACTCCCAAATATGGCGGACCAGTTATTTTTTATGCACCCCCATGATAAGGGTATCAAATGAAAGGGTTTGCTGAGAACAATACGAAAATAAAATGACGTCACACTAAATTCAATATGGCGAACGCACCAAGATAGCGGATAAAATTTTTTAGTTTTAACACTATAATTTGATCGTATAGCGTATTCGCTCATACGTTACATTCTAAGAAATGGTGAAGGATCCAGTTTAAACTGTAAGTTTTATATCGGATAGGACCGACGCAATGAATATATAAAACTAATTAAGGCGTAGCTAAAAATTTAAAAATAAAATTAAATGTAAAAAAAACTTTTTTAAAAACAAGCTTTTATTATTTAGGTGTACTAAAACGAAACAAATAAAAAAAAATTAAGTTTGTCGCGTAAATAGAAATAAAAAAAACTTACTTAGGTACTTACAATCTCTGTAAAAAAAATTAACTTTTTTTATTTTTATTTTTTTCGTTTTAGTACACCTAAATAATAAAAGCTTGTTTTTAAAAGAGTTCTTTTACATTTATTATGTCTACCTGTGTACCTAGTGGGTGCGATAGCACAAGCTAAACATTTAGGAAGGGAAAAGAGACTGCATTTAAGACGAAAATTGAAAGTTTAGAAACGCAATACACATTGTGAGCTACAATTAAGAAAAAAATAATAGATTTTTAGCTTATGTTTTGTGGGAGAAAACGCAAGTTATATTTTAAAAAGTCACAATTACCGAAATAAATTGGCGGATTAAGGGTTAAAAGCAATTCTCGATTTTTATGCGCCCTCCAGATTTGGATTGAGCAGAAAATACATCGAATACGATACTTTCTAGCCGTATGTCTGATAGGAACTTAGGCTTTAAAAACTAAGCCTTAAATTGAAGCTGAGATTCCCGAATATTATCCGCACTTTTATGGTAGACTTCGCATAAAAATAAGATTTTTCTGTCATTTTTAATAAAAAGGTATACTTGTTTAAAATCGCTAAATGCAACAGTTCTTGAGAAAGTACAAATCAAAAGTTCCTTGCAATTTTTTTAAAATAGTCTTTCGAAATTGTGTTGTGTTTATTTTTTGTTTTTATGCATACTTGATAAATGTGTTTGTTTATTTACAAGAGACTATTACAAAAGTTGCATCGAAATTTTGATTAGTACTTTTCTCAAACACCGTTGTATTTAGAGACTTGAAACACGTATACCTTTTTTATTAACAAATGACAGAAAAATACTATTTTTCTACGAAATCTTCCATAAAAGTGAGAATAAAAAGTTACGGTCCTTTTAACATATTAAATGTAGCTTACGCAGCGCTCACTGGGAGCTGGATCAAAATTGAAGATGTGTTATGATTTTCTACCCCAACTATCTCACCCACCAATTTTTAAAAGAAAATTTTAGAAATTCATTAAATTACAAAGGAAAAAAAAATAAAATTTAAAATATGACACACTGTATCTTTTTACGTATCAACATTTCATTAAGGCATGATTACGTAAATCTTAATGCTTTGACTCCTACTATGCACGGTTAACTGTTGTACCATTAGAGAATATTATTTAGGTATTATGCAAATCACAACTTACACACTTTTTATTTATTATAAAAATACCTACTTTCTGTATATTGTTGCCCTAATCTGGGCACGCTAATATACTAGTCAGGTAAATACTTTAAAACACTCATTATTAGAGAATCAATCAAAACAACTACTCTTCTAGCTAATACTGACGAAGTATTGAATTACATGATAGGATTCTTAGCATTTTAAAGAACAAAAATATATTGAAAATACTTAAATCATTTATTCAAATTTAATCATTCACACTTTTTTATTTAATATGAAATTATCTACTTTCTGTATATTGGTGCCTTAGTCGGGTCACGCTAATATACTACTTAGGAAAACACTTTAAAACACTCATTATTGGAAGACCAATCAAAACAACTACTCTTCTAGCTAATACTGACGAAGTATTGAATTACATGATAGGATTCCTGGCATTTTAAGGCAAAAAAATATATTGAAAATAGTTAAATTATTTATTGAAATTCAGTCATTCACAACAATTCTTGAATCATACATTCTATTTCAACTCTAGAAAAGTTGTACAAGTTTTTTCGAACTCGTTAGTTCTCATCAGTAGAGTATAGAAACATTCATTCATTATTTACAAGCCTATTCTTGATTTATTTTTACAATTAATTATTTTTTATTTATTTGCTTTTATCATGATTAGAGAATATTATTTAGGTATTATGCAAATCACAACTTACACACTTTTTATTTATTATAAAAATACCTACTTTCTGTATATTGTTGCCCTAATCTGGGCACGCTAATATACTAGTCAGGTAAATACTTTAAAACACTCATTATTAGAGAATCAATCAATAAATAAAAAGTGTGTAAGTTGTGATTTGCATAATACCTAAATAATATTCTCTAATCATGATAAAAGCAAATAAATAAAAAATAATTAATTGTAAAAATAAATCAAGAATAGGCTTGTAAATAATGAATGAATGTTTCTATACTCTACTGATGAGAACTAACGAGTTCGAAAAAACTTGTACAACTTTTCTAGAGTTGAAATAGAATGTAAGGTTCAATAATTGTTGTGAATGACTGAATTTTAATAAATAATTTAAGTAGTTTAAATATTTTTTTTCTTTAAAATGCCAGGAATCCTATCATGTAATTCAATACTTCGTCAGTATTAGCTAGAAGAGTAGTTGCTTTGATTGGTTTTCCAATAAAGAGTGTTTTAAAGTGTTTTCCTAAGTGGTATATTAGCGTGACCCGATTAAGGTACCAATATACAGAAAGTAGATAATTTCATATTAAATAAAAAAGTGTGAATGATTAAATTTGAATAAATGATTTAAGTATTTTCAATATATTTTTGTTCTTTAAAATGCTAAGAATCCTATCATGTAATTCAATACTTCGTCAGTATTAGCTAGAAGAGTAGTTGTTTTGATTGATTCTCTAATAATGAGTGTTTTAAAGTATTTACCTGACTAGTATATTAGCGTGCCCAGATTAGGGCAACAATATACAGAAAGTAGGTATTTTTATAATAAATAAAAAGTGTGTAAGTTGTGATTTGCATAATACCTAAATAATATTCTCTAATCATGATAAAAGCAAATAAATAAAAAATAATTAATTGTTGTACCATTACTTAGGGGTCACCCTGTATCTTATAGCATGGTATTACAATACTAAATGAAGATTCAACTCGAAAACTGGCTATTTTTACAAGCTTTTATTTAACTTGTTTTCCATGTATGTCAGTTAGTATGTTTAGGAGGATTATTACAAGTCAACTTTGAACCATTTAATGACGCCCAAGCTGAAAGTTTACATACACGTGTAGTTCTAGTGCCAAAACGTGTGTTTTTCAGTTTTAACACCATAATTTGATAGAATAGTGTATTCACTTAGACGTTGCATTCTAAGAAATGGCGAAGAATCCGGCATTACTTTAAGTAAGGAAGACGAAATGAATATAAAATTAATTAAGACGTAAGACTATGAACTTCTCGCGCGACAAGCTTTTAAGACAATTAATTTTTTTTGTTTTTATTTTTTACGTTTTAGTACACCTAAATAATAATAAAATCTTGTTTAAAAAAAAAATTAAATTTAACTTTTTTAAGGTTGTGTACATTGAGACATTTGATCAGCAGTTCAATATCTACAACATACTGAAATTTCAGCCGATTCCACCAAAAACCATTTTCCATAGGATTTGTCAGGGAGTCTTTCTTCATACTCACATTCTTCTACAATTTTTTAGAGATTAGAGTGCAGGTGTAATATTTATAAGTCTTTGACCTGCAAAGTTTTGTGGATTATTTATTTTATAAATAGGAACGACTAATGAATTTTTATTAACTATGAATGATAAATGTAATGATAGGAATGGCACAAGGATTATCTTTTTAATGGAAATTTTGTCTGTGCCGGTGGCATTTGATTATATGCTATTGATTATAAGTCCTACTTGTTCCTCATTTACACTATTAAAATTAAAAATTGATATTTGGATAAGAGCATATAAGGTTATAAATATTAATTGTATTATTAGAAGGCGGGGTGACCTTCTCATTGACAGGTACTTAGGCAGAAATAATTATTTATTTTATTTGGATCGCTGAGATATTCAGGAATCAATCATATTTATTCTTTTAAACAACAATATCAAATAAATACAATTAATTTTATATATTTTTAGTATTATATTATTCTCGAATGAATTCTAAATTGCCTTTTTATCATTTTTGACTGAGGTTGTAACCACATTCCTTAATATCCTTATATTGATGCAAATCTGCATCACTTCTGGTTCTTTTGTATTTTGATAAGGCGGATTTCTTGGCTTTTATCATTAAGTATTATTAGTGGATCAGTAGGGTTGCTCTTGGGTTGCTTATTTTTTTTTATTCATGTATATGAAATAATACAGATAAAACATATCCTTTAAATAATTAAATGCAAATGCAAATTCCTTTCGATGGAAAAGTTCAATAAAATAGATAAGTAAATATATTACCAGAAAATACTAGTAATTTTATTTTAACTTTTACAAAAATCTTATCACAGTAAGTATATACTTATATATTTTATATCCATTAAAGGTTTTAACAATATCAACACTTCATCTAGAAAGTATATATCATACTGTGGTCGTGAAAAGAATTTTGATAATTATGATAAATTATGACAATTGAAATGTTTAAGTCTCGAAACGCGCGATAAAATTGCGTATATTTAAGAGAATCTTGTCATTTCATAAAAAACGAGAGAATGATTTAATACTTCATGAGCATCTATAGTGTTGGTGTTGACGACAAGATTTGAATTACTGATATGATTGATTGCAGTTATATCGATGAGGCTACTATACAAAAGCTACACGTGTCGTCATTGGTAACAACAGTGAAACCGTGTGTCTCCAAGAAGAAAAAATGGGTACTATCCAAATTCACCAAATTTAACTATGCTAATAAAAGCATTGAATCTCAGGAAACAAAAATCTGAATTTCTCTTTGTGATTTTGTATCGTTGCCAAGCAATTATAAAAATAAATAATACAATACCTTCTACAAACAATAAAAATGGTGACTACAGCTGAAGAGGTCGAATGAGTATAATAGTCTATGTAATGAAGGCAGAAATAGTGTAAATATTTCGTGCAAAGACGAGATTACCCCCCCCCCCCCGTTTTCGAGGGTGCTGACCACGATGCAAGTGGTGGCAGAAGTTTTTGACTGCCGCAACCCCCTGAAACTGCCAAAAACCACCTCATTTATGGATCCCTTTATATTTTCATATATAAACGGGTCTGGGGAGTGATTTATCGATGGGCTGTACTTGAAATAACATGGAAGGGGAATCCAAACAGCAGGCCTAGGGTGGTTGATTAAACTCTCCCCATTTTTTCCAAATGATTCGGTTCAAACGCGTATCCCCCCCGGGGTCGCTGATCACTGGAAAATATTCATTTTTAGCTTCAACCCCTCGTTATCTCTCAAACGGACAGAAACCATCCCTCACTCACTAGAATGCTATCCAGGATTTACAGATTTTTCGGCACACGATCAGAAAAAATAATAATAATAATAATAACAGTAAAAACAAACATGCTCAAAAAATGCTCAAAACGCAGACCCGCGGCGTACGCATTTGGCGAGACATATCAAAAACGCGGATCCGCGTTATGAGCAGTGAAAGTGTTAATATATTATTTGATATTAGTTATTTTATGTTAGTCGAAGAAACATTAATAGACGTGAAATATAGGTAATACAATATTCGAGCAAGAGATTTGGGCCGAAAAATAAAAAAATGTGAAAATATTTTTCCCGTGATCAGCGACACCGAAAACGAGAGGATACGCGATTGAACCGAATCATTTGAAAAAAAAAAGATTTTCAACCACTCTGGAGGGTTTAATCAACCCCCTAAGCCTGCTGTCCGGATTCCACTTACTCTATAACCCCCTTACAAAAAGCCGTCTTATAATGCTTCATTACATAGACTATAATACAGGTAGCCATATTGACCCATCCTTGTCATAAAAGGGACATTTTTAAGAATTAATGAAGAAAATTAATTTTTCTCTCCGAAACTTTTCAGCACATGGAGATTTCATATAGCACTCTTTCATTTACCTCTTTGACTACCTTTTGTCTTAAAATTGTCTATTATTTATCGACTAATTATTTAGCTTTCAAGTTCAAACTCAAGCTGTTAAACTGACGACATCTATTGTAAGAGGCATTTTTGCTTCCTTTCTTTGGTTCAGTATATTATCTGTAAAAGTGATATTTATACTTCTGACAATAAGTACATAAGTATACACAATCGAACCGAGAGCTAGCGACAGTCTTGGGTGACACATTTCATTAATTTTGTATAACTGTTTTTCCACGACTGCCTTCGAAAACGACAAATAACATGACTCGAAACTATCTTTTTTCACACGATGTGTGCAAAAAAGAAGATTCGTTTTCGAAACTTGTAGTTTAAAATACTACTTTCTACGACTGCCTTCAAAAACGACAAATAATGCACAGTAACCATGACTCGAAACTGACTTCTTTCACACAATGTGTGCAAAAATCCAAAAAACACAGTACTGTCATATTTTTTACACAGTCCTGTCGAATACAGAACTGACACCTTTTATTTGTATTTTTTGAACTAGGCTAGCCTTTTTTTTTATTTTTTTTTATTTTTTTTTATTTTGTATCGCCTTATTTATTTTAATGTCTTGGCGGAGTTTAGCCGATGGCTATTCTACCACTCAACCAGGACGGGCACACACATAGACAACATCACAACACCCATTCCCTGCGACATTGCCATCTGCCGCAGCTGAGACTCGAACTTAGGAGAGGAGAGCGACTAGACCGTGTTGTCTCTCACATAACCGCAGTCTAGTCCACCGCTACCGTCTCGGTAACACATGAAAAACGCCACTACACATCCATACCCTAGCCAGGATTCGAACCCGGGACCCCGTGGTCGCAAGCCTAACACCTTAAGCACTGCGCCACCGAGTCGCTATTCAGGTTCATAGCAATCGACTTATTGACAACTAAACATCAGTTTTGAAGTCTTCAAACCACATCACTTTTAAAGAAATTTATTAAAAATAGTTGATCTGTTTACTTATGAAGTTGTTTGTTTTCCTTGTAGCTGTAGAAAAAATATTGTAAACAATACGTTTGAAAACATATTTTCACACTCATTCGACTTATTCCACAAGTCGACTGCAAGGAAAATAAACAATTTCATAAATAAACAGATCAACCATTTTTAATAAACTTCTTTAAAAGTGATGTGGTTTGAAGACTTCAAAACTGAGGTTTAGTTGTTAAATAAGTCGGTTGCTATGAACATGAATAGACTAGTCTAAAAAGTCAAAAAATACAAATAAAAGGTGTCAGTTCTGTTTCGACAGAACTGTGTGAAAAACATGACAGTACTGTCTTTTTTGGATTTTTGCACACATCGTGTGAAAAAAGTCAGTTTCGAGTCGTGGTACTGTGCATTATTTGTCGCTTTTGAAGGCAGTCGTAGAAAGTAGAATTTAAACTACAAGTTTCGAAAACGAATCTTCTTGTGAAAAGATGTTTTCAAACGTATTGTATACAATATTTTTTGTACGACTGCAAGGAAAACAAACAATTTCATAAGTAAACAGATCAACCATTTTTAATGAAGTTCTTTAAAAGTGATGTTTAGTTGTTAAATAAGTCGGTTGCTGTGAATCTGAATAGGCTAGCCTACTTCAAAAAATACAAATAAAATGTGTCAATTCTGTTTTCGACAGGGCTTTGTGAAAAACATGACAGTACTGTGTTTTTTGAATTTTTGCACATATCGTGGCATCGACGGCCATGGTTACTGTGCGTTATTTGTGGTTTCGAAGGCAATCGTAGAAAAAATACTATTTTCGTAGTGTATATGTCCTCCTTGATTGGCAGATGACGAGTCCGTCATGCGAGTAGCGGGACAATGGTTGTCAAAAACCTCTCAACTATTTTAAAAAAAGTGTTTTTGAAAGACTGGGCGGTTTTCTTAGATTTTACACTATAAAGTGTTAAAATGTCAGTAGAGTGAAATTACTTAGAGAAGATAACATCTGCACAAACCGATATCGCTAGCGAGTGCCGATTGTCTAGGTCGTGTTCGATAGTGAATATTCAACCATTTATCTGAATAAAACAGATGAAATGAAATTTATTTTAATTGCGACTGTCCAATATTATTAATAAACGAAAATAGTAAACTTAGTAGTTTTAGTATGTTATCTTCTCTAAGTAATTTCACTCCACAAGTTTCAACATTAGTGATTTAAGTTAAACAACTTCGTTTCTTTGACACATTTGTTTAAGTGGCAGACGCATATTGTTCCATAAGTATTATGACAAACAGACTTCCTTCGAGTACTTCATGATGTCCATAATTCATAAAAAAAATCATCGCTAACGATTTCAGTCAACGACAGTATTTTTTTTTACATAGTTGAGACACTGCTGTTAAACCTTGTCCTGAGCGTACCCTGGCAGACAACCATTTTCACTATCTATGGTACAGAAATAGTAGAATGATCTTAAAAAGAATGTTAATGAAATCGGAATAAAATTTCTGTCGCTGTCCCCGAACTAAATGGCTAATATCACTTCATTATTTACATTCAGGTTAATAAGACACCAATTTTTGATACATAACTTTTTTTCTATGTTGATTATTAAAATATTTTTTTCTGATTATGCTATACCTGTTTGATAAAATCAAATACCTATAGCGAGCTATGTAGCAGTCATAATAAAAGTCAAATGATTTATTATTACCCATTTAAATTTATCGAAGAAAGTGACATGAATGTGTGTTTATATTCTCATATTATTTTCAGAGATATTTCACAAATGATGAGTATTTTGATACCGTTAATAGAAACGTTGCATTCTTGATGATTGGAGGAGAAGGAGCAGCTTCAGAAACATGGATGACTTATGGACCATGGATAGCAACGGCCAAAAAATATAAAGCTATGATATTTCAATTAGAGCATAGATATTATGGAAACAGCGTGCCATTTCCGTATGTGTAAATTTTCTATTTCCTAATTTGTAGTACTTTACAACTAAAATAATAATGACTATTCAACTCATCTGTCAAAAATTGACCAAACAGAATTTTTATGCCCATCTTCACGTATGGGTATAATATTAGATCCACTATTTTACTCATAAACATGGCAGCTGACCGAACCCCAATTTTTGAGATCATTATACCAATGAAATGTCATTATTAGTGGTGAAACAGTTAGATCATCTTCAGATAACACTGGGACACAAGTAGTTTCCACAGACACCAAAACACTTAATAATATTGTTACTCGACTTGAGTTTCATCAACCATGTTGGCATAATCTGGAGACGATTAAAACTAAATACTTCTCTGTATTTATACTAAAATAATGTCACAGTTAAACGCACTCAAATCAATTCCTTCATCCCTGCCTAAATTTTCTCTCGGTTCAACGAAGAGTTATCTAATAGTAAAAAGTGGACTATTTGGAATAGGCTTTTTGTCACTATTAGTACTTTTTTACATTTTGCAATTTCCAGGCTTTCAAAAACATTCAGCTGTCGTTATTTGTTACATTACTAATTAACTTTAACTTATAGATATCTCTTCTTTGATTGTTATTAAAAGCAAGGCGAGCCACATCAGATCTTTCAGTTTTTCCACTTTTGAGGAGGGCCATATGTTCCTTGAATCTTGTTAAAATTGGAGGTTTCGTTTGCCCAATATACTTCAAATTAAAAAATTTTGCCAAATTAGTTGTGAAGATTGCAATATAATTAATGTAAATTGTACAGATTGCTAACTGTCCAATTTACATCACCTACAACGTCCAAAGGGCGTTGATGATTACGAAATAATTTTATCATAGTTTCAAAAGCTAATAAAATTTTACAATCAATGATACCTTGGTTTTAATTGAAAATTAGAACTGTGAATGCTCACGATCAGTCAATTCAATTCAAGAATTTGTTAATTGTTATCCCGAGATGCCTTGTACCCCAACTTGTTGCTGTTATCTAAAAGTAACGTGCTTGAGGAAGTTATGATAAAATTATAAGTGATTTATCAACGTTCGAGACACATTCGCTTGGAAATTTTTTGGAAATCACGAAAGTGTCATTGTAGGAAATTAAATTTGATACAAATGCGTATTTTAAAAGAATAAAATTATAGTCCGGTAGCTGAGCCCGAAACGCAAATTTTCCGTACTCTCCTTTTTTCAACGGTTTTATAAGTGTCAGGTGGACGTATTTGCATATCCGACTGATGACAAGTTGTCATCTTTGGGCAACTTGAGATGTACAGCGTTGCTCAGTATTACTCAAGACCATAAGGTATCTCGCGTATCCAAAGAGGTAAATGGTAGATTTAAGTTTAAAAACCGAGTGCAATTATATTTTACATACATTGTCTTAAGTAACAAATGAACGTTAAACTTTCGTTTTTGAAATAATGTGTTACAGGCAAATTAGATAACTTTAAAAAATATATTCATTGTAACTGTTTTTTTCATAAAGCCCTTCTTAAGCTTCGTCATCTATTTCCTCTACAACAACAGTGACCATTCGGCTGACATGCGCAAAACAACGTGCTAGGTAAAGGTGCACTCTTGCAGCCGCATCTTTTGGTTTGGCACAGGCTAGTGCTGACAAAAGAGTTTTATTAGTTGCAGAATCTCAGGAGGTGCAACTGCTAATTATACAGGGTGATTCTTTTAAGGAAGAATATTTTTCACTTACAGATGAGGTAGACATTTGAGATTTGGTACTCTACCACAGTCGACCATTGCGAGTCCGAAAATAATAGTTTCAAAATGGCGGCACTTCCGGAAACACCGGAAGTCGATACCAACTTGCTTATTTTAAATGGAACACCCAGATATTTTCGACTTCTCGAAATGATCATAACATTCTGAGTTAAAACATGTCGCACACCCTATACCTAAACTGAGTAGTTTCGGAGATATTTGACATTTTATAAAAAATTTGACAGGTGCAACGGTTTGCCTGAACCGTTATAACTTTCTTCATATAGGAGATCCTCATTTGCTCTTCGGTACATAGAAGGAACACAAGATGAGCTACTCTCTACAAAAAAAAAATAGATTCCATAATATTATACCAAATGTTTTATTTTTCACGTTACATTTTGTCAAATTCAAACCTCAAAAACTTATTTATTTCAAATGGAACACCTTGTATTTTTTTACATTAGATTATGTTTAATTAAATTCCCTTTTTTCTAGTATCAGCATTGTAGGGGTTAAAGTTACAACTTTTCGAAATATTGGCGATTTTCTTAAATGTCCAATCAAACTTTTATATAAGAGACGTGTAGATTGAACGGTGAGCACGCTTTAAGTTTTCAGCAAAAGTTTCATTTGTTGGAGGCAGCCAGTGTAAAAGGGTATCGTGAAATACCACTTTCCGTTCCTTCTGCCCGAAGTTTTACGCGGGCCTCTGAAAGATGAAGCTCTCTCATAGCATGCTGCGATGAACTTGGTTGCTTGTTTAACAATTTGAGCTAGCGCAGCGTCCCGTTCACCTATGAGAAACAAGTGATGCCCGTTTTTTAATGTTTTGTTGACTTTGTTTTTTCCTATACAGTTGCTATGTCGGGTAATATATCTTGTTGTTTAATAGCTGTTGCTTTTGTCTGCTATCTAACGACCATTTACTAGCGATTCTATTAAAACGGATGTGAATATTTCTTTTAAATTATAAAAATAAAGCAACAGCAGAAAGACTTCAGTAGTAATTTGAGGTTTAAATTCCGAAATTTCGCACATTTTTTTAAATCGCGATATTTAGGCATTTCTTTTGCAATTTGTCAAAAGTAAGAAATATCTGAAAGTTTAAACATCTCAAAAAATGTCATGAGTACTTCTTTTTGTGTATCTCATGTCCTACCTAAATGATCACAATAGATCAAGTTTCATGAATTAAGAATTTTTTTTTTCGATTTTTTTGAAAATTCAGTAGCGGGGAGGAAAAATTTTTTTGGAGGCAAGTTTTTCAATTGGGCAGAGCGACTGGGGAACGCCCGGTTGACTTCGCCGTTCCGGTGGGTGGGTTGAGGGGCGACACATAAAAAGAAGTACTCATGATATTTGTTGAGACGTTTAAATCCTCACATATTTCTTCTTCGGACAAATTTAAAAAAAAATGCTTAAATGTGTTTTTCGCTATTAAAAAAAAAATGATGTTCTCTGTGGCACTCACAGTAACTTATCGGAAGGCAGTTACGTTGAGAGCGCGAGTCTGTAAATTCTGCTAGCTGTAATCCGTCTCTGTTCGAGTGCAATCTTTGGTACTATAGGAGTCTTATACTATATATAGTACTTCCATAAGGACTATACTACTACTAGCGTAAAAAGTCGAAAAGTTATATGTTATCATTTATTACATTTTTTTTACTAAATATTACAATTGCCAATTATTACTATCATTATAAAACGAGATGCCCAAAGATGACAGATCGTCATCTTGCAGTTTCTCTTGCAGTTTATAATGTCCTTAAACGTATTCTAAACATATAAAACTAAGTATGAAAAATTAAACTTTAGCAAAAAATAATCCAGAATTTGTGCAAAGAAATTGTTTTAATTTTAATGAGTATACAGGGTATTTCACGAGGAAACGGACATGCTTTAAAAGCAGATAGAGGACACCGAGAGTAACCATATATGAAAAAGCTGGTTGGGCCTTTAATGCTGAAATACATGTTTTATATATTTTTGCCAAAATTTCTTTTGGTTGTTACTTTGTAAAGAAATGGAATAATAAGTTCATATTTCGCACAAATAATACACTAATGATCCTGAATAAGTGTTTGTATCACACACAAAAAAAATCCAGGTCCGGACTCGAAAAGAAATGTTTCTGTTGTTCTTCAAGAAAACAATACCCTGTATATGTTTTTTTTTTTAATTTCAATATTAAATTCGAAAAGTACATACAAAACTGAACAAAACAGCTTCATAAATTTTTTTACCACACTTTTGCCGCATTCGAAATAAATTCAACTAAATAACTCAATATGAGACTTTAGAAAATATCGATGAATGTTACACGCAAAAATGTTTCCACTATTAAATTAGGCATTTACTTTTTATTTCAGCAATAACTATTATGTTTTTATTGCCAATTTTTATGGAGGGGGTAAAATAAATAAAATAATAAATCAAGAATCTATTTCATTCCTCTCAAATATTAAGAACTAAAACAGCAATAATAAGAAGAACGGTAGCAATAAAGTTGTATATCAATAATGCATATTGTAACCAAACTAACAGAATAATTGTACGAAAAACAAAAAATGCAGATATTGTCATAAAACGCATTTATCAATATGGGCAACTAACTGATTTAACTTTAAAGTCATTGTTGAAAGTTGTCACTATTGATCATAGTAGCGTCATATTATTTATTTATAAGTTTTTAAATAGTTTTCGTTATTTAATATTAATATTATTTAATACAATTCTGTGGCTTGATTCTAAAAGGACCAATGTTACATTTGTTCTATTAATGACTTTGGCCATTTTAGAACCAAGCCACAGAATTATTTATTTAATATTCCAAAAAATGCGGGTACCAATTTTCAAACGAAGATTATGCTGACATAATTTTGATCTACGGATATTGTAACGAAAATGGCGGGGCAGCAGAGAGGGAATATTAAAGATGGTTTCTTAACAGACAACGGCCTGACCATAAACCTTTTGGGTCCTTATATCAGTATTCCAGAGGACATGGCAAGTTTCTTACAGCTGCAGTTGCGGAACGCAACATAAGGCAATAAATAAATTTAGAAAATAATATTTTACATATGATTAATCAAAATTCAAGTCTAAGTACCTACCTGAAAAATTAGTTCTATGATTGGTGTTCCCTTACACTAGGATATGGAGGATATTGAAAAAAGAACATTTTTACCATACCATATTCTATTAGTACAACGTCTTGCACCAGACGATGAAGTCAATCGCCTGACTTTTTGTTGTTGGGTATCTGAAAATCGACGAGTAATTTACAGAACTTTATTCACAGACGACGCGCAGTTTACATTCTAGAAATGCTCACGTATGGGCCCAGGAAAACCCACATGTAAAACGTGAATGCCGTTCACAAAATAGATTCTCTATCAACGTTTGGGTTGGACTTGTAGGCGATCGCTTGTTAGGACCACATTTTTCTGAAACTAACTGATAACGTTTATCTTAATTTTTTATCTTAATTTTTTACAACATACGTTACCTCTTTTAGAAAATGTAAATATCCGAGGTATGTTCTTTCAACATGATGGAGTCCCACCGCATTTCTCCAGCCAAATTAGAAATCATTTAAATGTTACATATCCAAACAGATGGATTGGTCTGGGAGGTCCTCATGTATGGCCGGCAAGGTCTCCGGATTTCAACGCTGTAGATTACTTTTTATGGGGTCACTTAAAAAGTGAGGTCCACAATGTGGACATTAATGACTGGGATCAGTTAATTCAAAGTATTGTTGATTACTACAACGAAATTAGAAACAATCCAGATGTGATAAGAAGATCAATCGGACATCTTGTGAACCGCACCAGAAAATGCACTGAAGCTAAGGAAGGGCATTTTGAACATAAAATTTAATTATGATTCTAAATTTGTAAATACGTCTTATAAGAATATCTAAATATCTGAATTTTTTGTTTTTCATATAATAATAACTATTCTGCTGATAGCTTGTTGGTATTTACATTATTTATTTACATTATTTTTATGCAATTTAGTATTTACCATTATTGTTCTTATTAATAAGTAGATTATGTTGTTGTTTTACTTTTTAATAAATGAAGGGAATGAAATAGATTCTTGGTTCGGTGGCCTCTAACATTATTTTTTTTCTTTATTTTTCCCCATTTATAAAAATTGGTGATTAAAGCATAATAATTATTGTTGAAAAAAAAGTAAATGCCTAAAATTTAATAGTGTAAACATTTTTTGCGGGCATCATTCATCGATATTTTCTAAAGTCTCATATTGCATTATTTATTGGAATTAATTTCGAATGCGGCAAAAGTGTGGCAAAAAAATTAATGAACCATTTATTCAATTTTTATGTACTTGTCGAATTTAATATTGAAATAAAGAAAACATATACAGAGTATTGTTTTCTTGAAGAACAACTAGTGCCAAATATGAACTTATTATTCCATTCCTTTACCAAGTAACAACCAAAAGAATTGTTGGCAAAAATATATAAAACACCCTGTATTTCAGCAACGAGGGTCCAACTAGCTTTTTCAATGGGTGATTATGATTACCCTATGTGTCCTCTATCTACCATTAAAGCATGTTCGTTTCCTCGTGAAACACCCTGTATATGGAACAAACTTTGAAACTCATTTATATTTTGTGCAAAATTATTGTTTGGTTATTTTATATAAAATTAAACAAAAATTGTGATATTAATTTTACCTTTCAGAGATCTCTCTGTTGAGAATTTGCGTTATCTCTCAAGCCAACAAGCGTTAGCTGATACAGCGACTTTTATTGTTGCCATGAATAAAAAGTATCAATTATCTCCGGATGTTAAATGGATTATGTTCGGTGGATCGTATGCAGGTTCTTTGGCTGCTTGGATGAGAGAAAAATACCCACATTTAGTTCAAGGTGCTATGTCTGCGAGTGGACCAATATTGGCAGAGATGGATTTTTATAGTAAGTGAATAAATATGTATTTCCAACTTCTCCCTAGGACATTGATTTGTATATCTGGTATGGATTTAAGACGTTTCGCACAGCATTTCATTCCTAAAATTGCCAAAATATTCACGATATTGTGATGTTCACTGCACGTGGCTTCATCGAAGAATCAGAAAAGAAAGGAACAACGCTTTGCAGTTGTGAGGAATTTTACGTGCGTTTTCAATGGCCCTTATTGAAAGTTGGTTTTCTCCACTACCAGTCATTAACAATAACAGATAGTTGATATTTCTAGCCGGGCGAACATAATAGTTATTTGTATATTAAAAGCGTAATGTGCTATAGTGCTGCTTTAGCATAAATATTGCTCGTTGAGGCACTAGTCGAAACCAACAATCATGCAAAAGCGGCAAGAACACTTTCTGCTCGAATATACACACTATTTTTTCCACGACTACAACCAAATTGTCAAGAAGACACTGACATTTTTCTTATTATTTTTATCAATAAATCCCTAGAAATTCATTTTTGAAGAAGAAAATACTCATTTTTCACACACATCGATCGCTTAGCTGAAAATGTTATAGAGTGAGATCCCATAGCCGCAAGACCTACGTCATTTTAGCAAAGTTAATATTTTGACAACAAATAGTGTAATATCTAGTTAAGAACGTATGCGTATTTGCTAGTTTGAAAGCGGGGCCTTTTGCAGAAAACAGGTATAAAAGGTACATACAAATTTTACTCAGTACGTTAAAGTATGATAGCTGGATTATTTTATAAGTGACAGGTTAACTACATGGTGCAAGCGTCAACCTCCGATAGGTACACCTCCCTCAGAGATCTCTATGCACGTTGCCACGACATAACCCCACTAGCAGACTACGTCCAGGAAATCTCCCAAAAGTTTTACACCACCAAACTGGGCGATAGTCCGCTAACCCGCAACATAACTCAAATCAGACAGCATAATGCAATATTATTCAACCTGAGACACCGCCTACCATACCAGGCGTTGCCTATTTTCCGGCAACTCCCTTAGCCAAATCTTCACCTACCATAACCTTTATAAAACCCTATCCTATCATATTTCCTAAACTTTATCTTTAATTCCTTCTATGCATTTCTATTTGTTCGTTTTTATGCTTCTGTTGTTTTTCCTTTTTGTTCTTTTTGTCATTTTGTTCATAAATTCTTTTTAGGCCGAGAAAATTCTTGAAAATTATAACATTTTAAACGATACTCTTTTACATTATCATATCTTCCTGGAGGCAGGGAGACCACCAGGGCGCCACACAGTGGCGAGAAATGTCAGTGTTCCACCCAAATTACTCTAGAGGTCGTAAATTTTAAGTTATTGAGACATTCTTTTTTTTTAAATGTTCATCTTGAAATCACCTATCGATCCCTCTAGCCGGATTTTGAAATTTCATTTTTCATTTTTTTTTCATTTTTAATAGAAAATCATATTTTTACAGAAAAGTACTGTTTTTCCTATTAAATTTATTCTAACGGGCCGTAAATTTGAGTTTTCGTAACAAATTTTTTTTTCAAATCTTCGTCTTTTAATCAGCTATTGATCTGTCTACATGAATTTTTTATTTAGTTGTTGACAACTGTCAAAATGACTGTCAAACATAAAAAAATACGATTTTTAGATAAATAATTCATACAATAACAGGTTGGTGTTCAGAAAAATATATATAGTGTTTTCAGTGTATCTGGTTCCAAAGTTGACAGGAAAATATGTATTTCTAAATTTGGCAGCTGCCATAATTGTTGTCAAATTTCCAAAGATAGATGGAAGAGCTCATTAATTTTGAAAATATCCTGTAAATGTATAGAAAAATAGATATATATTGTTTTTGATCCGTTTAATTTAGTAATTGACAGGAAAAAATGAGTTTTAAATTTGGCAGCTGTCATAATTGCTGTCAATTTTCAAAATATGGAGGTAACACCGTATTAATTTTAAAAATGCACTATAAATGTATAGAAAAATAGATATATATTGTTTTTAAACTGCCAGATTTAGTAGTTGACAGGGAAATATGGTTTTTAAATTTGGCAGCTGCCATAATTGCTGTCAAATTTCAAAAAATAGAAGTTAGAACTTATTAACTTTAAAAATACCCTGTGAATATATAGCAAGACGGATACAAATTGTTTCTAATGTACCTGGTTCCGAAGTTGACAGGAAAATATGATTTCTAAATTTGGCAGCTGTCATAATTGCTGTCTCATATCAAAATATAGTAAGAGCTTATAAATTTTAAAAACACCCTATAAATGTGTAGAAAAATAGATATATATTATTTTTGATCTGTCTGATTTCGTAACTGATGGAAAATATCATTTTTAAATTTGGCAGCTGACATAATTGCTGTCAAATTTCAAAACATGGAGGTAAGAGCTTATTAACTTTACAAATACCTTATAAATGTATAGAAAAATTGATGTATATTATTTTTGATCTATCTGGTTTCGTAAGTAATAGGAAGATATAATTTTTAAATTTGGCAGCTGCCATAATTGCTGTCAAGTTTTAAGGTGTGCAGATTAGAAGTTATTAATTTCAAAAATACCCTTTGAATGTATAGACAAATAGATATATATTATTTTTTATCTTTCTGATTTATGAACGGACAAGAAAATATTATTTTTAAATTTGGCAGCTGCCAAATTTAGATATCACATTTTCCTGTCAACTTCGGAACCAGGTACATTAAAAACAATTTGTATCCGTCTTGCTATATATTCACAGGGTATTTTTAAAGTTAATAAGTTCTAACTTCCATTTTTTGAAATTTGACAGCAATTATGGCAGCTGCCAAATTTAAAAACCATATTTCCCTGTCAACTACTAAATCTGGCAGTTTAAAAACAATATATATCTATTTTTCTATACATTTATAGTGCATTTTTAAAATTAATAAGTACTGTATTTTGAAAATTGACAGCAATTATGACAGCTGCCAAATTTAAAACTCATATTTTCCTGTCAATTACTAAATCAAACAGATCAAAAACAATATATATCTATTTTTCTATACATTTACAGGGTATTTTTAAAATTAATAAGCTCTTCCATCTATCTTTGAAAATTTGACAACAATTATGGCAGCTGCCAAATTTAGAAATACATATTTTCCTGCCAACTTCGGAACCAGGTACATTGAAAACACTATATATATTTTTCTGAACACCAACCTGTTATTGTATGAATTATTTATCTAAAAATCGCATTTTTTTATATTTGACAGTCATTTTGACAGATGTCAACAACTAAATCAAAAATTCATCTAGACAGTTCAATAGCTGATTAAAGGACGAAGATTTGAAAAAAAAAATTGTTACGAAAACTCAAGTTTACGGCCCGTTAGAATAAATTTAATAGAAAAAACAGTATTTTTCTGTAAAAATATGATTTTCTATTAAAAATTAAAAAAAACCGAAAAATGAAATTTCAAAATCCGGCTAGAGGGATCGATAGGTAAATTCAAGACGAACATTTAAAAAAAAGAATGTCTCAATAACTTAAAATTTACGAGTAATTTGGGTGGAACACTGGCATTTCTCGCCACTGTGCGTCAGTCCTCGCACGGGTTTTTTCGTTTAGCTTTTTACCCGAGTCAACAACCCAAATTTTGTAAGTGCTTTGCCAAGTGTTGTGTTATTTTTAATTAGTTTTAGGTCTCTGCGTAGACAGCAATTTTTAATATTATTATTAGTTTTTAAGTTTGTTTATAACAAACAGGAGAGCTAATCCCCCCCCGTTAACCGTTAAGCCGAACCGGACCTGCCCCGTCCCACCTTACATTCACCACAGCACCACGTGCCCTGGTTGTTTGGTTGGCTCCGGCCAGGATCCGGCAAGGCACATAGTTGTACTAAACCTAAGAATAAAATCTGTTTTGTTTTGTTTGTTTGTCAACCTCCGAAACTTAACTTAACTTTTTTTTTCAAATATACGTACTAAGAGAAAAAGTTATGGCCAAAAAATAAATATTTCCCTATCGGTTGTCTTTTTCTTGGTAATCGCCACTTTAAGTTAATATTTGTTGAAAAAAAAAAAGCTGAGAACGCTCAGGATCGAACCTTGGACCTTAAGATTCGGAGGCTGACGCTTACAGCACGTCGTTACTGTGTCACATGGAAAATAAACCAGCTATCATACTTTACCGTACTGAGCAAAATTTGTATGTACCTTTTGTACCTGTTTTCTGCAAAAGGGCCCCGCTTTCAAACTAGCAAATACGCATATGTTCTTAATTAGATATTACACTATTTCTTGTCAAAATATTAGCTTTGCTAAAATGACGTAGGTCTGGCAGCTCTGGGATCTTGGACTATTAACTTTTAGTTTTCAGATGACAGGTGAAGTTTATTTTCAATGAAAATATAAAAAACAGTTATTTTCCTAACAAGTGCGGAAAGTGGTATTTTTGCATGAATGAACCCCATGTGTTAGGAACAACATTTTTTTTACTAACGTGATGAAAATACAAAATAAATAACAACATGAACATTTATTCTAATAAAAAAGAAACATACCGGGTGGCTCAGCCGATAGGGACACTCTTGTAACTTTTGAATGAATGAATGAATTTTTTTCAAATTTGATGTATTGATATGGGATGCCGTTTCCAATTATGTGATGTAAATAACCAAAATGACCGACTTCCGGTTTCAATGCAACTGACATGAAAATCAAATTTTTAAATGTATACCTGTATATTTTTGCATATTTGGATCCTGCTGGCCAACGTACATATGATCTGACCATCAAATATTATTTTGATTTTCAAAAAATGTTTTAAAAAAGTTATCAAAACATTTCTTTTTTTAATTATGAATTTAGTACAAAGAGAAGGTGTCGGTCTATTATTATAATATTATTTGTTCTTAATAATGTTTATATTAAATGTACAGATAGAGACATTTTGCAAGTTAATAGCAGATGCTAACTGATTACTTGAGGGTACAGTTAAGGTGATATGCCTATTTTGTGTTTAGTAGATTCCTCTAGGAAACTCCCAGCAACAGATGTCGATTTTCGACCAAGTCGGTTTATGCTACTTATTTATATTGATGCTGAGGGTCTGTGAAAACTGTGCCCTGTATACAAATGTGAATAGAAAGTTTTAAATACGCAGTGATTTCAGATGGTATTTTCTCAAAGGTGTTGTCCTCTAGATACTGGACAGTGCATTGTCCCTTTCTGTAAATGTCAAAAAATCGTCTGTGTGGAGTGTTTGGCTTACGCAAATATTTCCTACACAATAAAGCTTCCATTATTTATTTCATCAGGAAAGCTCTAAAAGTGTGATTTTTAGTCAGGAATTCTTGTAATAAGGTAATCTTACTCGGCAAAATTTGATAATGTCCTTTGAAGGTACAGTTAAGGTGATATGCCTAAAGTTCCAACAGAAATGAGTATCATTACCAAATATCAGTTCTCTAGTCGCAGTAAATGCTAAAATAATAGCTAATTAAACAATTTCCGCCTAATAGTGACGTTCTATCCCGGGATTCAAATTTAATTGGTTTTACTCAAGCTCAATCAAAGTGGGGAAAGCGGCGTTGCCAATATTCGCCTATTTTACTCCACTAATAGTAATCAATATATCTCAATTTTTGGATAATTATATCATTATATTGATAGCTCCTGATTTATTAATAAAGGTTTCATGTGTTGAAGAAAAAATTATGGCAAATAATGCTTAAAAGAATAGTAATAATTCAGGTAGATACTGGGATATAAAATAAATAAATACTAGTCCAATCAACGGGGAGTTTCACCTCTGATTTGAGTGCTAATGAATGGATTTTGATGAAACCTTGCGCAATGTGTTTGTAATGACGTTAATAAAAAAGTTGAAAAAAAAAAGATTAGAGTAGGAAATGATCGGAAGGGGTAGAAAACATCCCTTATATCATAGGTTCCGTAACTTGTAGAATTAAGTCAAAAATGAAAAAAAAAAAACATGATATATTTACCTCTTTTGGCCCAAGATAAGATGTTTTCACTCGGTGAAAACGCACTTTACAGAAAAGTTCCAAATGAAAAAAATGTCTTGTATTTCGATGATACATTCATCTGAATTTTTTCAGCTTTTTTCTTCAACTTTTACATTTCACCTCCCCCATTTTTTAGGAATTTTCGAATGGCCATATCTCGAAAAATATTCACTTTTCGAAAAAATTCGCAAGAGTAAAAACGTCTTATTTTGGACCAAAGAAGGTAAATATATTGCTTTTTTTTTCATATTTGACCTAATTCTAAAGTTACGGAACCCGTGATAAAAGAGATGTTTTCTATCCCTTCCGATACTTTCATACTTTAATCTTTTTCTCAACTTTTTTATTAACGTCACTATAAACACATTGTACAAGGTTTCATCAAAATCCATTCATTAGCACTCAAATTAGAGATTTTGGTAATTTTAGAGCTCCGTTGACTAGACTATACAAATTGATAAAAACGTTATCATCAAAAGTTTGGGGGTACCTTATGAGTACATAAAGAACACGGCTATTATAATGAAAGAGTTCTAGGCCAGTAGAAATGGATAAATATGTTGACGAGGTGGCAACGCATTTATCATTCAGTATCAACGTCAAATCTATAAACGTGAAGGTTATTCTTCGAAATATTTTCCTGCTGTTGGATATAGTAACTTCTTTTCTATTAAAATACTATTATTATAGTCACCAAATGGAAAAAAAACAATGTTTGTTCACTACATCGATTCCACTGACATTTAGCAATGTCAAAAAATTTTTTTATCAAAGTTTTAGGTAAAGTAGAATAGTTATGGGTCGCGTGTACCTGACGTCACAAATCTCAGACCTTGGGAAATACAAACCGAAATTTTTAAGGTGACCAATGGGCGACTGATTGAACTTTTCGTAATATTAATATTTTTGTGTACATTATATCACACAAAATAATAAGTTTTTAGTGTATTATTAATTGTGGAAGTGTGGTAATCCTAAACAATGCCAGTTTTTATAAAATAACCCTAATTTACATCAGAAGACATTCGGGGTTAAGTAAAAGGCTCCAACTGATTACTAGCAATATGAATGATTCTGAAAGAGTGTTTCAAGCATTTTATTAATGGCATCTGTGACGTCAGCACACGCGACCCATACAATGTTGGCATACTTCGTTATGCGACATATTTGTCAAGTGCCATTAGCGGTGTCTATTATTGCTCTAGAATACCATTTTAGAAAAGTATGCGACAATTATTAGTGACATTTGTCGTGGTCGATAATTCTAATCCTAGATTCGGGAACAAATCCTCATAAATTTGCATAAACACTCGGGATAAACCCTTCTAGAAGCCCTCAAAACGGCATGGAGTTAAATTCATTTTCTTTGAAAAAATTCCTACAGACTGGAGTAAAATATCTTATCCGCTTTCACATACTTGTTGAACAATTGGGTTGTTGCACTAAGTTAAAATTTGAGGAGAATCTATGTTAAACAATAACAATTATTCATAAAAAATCATTAGAAACATGTAGAAGTTGAAAAGAAAGTCTTATAATATTATAATATTAATTACAAAAATACATGCATTTAAAACGGAGATGACATAATAACGGCAGTCTGTAGAGAAGTTAGTTATAAAACGACGAGAAACGGGTACTAATTTAGAAACTCGCTGATAGCGACGGAGAAAAAAGACAATCACGACAGTTTAATCTGACATTATATTTAACGTCAAATTCAACTCACATTCATAGGCTACAATTCGGTATAGTTTAACAGCATCTAGTTATGGATAAATATAAGTACAGATAGTGTTTTCTGCCGTACTGTGTAAATAATACCACCAATTCACCAGAAAAACTGTTGTGTTCCAATAATAAACGCTGAACGTAATAACGAATGATTCAAAGCCACCAGAGAAAGACCAAGTCTTCTTATTGTGGAGACCATTTCAGTGTCAAGTAAAGTAACAAATTACAATGTATTCTAAGCGATTTATTTGTGGTAAGTTGTATCTTAATGTAGGAATTTGATTTTTAATATGGGTTTATGTTGTAGGAAAAACGGCCGCATTACAAGACCTGTGTGGCGTTCTAGCTGTTACAAATTTAAATTACCCGCCAAACTGGTGGATAAAACAGTGTGTATTACTGTATTCTTAACTGCTCTAGATTAGAATGTTATTCATGCTTTGACTTCCTAAAAAGAGGGAAATGGCTTTAATCTGCTTTTATGTATTTTATCTAGTTTATGTTGGAATAAAGTGCAGTTGTTTCTGTTAGCTATTGATTATTTATGAAGCTCCCTAGACGCCCCATAATACTAGGATGATCAATAAATTAAGAAAGGAAAAAATTCACCGTTGAAAAACTATATGAAACAAACTGTGAAAGTCGTCTAAAGTCGGTGAACACAATCAGTCAGAAATGGCTATGAATGCGTTGGATTGTAGTTATAAATGCCCTTTGAATTATGTGTGTTATAAATACGTATCATTGTTTATTGCTTAGATAGATACTATCATAAAGTACTTACCTATTTATTATTTTTTGTTATAATACAGACCTTTCTTGATATCTTCGTAAGTTTCATTCTGACTCTTCTTAGAAGTGATTATCAATGGATAATAAATAATTTCTTTAGTAGATAAATTTATTTTGTTTTTTTCAGTTAGATACGCATGTATATAGTTAATAGGAAATAAAACAATGAAAAGGAAATATTTAATAAAATACAAAGTATAGTTAACAAATTCATCTAAATTAAATAAAAAAATATACATATTAGACATATTATGTAATATTAATAAGATAAGATAAAGGAAGTTCTTGCAGAAATTACAATAGTTTGTACTGTCTATAGCAGCTGTAACGTAAGTACCTTGCAGCTTTTGCAATTCCAACCATTGCAATGTCAAAACGATCGTCTCTTTTTAAAAATTCGCTGACCATAAATATATCTACCGCAAGTAGAATATCAGAACTAGCTTTTACAGATATACTGCCTTAGTCGTTTTGTAAAAACATATTAACAATAACTGCAAACATCAATCACTGCTAGCTAAACGTCAAATTTACTTTTGACATATGAGGTTATTTTCTTTCTTGTCAGCAATGTCAACTTATTCGTCTTCATCTGTTCTGCTTATAAGTTCACATCTAACTGCCGTTATGATGTCACTACCGTTTTCGCGGCACATTCAAATAGTCGAAGTTTAACAATTTTTTGAAATATGTTGCGCTAAGAATTTTTCTTCCAAATTAAATACATAACTAAATTAAGTCCTCCACTACCATATTTCACCATTTTTGAAAATTCGTCAACAACCCAATTGCAGAAAAGTGTTACTTTTTGCTCTAGTTGCATAAATTACTATTTCAAATTCAGTAAACTAATATTCAGAGATGAGTAGAGGAAACTTTCCAAATTTGCTAAAAGTTTCCAGGAAGTTTTCCTTCTAACTTTCCGTTGGGTATATTGATAGCCTATTTTATGGCGAAATCTGATTCGTGATGATGCAAGCTTCATTGATATTAAATAAGTGCATACAATTACTACTTACTTACTTACTATTTACATCACTTTTACAGACTTTTATCAAATTTGGAAAGTTTTCTCGACCCATCTCTGGTAATATTTCTGCTATGAGACTGTCTGTATGGATTTTTCGAATTGTTTACCATTAAAGTGTGAAAAACAATACGCGTCGAAATTTATCAGTCCTCAAGGGTAGAGATGCCGCAAGACCAAGACAATACAAGACTAAGCAAGTCTGGTCTTGGTCTCGAGATAGTCTTGGCTTAACTAGTCTTGTCGTGGTCTTGAGGCTTTCTTAAACTAGTGAGTCTCGTCTTGTCTTGGTATAGTAAGTCTTGACATTTAGTCCTTAATTCAGAAATAAAGTCATATAAACTATAAAGTAATATACCCTGTCGACCTGTCGGAATGGGTTAACAGAAAAAACAATTTTTGTGTAAAAAGACCGATTTATTTAAATTTCAATTGAACAGAACTGAATAGTTTTAAATCAATTTCTTAACTAATTATTTTATATTTTACAAAGTGCCACAGACTCCCGCTATATTTATTAATACTCCCGTAATACAGCCCTTCAAGTTTTAGTAAATTCTAGATTGATTTGCACATTAAAAAATACATTGTTTAAAAATAAAAATTTTAAAAATTATTATCGAAAGACAAAACTCAAGACTCTTGACAAGACACTCGACAAGAGTCTTGGTCTTGAAAGGTTAGGTCTTGTCTTGGTCTCGAAATTTCAGAGATGGTCTTATCTTGAAATTCAAGACAAGACAAGACCGAGACTAGTCTCGGTCTTGCGGTATCTCTACTCATGGGTCTCCCAGTTTAACAGAAATTGTTGCCAATTTCAAAGTATTAATATATTCTCCGGTATATCTCTAGATATTATATTCTCGAATTATATTATCTTTGGCTACATTAACAGGAGATAGGAAAATATAGAACGGTTTGACAGTCCAGGGTAGAACCAGATGACAATAAGCTTCGGATGTGCCTTCCAAAACGTTGGGCTTAAGTCACTATGGGAATGATGAGAAAAGTTTTGTTGTGAGCGTGCGCTGAACAGACAACCGCGGCCGACTACGTGATACTGCCAGACATACCATAACAACAAATGGAGGCCAACTAGGAGAAGGAAACCATGTATGGATTACAAAAGTGTGACAGATGCTGTAAATAAGGAAAAAATATACGAATAAACATTTTTCAACAGAAATATTCTTCACTTATCAAAAACTCTCTTTGATTTTAAAACAGTGTTCACTTACCAACTTTAAGTCGGATTAAACCAAGTTTTATTATAATGAAGAATAAATGCAGCACATTTCGTAATCATAAAAAAACTGGACCGTGAAAGGCGATAAAGCCTACTTTCCGTACAATCCCGAAAAATGCCTAATATCAGATAATCGTTAATCACCTATGACGTCTCCTGAATCCATTCCAACTATTTTTCGATTATGTCCGTTATTTTAATAAAATGAGTTATGAATTTGAAATTTTTATTAAAAATAAAATCTAGTAGAATGTTTAATTACTATTTATGTTTTTTTCAGAATACAAGCAAGTTGTGGCAGATGATCTGGCTGTTTCTAGTCAGGAATGCGCGGATACTGTTAGGATAGCAATGAACCAGATTGAGAGCTTATTACAGAGTCCAAGCGTTGAAACTCTTAACCATCTCTTCAATTTATGTCATCCCATTGAAGAAAGCCTCGACAATAGTTTGGACGTGGACACTTTATTCGAAAGTATAACGTCTGCCTTTTCTGCCATTGCACAATATAATAACATTCCCGGAACTAGGACTAATATTGATGATTTATGTGAAATTTTGACAAATAAAACAATCGGAACAGAAGTCGATCGTCTTGCTGCAGTGAACATAATGCGTCGTGGTGAAAGATGTTTGAGTTATAATTCCAATAGTGAAACCGAATTTTTAAAAAATATTACTATTAGTCCAGCTGGTGGTAAGCATTATATTTTTTCTTATACTTAAATGTTGGGCTTTACCTTTCAGAAGAATATCAGAATGGGTCATGCTTAATATGTTACATTCGTCTGGTTTTAAAATAGAAAACTTTGTTTCATGATACAATCGATCCAACTTTATTCGGTTAGCCCTGAAGGGAGGTGAGAACTTTTGATGTTACACTGACCCTATAGTCGTTTTTACCAGACGCATGAACATTAAACCATTTGAATCATCACCAGGTGATAGCAATTTTTTTAGTAAAATGCTTGTCGAATGCAGTGATTGATTGATTGATTAGTTAGATAGATTGAATGATTGATTGATTTACTTTATTCGGAATAGATAGGAATCTGCCTTCTCAAGAGACGCTCCTAAAATATCAAGGTGTGCACTCGAAGATATAGTTTTGAAACAATTCGTACATTATCTGGAATGAGCTTACTCGAATTTGCCCCTCCAGATTCCCTACTAGCAGTTTTTATAAGATAAAATAATTGTATATATATGGCACATTATTGTATACAACGTGTCCCATATTGTTACGTTCAAATCCTGAGGGCGTAAAGTAGACTTAATTGTAGGACTAAAAAAAAGTGGTAGGTCAATTTTTATTTGTTTTTAAGTTGCAGGCCTATTAAATTTGTGTCCAGTAAATAAACATAATTAAATTCGTAAACTAATTACAAAGATCGATTATTGACCGACCTATTTCATCGGGGTACATTAATGATATCGTCCATAAAACTGGTAAAATCATTAATGCATACACGAATAATGGGGAACCCAGAACAGAACCTTGTGGAACTCCCAAATGAACTTTCTATGGAGTTTTTATTATTATATTTTACCCTTATCTTCCTACTATTCATGTACGAATGTATCCATTGTTATAAAATATCATTTATACCGAGCTTTATGTTATTATCCAGGGTATTAAAGGCTTTAGACAAATCGAATATTATAGTTACAACAAAATTTTCTTTATCAAGGTATATGTACAAAGTCCAAGAATTAGCAAAATGGAGTCTTTATGGATTTTCCAGGCCTAAAATCTTGTTGACAATCTGTAAAATCTGTAACAATGTCATTTCCCTCAACAAAAACCAGAATACGGTCGTATACCACTTTTTCAAACATTTTGGATATGCTGCTTTTAATATGTGAAGTACATATAAAAGAAACCACACCTCGCCAATCTTCTCGCGACACAAATATTTGTTATTCTTGATCTGAATTATAAATGTTTGACATTCGCCGAAGGTACGCAAGCTTGTAGTACACATTGCAATAGTGTCAAGCGAATGTTCGATATTCGGCGAATACCGCAAGTGTTGATCCGTCTTTAAATAATACTTAATTAGTAGATTCTGATATCTATGGAAACCTGAAATAGTGTTATTTGGGAGTCTAATTAATAGCCCATGAGCACTTAAAGATTTTATTTCACCTTTAAGTGGAAATGTTTACATATTTCTTTTTTCATAGGCACCAAAGTAAAACGAAATAAAATAAATTATCTTCTCTATATATTCTTACAGTAACCTCTAGACCTTTTTATAAAACTACGTTCGCGTGAAATTTCGAAATTTCGAAATTTCGAAATTTTGAATTTAATTAGCTTCCTTGTAGACGACGTTTGGGGTAGAATCACCAGGAACATGTACAAAGCGATTGTTGCGTCACTGACACGGGAGAGAGCCACGTAGATCTAGTCATAGGAAAAACAACTGACACACCCATAACGCAAAGTGCAGCTGGAATATTCCGGAATACTCTCGAATAGTAATGTGGCCAAAGAATTTTGATCCAGGTTGCTCTAACAAAGCAATATGTTACTAAGACAGGAAGTAGCTAATATGCGCGAAATTCGAAATTTTTAAAATTTTACATGACAAGCATCTCAAAGACCAAAGTTAGAAGCTTCATATTTTTAACAGTTAATTAACAGATTAAATGGTAACTTTTCACCACTATTAGAAATTGCATATCCAAATTCAGTTTTTTGAAATTATCTAAATTTCAAGAGGCTTAAGGCTCTTCAAAGACTAGAAGCTTTAAATTTTCATAGGTTAATTAGCTGTGCCCGCGACTACGTTCGGGTAGAATTTTGAAGTTGATTAAAAAGCTTCTCTGTAAACGACGTTTGAGGTAGAATCACTATTCTGGAATATTTCAGAAAGCTCATAAATTTTCTGGAATGTTTATGCCGTGGAAATACGCTTATTGTGGAGATCAAGCTGTATCTCTGGTTCTACTGAACCGATTTTCATAAAACTTGACTTAGAGTAGGCTGATTTAGATAAAATAAAAACTAAATGTTACTCCAAGCTTGGATTTTATCCGTGAAAATCCTATTCAAATTGGTTCGGTAGTTTCGGCGTGATACGCGCTCAAAAAAACAGACAGACAAAAATTCCAAACACTATCTTAATGTATTCTCTTACTCACGTTACTCCCCCTCCCAGGTCAGTTTTTTGCAAATATTTTCAATGTACGGACACGCAACTTTACAGATTTATCTATTTATTTATTTCTCTATAACCTAGTTTAAAATAATTTTTTATTCATAATTTCGAGGTTATTGCTTATAGCTATACCATATATGATTATCAAGTACAAAATAATCACTAGTCTTGTTTTCGGATATGAAGATAATATCTCACATCTTGAAGATAAATTACTTGAACTTTGTTTTTTATGACGTGAGTGATAAACATCAGAATAACTTAATTATATCTCATGCAACATTGCACAGCTATTAAAAAAAAAAAAAAAATTCTGGAGCTGAATTTGGAACTTCTGGTGCGAACTGATGATGAACTATTATTCACTGAATACTTCACTCGAATACTAATTGAAAAACTGCTACCTAAGGAATCACTACTTCCACATCCAGATTTCCTATCCAAGTCTCTTAAACAATAAAAATTATGTTACATTTGTACTCCTCTATGCGGAAATTATTGTTCATAGAATTTTAATAATACTCAATTTGAAATCATTTACCATGAGAACCTAAAAACGGTATGCCACAACGTAGTAGGGATGATAGAAGAGGTGACGGGATTGTTGCCAGAACATTTTTAAAGCTTTTAGTTCTTGTACACACACTAAATCACAATTTTATTGTTATACCCCCTTTGCTAATTGGGGGTGGTTAATGCCAACAAAAATTTTGAGGCCTTTAGTTTTGTATACACTCTTAATCACAATTTTATTTCGTACCTCCTTTAATAATGGAATGCAATGGGTGGCTAATGCTAAAAAAAGTAGCGTTACTTGCTTGCTTTAGCTATTTACTTCCATTTATTTCCATTTACCCTCAAACCTTCAACGGAATAAGATCAAAATAGAATCCAGTTCCAGATCTCGTTAGAATACATATATGTGCCAAATTTCAAGTCAATGTCATAAACGGTTCCAGAGTAATCGTGCGCCCAAAATAAATTACAGAATGACAGTCATTTTTTTGCACAAGCTTAAAATCTCGACGTTTCATGACATTCTAAGCCGATTTGACAAACAAAAGTTTCATTTTTTTTACCCACTACGTGAGTGCGGAAGTAAAAGGGGCAGGTTGTAACCACTCGGTTTTGACTTGAACTTAATTTTAAGGTAAATTCTCTATTGTACTACAAAAGTTAGGTAATGTTTTATCTTTAGGTAAAATCTGTTGTTCGCGAATTTGGAGGTTTAAACCCGGTGCAGTGAAAAATAGACATCAAAATAAAAATATAAAAAACTTTGATAAGCGAAGACCTGCAAGAAGACCTATATATTCTGATAGAGTTTTTAAGAATTCTTACAGTTAATTCAAATAGAAGTTTGACAATGGATCTCAGAAATTTCCGTTATGATGTAGAGGTCGTCAAGACTAGCTTGGTCCGCGAAATGCGCACAAGAGGGAAAGAAAGAGTCAGTATTCGACAAAGATGCGATATACTGATTTATTCGAAAGTATAATCTGAGACACAACTTTTGTACCTGAATATCGAATACTAGAAAGTGACTAATTAACATGTACGATTGCTTGTACAGATGTCAAGTAATTGTCACTACTATATATTTTTGTTAAATCCATAATGGGTTTTTAGCATCCGCTTCTTCCTGCATACATTTTAAAATTTAATTTACAGTTTCTCGGGCTTGCCTTCCCAGGACTTTATTTTTAATTCAAATCTTAAATAGCATATTTCAACACAACAAAAAAAGATAAATACTACTCCAAACTTCACAATACCACACACAACTACTTTTTTACAGACTGTACCGAAGTGATCTAGATGAGAGGATTAGACAAACTGAGTTCTCCCCACCAGAAAACGACGAGTTTACTGCGCATCCGATATTCGCGGGCCAAGCTAGTCTTGGCAACCTGTACATGCATATTTCCTCGATCATGAGCAAATTTAGGATTGAAACCAGTCATCTGGGAACCTATTATTTCTTTGATGTGATTGTCAGTGTTTGAAATTGCATCAGTTTTAGACCGCCTTCAACGCTATACTATAATTATTTATTTCTTCAGAAGTGTTATTTTTTACTTCTTTTCGTACATTTTTCCTTGCTCTTGATTTCAAAAGAACACTTATTTTTACTTCCACATCCAGTGGAAGTATAGTAACGACAAAAAAATTTAAAAAAATTTTTATTGTTCAAATAGGCTTAGAATGTCATGAAACGTCGAGATTTTAAGTTTGAGCGAAAAAAAATTACTGTCTGTCTATCTGTCGGTCTGTCTGTCGGTCTGTCTGTCTGTCTGTAACTTTTTTTGTGCGCACGTTTACTCAGGAACCGTTTGAGATATTGACTTGAAATTTGGTACACATATGTACTTTAACGAGATCTAGAACTAGATTATATTTTCATCTTATACCGTCGAAGGGTTGGGGGGTAAATTGGGGTAAATTTGGGGTAAATCAAGCAGGTAAGAGTCCATAAAATTGGTATTTAGTTTATATAAGAGAAGCTAAGGTCTCGAAAAAAATTTTGACATTAGTCACCCCCATTACCACCCCCACCCCATTATTAAAGGGGATGAAAAAAAATTGTGATTTAGTGTGTATGCAAGAACCAGAAACCTCAAAATATTTTTTTACTTCATCCACCCCCCACTATTACCCCCTAGCGCCACCCCCGCCCCACTACCGATGTGGGGTATCGTTTTATGGGTTTGTGGGGTAGAGGATTTCAAATATTATATTATTAAAGTTCCATAAATAATTATTTCCACATACAAAATTTTTTCGTTGTGAGTGACTTGGATAGAAAATCTGGATATGGAAGTAGTGATTCCTTGGGCAGCGGTTTTTACTCATCTAATAGAAATGTTTCCTTCTTATGAAATTAAAAGATAGTTTTCGGAATTTTCATCTGCAGTTAAAGTGTATTGGAATTACAATTAATTAATATTTCGTATATATAGAAGGGAAACATTGATTTACTAGGATATTTTCATAAATATTTCAAAATTAATCAAGAAAAAGAAACAAATCTCGATTGTTTCAAAAATGGCTCTAACTATTTATTTTTATCAAACTTTGTGCGTTAGTAGTACATTATAAACCCAACAATTAGTGGAGCGGAATTTAGGTTGAAATGGTTTAAAAAAAAATTTCTTAGTAGAAAGATATGGGACCTAGACCATCCGATAGAGAAAAAAATAACGTATTATATTCCCGGTTGACGACCTTTTCCCTTGTCCGAGACAAAACTTGTGAGCATTTAATTTCAGAAATCACAATTTTTCTTATACCGCGCGCCTGCAACTAAAAAAAAAAACATATTACTCGGAAACTACTGCATTTAGGAACTTTTCACTCAACGATTTAGGTGAATGATTCTAGTTTTGATTGAAAGAGTTTATTGCATATAATAATTCTATATTAGAAAAGTGTAAGTAATTCGACTTATTACATTTTGAAAAAACAATATATGTTTTGCAATAATTGATAAAAATGCGAATGCATTGCTTCACACAGGCATAACTTTTTATTTCATGATATCTATTTTACATTTTTTTTAATTCAACCTCTTCTCTGATGTCTAAGGAACATTTATTTTCTCTCATATAACATGTCGCATTTCACAAATAAAGGTTTTAGAGATATTTGAACACGGCCGTGTCGAATTAGTCAAGTAGCGCATTGCGAGTGGGATAACTGAACTAGCGCGTCGAAAAAGGAAGGACTGACATAATACAATAATACAGATGGAGTATTATTATTATAGTGCCAACCTGCTGTTATGAAATAAAACACAGTTAAGAAAAAAAATAAACTTTAATTACCAATGACTGAATTATTTTTAAATATTTAATGGTTTGGTATTTTTGTCCTATTTACGTCCAAAATTTTTTACCTCATTTGATGTATTTTATGTTACTTGTACTTTTTATACATTTACCCTTTTAATATATTACTATTAACGTTTACAATTTACTTTTAGTAAATTAATCAATTAATTAAGCGCTCCACTTGGTGGTTTTTCAGCTGTATATGACGAGCCTCATCCGTATCTATGTATAAGGCAAAATGTGAATAAAACATTTAATTTGATTAGACTTGATTTGGTTTTTGATGATAAAAAAATTAAATAAAAATGTTCAAAAATCAAGTTCTTCATTAATTGGTTCAATTTGAATGATAACATTACGGCATTCTTTGCACTGCAAGCCGATGCACATTTTAGATTTTTTGACGACATACATGAACATTTTACCGAAATACAATTTTTATCTCTGCAGGAAATATTTAACATATCTCTCATTTCGTCGGGTATGCTTTTGTAGAGAGAACTGGTCGAATACCTTCTTCATGTGATTCCCATCCAAGCTGAAAAATGTCAAACTCCTCAACATTAAGTTTATGACTGCTACATCATAGTTTGCTCTGTATTAAACACCTGAAAATCGAAATATTCATTTAATATAAAAAAAATAAAAATAAACTTGAACCAACCTGAGCACATGCTGCTTAAAAGTATCTTTTGTTGGAGGATGTTCTACTGGCCATTTTAACGACTGTAATGTTATTAGTTTTCTGAGATTATTCAGACCTCAGCATTGTCGTATTTATACAATTTCGCAACAAGCCTGTGTGAAAGCAATACATTAGCATTTTTATCAATTACTGCAAAACATATGTTGTTTTTTCAAAATGTTATAAGTCGAATTAAGACAGTTTTCTAATATAGAATTATTATATGGAACAAACTCTTTCAATCAAAACTAGAATCATTCACCTAAGTGCAGTAGTGTCCGAGTAATATGTTTTTTATTTGCAGGCGCGCAGTATAAGGAAAATTGTGATTTCTAGAATTAAATGCTCACAAATTTTGTCTCGACCAAGGGAAAAGGTCGTCAACCGGGAATCTGATACGTTATTTATTTCCCTATCAGATGGTCTAGGTCCGAAAAAATTTTCTCCTTAAATAAGCGTGCTACACTCGAAAATTCTGCTCTATTAAATATGCCAGTAGTGGTTTTCTCAAAAAATTCACAAAATCGAAAATCTTAATTTTTTTTCAAAAAACGGCTCGATCAAACTAAATCGTCTTATAAACGTTCGGACACCATCTTTACACTTCCAGTTTTTCGAAACCATTAATTCTACAGAAATTAGAAAAAAATGAAATTCGTCTCTAGCATATTTTCACTCAATGTAATACATTCCGAGTTATTTGATAAAAATCGTTTTGAAATGCCTCTTTTTTCAAACTAAAATCCCAATTTTCAAGTCATTATAACTTACAGACTATCAATATGTAAGAAAAGTTGCATAGAGCCTTTTCTTTTCTAAATTTGATTCTTTTTCAGCTTCAATGTTTTTGTTTTTATTTTGGGTACCACCCCACTGGAAAGGGGGAAACTTTCTTTGATACATTTACTATTAAGTTGCCAAAAATAAATGAAATCTAATTCATATGACATTATTCCGAAGTTGAAACTCCTGCTTACTGATTAGGTGATTAAAAATGACGATTGAAAAATGTCTGAGCCTTTTCTCTATCGAGCTTCAGGGAGTTTTATGAGGTTTGCTCAACATTTCTTAGGATTATATCTTTTTAACTACTCAGCAGCTCGTATTTTAGGTGTAGTACACTATCAAGTTTCATCAATAATATTGATTTTGATGAAACTAAAATTATATACCTATTTATTTTTATTGCTACTGTTATTGCAAACTCTAAGAATAAGAGCGAGTTGAAACATTTGGTATGATATTTGTGTTGGCATCACCTGGAGATGATTAAAACTTTTGGTAATAAGTGTTTTGACGTTTGTGGAGGAGTTGTTTGGTAGATAACATGAATATGAATTTTAACATAATTATTCATTTTTAGACCGTCAGTGGATTTACCAGACATGTACAGAATTTGGATGGTATCAAACGACAAACCAGGAAGTACCGATATTTGGTAACAGAAATTCTGTAGATTTTTTCACTAGATACTGTACTGGAGCATTTGGAGAGATATTTAATGATACTTACATAATTGAACAAACCGAACGAACCAATATGGATTATGGTGCATTGAATATCAAAACGTCAAATATAGTTTATGTTCATGGTAGTTTTGATCCTTGGCATGCTGCAGGATTAACAGAAACTACGAATCCAGAATCACCAGTAATATTAATTAATGGTTGGTATTGTTTTTATATGTTTATTTATTTATTTATTTATTTATTTAAGAAACAGGTCACCCAACAGACAGTCGAGCTGCCCAATGACAGGGTGACACAAAGTTCAAAAAAAGGAAATAATTACAAATTGCAGAATGCATGTTCTATAAAGCCTAAATATGGTACTGAAACCCTAACCTATACGTAACATTTGATCTAAAACTAAAAAACTAAATAAGTAAAAACAGAGTAATCAAAACATATTACATTTGAAAAGGATACATTTAAATGAATGCAATTATGAAAGTAAACAACTACGACACTATCGACTTAAGTACTTTTTCAGACGTGATTTAAAAGACCTGAAATTTAGGTGGTATATATCTAATTCATAACTATTATAAGAAGATACATTATTGTACGCAGAGGAATATCGTATAAGTGGAGAATTTGACAGGAAATTTGTATTATAACGCTTAGTTATTAATGTGTTTCTAATTCTACATAAATATGAATTGCAATTTAAGTTAAAATAGTTTACACAAAATGGAGAATCAATCATATTATTAAAAATTTTATAAATAAAACAAATATCAAAGTAAACTCTTTTAGATGACAAGGAATGTAAATTATAAAAAGTTAAGTTATTTTTATACGAGAAATAATACCTGTGTCTATTAAACCTATAATTCAATGCATTAATGAGTTTCTTTTGAACTTTATCTATTCTAGAAATGTATTTGTGGTACATTTAATTCCATATGGTTGAAGTATATTCTATGATTAGTAGAATCTGTGCCCTAAATAAAAGAATTATGGGTGATGTCTTTTTGAAGCCCCTTATTGCTCTGAACATAAATCCTAGATAACGTAATGCCTTTTTTACGATGTGATCGATATGATTTTCAAATGATAATTTCGAATATAACAATAATCCCAAATCTTTAACTACATTAACTGACTTAATTTGATTCTTGTTTAAGCATAAAGTAAAAGATGGAGGATTCAAACACCTTGAAAATAAAATACAGAAACATTCGCCACTGAATTTATTCTTTTAGAAATTTTTAAGTTATGTGCGTAAACAACATGCTTAGAAGTTGTGAAACATTTATGAGCATCATTGATGAAAATATTGAAAAGCAGGGGCCCCAGATGAACTCCGGATGTCACATTTATGCAGTCAGACTTAAAATTGTTTATAGCAACATATTGTGATCTATTATTAATATAGAAGGAAAGTAGCATCAACAGTTGACTGCGCACACCGAAATTTCTAAGTTTTATAATAGTGTGGGATGATCAACTTTATCCAATACTTTTGAAAAATCGGTGTACACAGCACATACTGAAGCGCTATCCTCCATGGTTTCAAATATATCTTGTACGTAAGGTGCTAAGTTAGTCATCACATGTTAACGACCTTCCAAGTCCCGTCAATGACTCTTTAGTTTTGCAGATCTAGATTTACTTAAATGCGGGAGAAGGAACCCGAACATCCGAGTGGAAATTTTATATAAAATTTCAGTCTGAAATTATTTTTTAATCGTGTTACTTTTATTAACGTTCTGGCGGAGTTTAGTCATAACTTCTGCGTCACTCAACCACTCAACCCAAAAACATAGAAAGAACAACACAATAACGTTTCCTTGCGATATTGTCATCTGCCGTAGCTCTAACTCGAACTCAAGAGAGTTAACAGCAACTGACCGTGTTGCTTGACTCATCATCATCATCACACATCAGTGGAAGGAACAAATTCAGCCATATTATCGCCCCACTTATTATTGGTTATTATTATTATTATTATTTGAAAAGAAGCATCATAGCCATCATACCTACAGCCACCAGATCTTACTAAACAGAATATTGTCTAACAGCAAAAAAATGATAAATTATTGGTTTCTAGAAAAATTGGATAATAGCTAAATAAATAAATAAATAAATAAATAAAGAGAAAAAATAAAGAAAGCAGATATCTAGACAACTTTACGCAAATTGATCATTTTTCTAACTTGTAAAGAAGCAAAAGTTAGCATTTATGATTACATCTACTATGTTTCGTTAAATTTTTTTGAAGAACATTGTTTTCATATTGGCTTGTCGATGTTTCCATATTTTTAAAAGACAGATCGGTTAATGAACTCAACATTCTGTAAGTTGTCTGAAATGCTTTAGTACTAGTTAATTTACAGAATGCTCAATATACCTATCAGTGTGCATGCATAAAGTCTGGTGAATAGATGAAATTGCAGAATGCCTGCCTTCGTATATTGAAACATTTCTTAGATTATCATTAACAACACAAATGAAGGGGCGAGCGCAGCTCTTATCTTTTCTTGTCTATACTCATGTATACTCGATACGAAAAGTTAAGCCACATGAATCGTGGATAATGCTTGGGTGAGTAATCTCCACACAGCGACCTCATATTTTGTATCAGCTTAGACGCAGAAACTGTGCAATATTTGGCGAGGATTGCATAGTGGATATGCCATCCTTCGAAGGGGATGTAAAGGAGTCAGTTCCCTGTCTATTAAAAGTTAGACAAGTACAATTTTTCGACAATTAAGAGGTTCATCAAAATTTCCAGGTTGAAGGTAGCTCGTCTCCTGGTATCCATGGTTGGCCTTATTCTTGGTAATAGACTGACAATAAATAAATAAAAATAAAATAAATCACTCATATAAGAAAGTTTATGGCTGACTATATGTGAAATTTTATAATTAATATTGATTTTAATATTTTAGGTACAGCCCATTGCGCAAACTTTTATGAAGCTTCAGAAGAGGATTTGCCTCAACTCACAGCTGCCAGAGAGGAAGTTGATAGGTTAATTGGAGTTTGGTTGGGAATAAACTCAAAGTAAATCCAATAACAAGTCCTATTTAAATAAATTGTTATATTGTGAACAGCTAACTGTCCTAAACAAGAAACCTTTAAGAAATTGAAAATATAGTGAAATATTAATTACATACAAAAAGAAATTGAATTTTATTGATTTAAGTCTAAAATACGTTCGTAGGATCCACTTGGTTATATTTTTAAAATCTTTATACCTATACACTAGATTAAATCAAAGAAAAAACCTATTAGTGCAGTTGAATTGATTATTTTCGGCGATAACAGTCCACCTGAAACTTTATTGTTGATTCTTATGTATTATAACCTCCTGATAAGAAAAAAATATTTCCGCCCAAAAATTCCTTGTGCGTCAAAAGTTATATGCACTTTTTTGCGCGCTTTTACGGATTTTCAACTTATCTGCTTAATATATCTTAGTATTAGTAATTTTAAAAATGCTGGCTTATTTGGAATAAAATTCTTAAAAATATAGACCTGTTCGGTATGTATTGGTCAATCCGCCATCTTGGATAAAAATAGAAAACACCAAAGGCTGCCGAAAAATATCTTTTCTATAAGAAGGATTAATTTCATCAAAGTTGGCAAAACTCAATTATGGTCAAAATATAGCACTAATCTCGGACGCCGTGTGTCAAACAGAACCATCAGAGATGGCGGACGAAATAAAATTTTTAATTCTTTGTCAATTATCAAGGAGGCATTGTACGTCACTTTTTTTTTCGGTTGTACATTCTTTTATGTACTTTTAGAGATAGAGTTCATTTTTTTTAATTTTCAAAAAAGTGCATTTTTACAATATTTAAAAATGCATTTTCTTTGACTCTCCCTTTTTTCACTCAATTTTCATCAAAACAAGATGAAATATACTATAGAAAGTCTCGTATAACTTAAAAAATTTAATACAAAATGAAACTTCATTTATTTGAAAAGAAAATTTATTAAGCATGCGCATGGTAATAATAATAATATATATGAATATATGACCAATAATCAGAACCAAGCAGTCATGACTAGAGTAGTAGTAGTAGTACTATGTTAATTTTAGGTATATTGATATAAACTATTAAAAAGTAATTTTGAACAATCAAATTATGTAATAACTTTCAAAAATAATATTAATGACTTACAAATTCTTATTAGATCTAGGCTGATAATATTAAATCTATCAAATAACTATAACTTATTCCTCCTCTAGGTAATTCAACGTCCTTAATTTCTATTATGATTGGTTATTCCAACTCAAAGCATTATACAAATATATAGTCTGCCTTCTTAAAATTATACGTTCTCTATTTCAAGTTAGTTGAAAAAATTGTCTAATTTGCATCAATATTAGAAAGTCTTACATAATATTAAAGATGGATGGTGCCATATGCTTTAACTGAAGGTGAATTGATTTGCATTATTTTTCAGTAAATATTATTAATATAATAATAACCAAATCATGCACGTGTCTTTCGTATTTTACTGCATTAGTGTAAAAAATAAAAAAAAAAATTAGTAAATCTATGATGAAATAAGTTTTCCTTTTATCCAAATTTAAAAGTTATGAAAGTTAAAGTAAGGGTAAAAATAAAAGTTAACTTAAAATTAAAGTAAATATATATCGCTGCTTGTTTGAGGTTGAGAGGCCGCGCAGTGGGGTTTATTTTGAAGAAGGAATTAATCCCAGTATATTCGGATATCGGATGTGTATCCCTTGTCTCTAAATATATAGACCCTCTCACACAAGGCTCCAGAGCCTTCAAGGATAAAGGGGGCCGCATTACTGGAGGTGTTTATCATTATATCATTATTAATGTGAAACTATTTATTATAACAATATTTATTGCGGTAATTCACTGTCGGTTTCAAAATTACAAATATTATTAATATCATCTTCATCGTCACTTAGATTTTGTTCGATATTTTCCTCTTTCATATCATTACATACTAGTGGAAGACCAGACCCTCTGAATTCGACACCCTCTATACAACTCGCGAACACCCACCTAAAAAATAGGTAATCTGATGTAAAATAACATGCTAAACTTGATTTTTGAATTCGCCCATTGATTTGAGATTGCCAAAATGACCAAATTGGCAATGTTCTAAAAAAAATAAAAATTATGTGTTATTTTTTGTATTTCATATAACACGTCATATATTTTTTATTTTACTTCTGAATTTTTAAATTTTTTTACATAATATTCTCTAACTATTCTTTGATATGTTGAAAGTAAAAAACTTTACCTAAAAAATAATTAGTTGGCAAAAAAAAATAACAACTTTTCTTTGACGCAAAATCTTTAAAATTTGCAGAGTAAAATGTCCGATCGAGGTATCTTTTTTATTTTTAAAGTTAGGTGCCTACTATAATCGAAGAAAATGTTCCGAATGAACTAAATAAAATCTTTTATAAGAAGTTTTTTTTGAAATTTTGCTCCCTTATCGAAATATTCATTGTTTGTTTCAGCGTCCGAACGAAGGCGCGCTACTATGAATCGGCCGCAATCGCATCTAGAGCTAAACGCAGGCACGTGCCGGGTGATTATTATTTTCCAGGGTCCATTTATGTTAAGTTGAAAGTGCTTTTTGTCTCAGTCCTTATATTTAGTGTGTTATAAACACATAGTTTGGCATAAATTATAATTACTCGGATAGAAAACAAGCTAAAAACGTACTCTTCGCCTGTTCACTGGATTTTTATATAATTGTTATACATTCAATAGGGTACTTTCGCAGTTTTTTGTAAATAATGTTATTTTTAGACATTTTTAATTTTATAGTACGATCTTAGTTGGTAAAAGACTTGGTAAAAAAAACTATACCAAACCCCATTTGGGTTTCGATCCCATCACCCTTGGATTCCGAATCAAAAGAACTACACCACCACCTTACACGTAAAAGAATGTAAATTTTTTACATTATAAGACACGAGATAAAATCATATTTTCACGGTTGTATATTACATTATGAAATGTATATTTGTAAAATATATAAATATTTAGATATTAAAATGAAATATCATTTCACCAGATTTCTATTCAATTACAAAAACATAAAAATTAAAAATTTTTTTTTTCAAATTTACATCATTAATAACATTTTTATTTACCGATCGATTTTGTTCAAATAGGGTTCTTCCTCTAGCTAACACTAATTTACTCTCCAAATTTCAGTACAATCGGAATTTTCTTTCTTGAGTTATCGTGCTTACAAGAAACGTGACGGACAGACGGACAGACGGACAGACGGACAGACGGACAGACGGACAGACGGACAGACGGACATTCTGAAAGTTGTTCAGAATTCGTTCACTAACACAATGGTATGAAAATGTTTTGTCTGCGAGCGATATTTACGGTTTTAGAAATGTACCGATCAAATGCAAAATTCGATGACATTTCTGTGGCTCTAAAACAATATTTAGAACAGAAAAATTTATTTTTATCACTAAATCCAGTTTACCATGCACAATGTAGAAGATCGTATACCCGAACTGCTTATAAAAAAAAATCAGAAATTGTAAATCCTAGTACAAAGTACAAGTAAAAAGGACATTTCTGCAATGTGCTATTTACAAGACAGCCTACCAAATTAAGTCCAGAATTCCAAATGTTTTAGATTTTGGATGGTACCTAAAGGAGGAAATCTTATTTCCAAAGATGATTTCAAAAAGCCCAAAACCCAATTTTATTGAGTTAACTCCATTTTGTAAATGTAAATTATATAACTGTACTACAAGCTGCAAGTGTAGCAAAGCAAACGTGCAATGTAACATAAGTTGTTTATGCGAAGGAAAATGTAATCTTTAGTACCCACTTGCTGTTATAATTAATGAAAACATATTTTTTAATGTGTATGTTTCGAGATTATCTACATAATTTTATAACATTTAATTGCAAATAGAAACTAAATAATCCGTAGACTCATTTTATCGCTTAAACGACACCATAGATGGGCGACGTTAACAGAAGTTATGCTTTAAATTAATGCGGACGAGTTGCGCGGCCGCATTCAACAGCGCCATCACGTTACATGAGCCGAATTTCAAAAAAATCTCTTTATAAAAAAGTTTGTTTAAAGTATATGGAACATTTTTCTCGTTTATATTATAACTCTATCTTAAAAAATAAAAAAGTTTCCTCGATCGGGTATTTTTCAATGCAAATTTTAAAAAACCGCGACAATAGAGGGTAATTATATTTTTTTTAGGCACTATATTATTAGTTACACTATATTCTTTGACGTCAGCCTGTCCAAGAATATTGGAGGGATAATGTGTAAAATATTGATCTAAATCGGCATTAAAATAAAAAAGATATGATGTGTTATGTGCAAAACAAAAATTAACACATAATTTTAAAATTTTTCAAAAAATTTGCGAATTGACCGATTTGGCAATCTCGAATTAACGGGCGAACTCAAAAATCAAATCTAGAAGGTCATTTTACATAATATCATCTGTTTTTTAGGTGGGTGTTCGCGAGTTGTATAGACTACTTTTAAAATGCTTCCTACAGATTGGCTGCTCTCCGACTATACTTGCATAGCACAATCATCATTCTCTTTATTCTCACTATATACAATATACAATTTCACTTTCATCTTCATTTCTATTCTCATGTCTCCTCTCACTATTAGTTTCATTACCGTCATATGATATAATTTCACTGCATTTCTCATCGATAACCGATTCATCAAAGGCAGAAAAAGCATTGGCACAATTATTTCCTTTAAAATTGACATATAGAATATAGAACATTTCATATTCAGTTTTCTGCAGTTGCATTGATTATTTTTACAGCCTTTCTTACATTTACAAGAAATATCACTTAATAAGTTTTTAGGAAACTTTCACTCGTAACATCAGGCATTAAGCCATTCTTAGTTTTAAGCCACCCGAATTGTAACGGATATTTCGCAGAATCTAACCATTTTTGGACTTGGAAATAGACTCTTAAGGTTAGGATTTTGCAGAGTGAGAGGGAAATATGCGTTTATTTTCGGTTTATTATAAATATTTAAAAAACCAAACATAGTATAATCTTTAAAACTGTTTTAAATAGTTGCTATTGTTCTAACGAATACAACTATATATATTTTTTGTTGCAAATTTTTGTTTTACTTGAATATCGTAGTTTATTGGTGAAAATAGTTATTTCATTATTAGAATATGGCATTTAACTATAAACAAAAATTATGACAAACACTGTATGTGGTTGTATTCCTCACTATAAAGCAATGGGAAGTATCTGAAACTATTTTAAAGATTATACCATTTATGATATTTTAAATATTTATAATAAACCGAAAATAAATGCATATTTCCCTCTCGCTCTGCAAAATCCTATCCTTAAACAGTGTTTTTCTATTACCTCTTCAGTAGGTGGAATAGCAGACATTTTTCATGTCGTATTAAGGGTGCAGTTTTTAAAACGTTGAAATCGCAAGTCATTAACTTTCATATTTGCTTTTGGATCAAATTATAGAGGTTTCTAATGTCAGTTATGAACGTGTCTCCCGATGTTCCATAGATTTTAGTATTACACAGGTCTGCGAGGTTTTGTTGTTGGGCAGATGGGGGTCATTTCCGAAGTAATTTTTCGCGCTGAATCCGAATCTGTCCTCAGAATTGGTCCATCATGTCAGGATTTTGAAATATTTGAGGTTAAGTACTTAAAAAATGGCTTTTTTAGCAACTTTTGAAGTTATGTATAAAACTAAAACAAAATTTCAGCTTATTTTTAATAAATACATCATTTAGTACCACCATTCCTCTTTAAAATAAGCTTTCGAATAGTCATCTACGATGTTTCCTCGCAAAGTTATAGCCATTTTAAGGTGACATGAATTTGAAACCATGTTCCCTACAACCCAACAATCTTAACCAAACGACTCTAAACGAATCAAGATTTAACACAACAGAAGGGATAACCCAACAATCTTAAACAAAAGTTTGATTAAGATTGTTGGGTTGTAGGGAATATGGTTTCAAATTCATGTCACCTTAAAATGGCTATAACTTTGCGAGGAAACATCGTAGATGACCATTCGAAAGCTTATTTTAAAGAGGAAGGATGATACTAAATGACGTACTTGTTAAAAGTAAGCTGAAATGTTTTTTGAGTTTTATACATAACTTCAAAAGTACTTAACCTCAAATATTTCAAAATCCTGACATGATGGGCCAATTCTGAGGCCAGATTCAGATTCAGCGCGAAAAATTACTTAGGAAATGACATTCAGCTGCCCAACAACATTCATGACCTCTTTATTCGCAGACCTGTGTATTAGCCATGCTTAGAGGAATTAAGCATAAAAAATGTTACATGGAATGAAAGCTAAGGACTTCTTCTTCAACATGGCTTTTACCGATATCGATAATGTGAATAGTGTTGTTACAATCGCAGCAAACACAAAAATAGTTTTTGTTCGGCCCTTAATTGGCTAAAGTTAAAATATATTTTTTTAAATGGTAAATTTTGAAAATTTCTTTTATGATATTAATATTTCATTTTGTTTCAATGAAAACTGGGTGAAAAATAGGAAGGTTAAAGAAAATGCATTTTTGAAAATAATTGAAAAAATGCACTTTTCCGGAAATTAAAAAAAAATGAACTCTATCCCCTAAAAGTATATAAAATAACGTACAATCGAAAAAAAATGACGTACAATGTCTCCTTGAAAATTAACGAAGAATTAAAGATTTTATTTCGTCCGCCATCTTGGACCGTTCTATTTGATATACGGCGTCCGGGATTAGTGCATTATATTTAATCATAAATGAGTTTTATTTTTGCCAACTTTGGTGAATTTACTCCTTTTATAAAAAAGATATTCAACTTTGATTTTTTCGGCAATTTTTGGTGTTTTCTATTTTTTCCCAAGATGGCGGATTGACCAATACATATCGGACAGGTCTATATTTTTTAGAAATTTTATTTCAAATAGGCCAGTATTTTAAAAATTCCCATCCGATTACTAGTACAAAATATATTAAGCAGATATGTTGAAAATCCGTGAAAGCCCGTCAAAAAGTGCATGTAACTTTTGAGGCACAAGGAATTTTTGGACAGAATATTTTTTTCGTAATCAAGAAGTCATAATAGATAAGAATCAACAATAAAATTTCAGGTGGAATGTTGTCGCCGAAAAAAATTAAATTACATCAATTCGACTGTATTTATATAATAGCTTTTCTACTAGAAATGGGTTAGTTAAGTTAGTTCCCCCAATTTGTTTTTTTCTTAAAAGAACCCAAAAATAATAGCTAGCGCCCCCATTCATTTTCAAGTTATTAACTTTTGAAAATGGGGGAAACACTAAGGGCCAGTTGTATGAACTAAGATGAGCCAAGTTCAACTTGAACCAAGGTCAAAAGCCATGGTTACAATTATTATAACAATCGTAACCTTGGCTTTTGATCTTGGTTCAAGCTGAACTTGGCTCAACTTAGTTCATACAACTGGGCCTAAGTTTATGCTTTTTGGCCACATTAACAAAGAAATGCGAAAATAGTCTCAAATTGTAAAGAACAGGGGGGCGGGGGGAGAGGGTTTCAAGTAGTCAAGGATCTACAAAATTAATTATTACGGTTACTGTAATATTATTTTTGAAAAGGTACTGGGTTTGTTCAGTACCTAATCAAAATATTTTATTTAAAGAAATTCTATCTTAATTGACATCTTAAACGATTACCCTTAATGCATTCATTTGTTAGAAATTCAGCCAATCTGAATTGAGCAAGAAATTACATGAATGTAGAACTTACATCAGATTTAACAAAAACAAATGTCAAGTTCACCAGTTCAAGCATTAAAAAAAACCAAAGGCATGAAAACTTGCCAGTCAGTTCAAGTCAAAGTGCATTTTTTGTACCAAGTCGACTACATACATACTCTCCATTGCATTGTGGTTGAGATATACGTTTTGTAAAGGAGGCGTCCGCCCTTGCTATGTTTGGTAGCCAGATTCTTATATATATGAATAGATAGGTTCTTGCACAATTACGTTATATACGTTTTGGATTAAACCAGTAAATGGTATTATTTGAACATTTGCATTTTCTTGATTCAATAATTGACTTTAAGTCTAACTTCTCGGCATCTTTTGTGTGTTAGTTCGACAACTGAGTGAAAGGGGCCCTCAAAAGGCTCACACGTCTGCCATTCAGAATATCGATCAGTTTAGAGAAGATGAAGAGAGGAAGTCTAAAAAAGTAATTAGGATATCCAGAGGTGATAGATCAATAAGCAGTGTTAGAGATAATACCAGTGTTTCGTAATCAGAAGGAAACTGTGGAGAGAGAAGTTAGCAATTCACGGTAAGTAGTACTACCTTTCTTGTCTATTATAGGACCCTGGTTCAAGGTCGACTCTTATAACTTAACGGAACTCCACTGAGAGTAGAAATTAACCACCTAAAGTCAAAGAAGGGAGCGCGGCTGGCGCCCTTAATAAAATAAATAGTGCCACGTCCTTCAGACGACGGTGGTTAGTTCGTCTATAATTCCAGTGATCATGGAAAGTGACTTAGGCAGTTTTCCTAATCATAACGGTGTCAACAAGCAATCTTAAATACGCAAACTCCAGTGTAGTGCCCGTACCGTATGAGTTAGCGAGCCGTTCCCATGTCAGGGGCCATTTAAAAAGCGGGACACAGACCTAAGCGTGGCCGTGGCGGTGGCATTGATTATAAAACATTTTCTCATAACAGTGGAATGTTTGGGAGAAGAAACAATATTTCTCGCAACTTACAAGAGCAGGAGAGAAAGATAAAACGTTAATATTTTGCTATATTTATTTCCAATTATTACTAGAAATTTTAGGAGAAAAAAATAGAAAAATATGGGTTCATGAGATCAACATGGATCGCAAAGAATATTTGGGTCCTTCAAATGACTAAGTATTTCATAGTTTTTACATGAGCAATAAACTTTTCTATTGTTTTCGCTGTCAGTTTTGAACGTTACTGCCAGAGGCCTGCTGCCAAATATAACCTGCTATATGTTTGCTCGCCACCGCAAAGTTGCCGCGCGGTAGAACGTAACCATATCGGTCTGACCAAAGGCAGATCGATGGTTAGTGTGAATACTACTATTTAACTATGTGTGTTATATTTGATCGCCACATGGTCGCCACCGCCCCGCCCCGTACTGCCACCGTCATCGCTGGTCTGTGCCCCGGTTAAACTGGCTGAAAGCGTTTTTAAAGAGCTCATCTTTCTCGACCTTTTTTTTTGTCTTTCTGTCTATAATAATAACCGAAATTGTAATACATGCATCCGAAATTTGGGGCACACTGTATACATGTCGCAGAAAATATGTAAAAATTAGAAATCATAAATAATTCCTTTTCAAATTTGCCAAAGACATCTACAATCTACATACTGTGGAAGTATATACTTTGTAATGGTCCTTCAATTACTTATTACTTACACATCCAGTGGAAGTATAGTAACGTAAAAAAATTTGAATATGTTTATTGTTCAAATAGGCTTATATGTCATGAAACATCGAGATTTTAAGTTTGAGCAAAAAAAAAATTTCTGTTCTTTCGGTCTTACTCTGGAACTGCTTAAGATATTGGAATTGAAATACACGTATGTATTTTAATGAGATCTGTAACTAGATTATTTTTTTATCTTATTTCGTTGAGGGGTTGGGGGTAAATTGGGGTAAACAGGTAAATCAAGCAAGAGACCATAAAATTTTATATAGTATATAGTATATATGTATAAGAGAAATTAAGGTAAAAAAAAATGTTTGGCATTAGCCACCTCCATTACCACCCCAACCTCATTATTAAAGCGAGTGAAAAAAATAAAATTATGAATTAGTGTGTGTACAAGAAACAAAGGCCTCAAATTATTTTTTCCACCCTCACTAAGGCTAAGGGTTATTGTGTGACGATTACGCAGGTTGTACTATCTATGGCGTACTGGATTCGAGCCCCAGCCCCGGCACTGACAATGTCGGGGGTGTGGATGTATGTCTGTGTTTTGTCAAATGTGTAAGCCACTTCCGGACAGCCTTGGCTTTGGATTTCGTATGTGGTTTTTTATAAAAAATTAAAATCTTTCTATTAAAATATAAAATAATAATCCTATGACATTATTTTATTCACATACTGAACGCAAATATATTGTACACCAAATATTAATGATAGTATATGTTTTGTCTCCAGTCATGAAAAATGTATGTGCGTTTAATTTCAATAGATATCAAAGGAGAAAGAAAAAAATCTCAAATATAAACTTTGACCACTAAATATTTCATTTAAACATTCTACATTCAAATGAGTAACTATATTCGATTAGATATTAAATGATAATAACCAATAATCCAATAAGTTGAGTGGTTTATTAGATTGTTTTATTTCTCATTAGGTTTCTTAAACGATTAGTGGCTACTTGTGACATAGGGTACTTTACCGTAATTTAATAAATTATTATTATTTTTGTAAACAAAATGCAAACGATTTTATTAATTTATGTGGTGGTTCTTGTGAATGGTATAAAGGCATTAAGTTTCATTCAGCCAGGACGTTTACTAAAAAGTTATCCTCCTCCACCACCAGAAAGTTATCGAAAACAAAGTGCAGCAATCAGCGTAGGAGAGTTTATTCAAAAGTTAGACCACTATGATCCAACAAATAGAGCAACGTGGTCGCAGGTAGGACTTTATGTCATGATTTCATTAATAAAATGATTCATAACGACTAAATATACCCTTATTTCTTATGAAAGCGTAGAAGGGCCACAATATTTTTTTCCTTATATTCAGATTTTAAAATTATATTACAACAAAATTCCGAGTTTAAAGTCGGAATTTAAGAAGTTTCCGCCTTTAACTATGTATATGAGGCAATTCACGTAACTTCTATATACAGGGTGTTTGGTAATGCGATGCTGAAACTGAAAACGGAGGTACAGGAGGTTATTTGGGATCTATATGACCAAACATACTTAAATGAAAAATGTCACCATTTTGTTTATAATGCCGATTTTGTACTTTTTTTTTTAAATCCCCATTTTTTATCATATATGCAATTGCTAAGCATTAAATTAAATTTTTTATACTCTGAAAAGTTTTTTCCTTTATCTGAAATAAACTACCAAAAGAGAAAAAATTTAAAAGCTGGTATCAAAAATTTAATTTAGTGCCTAATAATTGCATGAATTATAAAAAATGGAGGTATTGAAAAAACTACAAAATCGGCATTATACAAAAAACCGTAGCCTTTTTCACAGGAATGTTTGGTCATGTAGTTGCCAAATAACTCCCTGTATCTTCCTGTTCAGTGTCGGCATCGCTTTATAAAATGCCCTGTATATCGAAGTTACATGAACTCCTGAACTCCTCATAGGCATAGCTAACGAAAAGAAAATTTCTTAAATTCTGACTTTAAACTTGGAATTTTGTTAAACTCTGACTTTAAAGTCCGAATTTTACAAAATTTTTAAAGTCGGAATTTTGTTATATTCCGACTTTAAACTCGGAATTTAAGAAAAAAAATATAAAATCTATTGTAGCTCTTCTACGTTTTCATAATTTTTCATAGTAGTGAGAGTTGTTACTAGTTTTTTTTTTTTTAATTTAGTTGTGTTTTTATAAAGACGTTTATCTGCATGAATCGGAATATTGTCACAAAATATAATACCTATTCATAATATAGTATATTTATTATAGTCGTTTAAAACAGTGCCTTTTCAACGATTGTTTTGGAGGGGGGAGGCATTTTTATTGTAGAAATGGAATCTATATATTATTAGAAAGTACAGCAAAGGTTGTTCCAATCTGGGAGGTGAGCGATTTTTGGAAATTAAGTTTTATTTTTCTGAAATCGATCGGAATGTTTACTTTTTCGGCGCAATTTCAGATCCTAAAATATGCTATTTTAGTATTTTTAAAAGCTTTTATTTAACTTGCATTGTTTGTATCTATGAATGTATGTTAGTTTGTTTAGGTGAAATCTTGCAAGCTCAATTTAGACTAATTCTAATTAAGCTAAAGCTTTGAAATATGGCACACATGTATAAGTCCGGTGACAATGCAACGCAGTATAGCCATTATCGGTCTAAATTCAATATGGCGGACGTCCCAAGATGGCAGATCGCCTTTCTCTTCACAACCCCCTTGATATGGGTATCAAATGAAGGGGTTTGATAAGTAAAATACGATAAACTACGTGACGTCATTCTAAATTCAATATGGCGGACGTCCCAAGATGGCGGATCGCCTTTTTCTTCACAACCCCCTTGATATGGGTGTCAAATGAAAGGGTTTGACGAGTAAAATACGATAAACCATGTGACGTCATTCTAAATTCAATATGGCGGACGCCCCAAGATGGCGGAGTATCTTTTTATTCACAACCCCCTTGATATGGGTATCACATGAAAGTGTTTGAGTAAAATACGATAAACTATGTGACGTCATTCTAAATTCAATATGGCGGACGTCCCAAGATGGTGGATCGCCTTTTTCTTCACAACCCCCTTGATATAAGTATCAAATGAAAGGGCTTGACGAGTAAAATACGATAAACCATGCAACGTACAGTTTATTTTTATATATTTATAATAATATTGATTGCGATTTCAGAAAAAATAGTATGTGTACCCCGTAGTAAAGACACATTCCCGGACTTCGATGCTTGTTGATGTCCGGGAAGTATTGCTTTTACTACTAGATACACAATGTACTATTTTGAAAAACATGTTTTTTTCTTGATTCCTTTATTAATATTTTAGGTTCTGTTCATTAGATCAGGCCAAACAAAAAATTGAAATGTTCATAAACAAATTATGGACTGCATAGGTCCCACTGATCTGCCAGTTAGTTTTTTCCAAAAAAGTAAAAACCACGAAAGTTTATGATTTTACATAAATAAAATTACCCTCGGCAATTACTAAAAAATTAATAAATACTTTTTAATGAAACTTAGTACGTCTCATAGATATAAACTATTTTGCAAAATTAAAAATAAAAATATTTATTATTTTCTCCAAAAAAAACTAGATTTTTGAAAAATTTTTGGAGCTTCACAAAAGATTGCCATTTGAACACACATTAAGTCTTTTATTTTCTTAAATTTTAGCTTTTTGAACGAGCTTTACAATTGTGCTAAAAATGTTTTTTTATATTGTATAATTACATTTCATAGATTTTTATAAAATGCATTTTTTGTAACGTGTTCTTTTATCGCAAAAATTTATTTAACCCAATACCTTTATCATGTGTTAGAAGTGCTTCAAAAATCAAACAATTGGAAAAAATATATATAGGAATTTCTATATCAACTAGAACCGATGAACAGAACCTGAGATTTCAGAAAAACGAAATAAAAAAATGAAAACTTAATTTCAAAAAAATGCTCACCTCTCATATTGGATAAAACTTTATTATAACTTCCTGATAACATACAGATTACATTTTCACAAAAATTACCCCCCACCCCCCAAACAATAATTGAAATTGTATTTTTGATATTTAATTTTGTTCGACTATTAGTAAAAAACTGCATTACAGTTATTATTTGTGAATTCATATGTACTTTAAATTTAAAACAGTGTATTCTTTTCAATTAACAAAATCAATTTCAAAGTATTCTTGGAGTGTGTAAGGTCGTAAGTTTAAAAGTAATTTTTCACATTCATACTTTCTTATCTTTAGTGCAAGATTACTACAGTCGAATTGATTTGGTTTAATTTTTTTCGGCGACAGCATTCCACCTGAATTTTATTGTTGATTCTCATGTATTATGACCTCATGATTACGAAAAAGAATATTTGCGTCCAAAAATTCCTTTTGCGTCCAAGAATTCCTTTTGCGTCCAAGAATTCCTTTTGCGTCAAAAGTTATTATATGCACTTCTTGACGCGCTTTCGCGGATTTCCAACTTATCTGCTTAGTATATCCAGTACTAGTAATCGGATGGGAATTTTAAAAATGCTGGGTTATTTGAAAGAAAATTCTTAAAAACATAGACCTATCCGATATGTATTGGTCAATCCGCCATCTTGGAAAAAAATAGAAAATACCAAAAATAGCCGATAAAATCAAAATTGAATATATTTTCTAAAATAAGAAGTAATTTCATCAAAGATGACAAAAATAAAACTCATTTATGGTCAAATATAATGCACCAATCCCAGACAACGTATGCCAAATAGAACGGTCAAAGATGGCGGAAGAAATAAAATTTTTAATTCTTCGTCAATTATTAAAGAGAATTGTACGTCATTTTTTTTTTGATTGTACGTTATTTTATGTACTTTTAAGGGATAGAGTTTTTTTTAATTTTCAAAAAAAGTGCATTTTTACAATTTTCAAAAATGTATTTTCTTTGACCGTCCTTTTTTCACCAAATTTTCATCGAAACAAAATGAAATATACTATAGAAAGTCTCGTATAATTTCAAAAATTAATACAAAGTGAAACTTCATTAATTTGAAAACGAAATTTGTTAAGCATACGTATGGTAATAATAATAATATATAAAAACCGCTGCCCAAGGAATCACTACTTCCACATACAGATTCTCTATCCAAGTCACTCACAACGAAAAAACTTTGTATGTGAAAATAATTGTTTTTGGAACTTTAATAATATAATATTTGAAATCCTCTACCCCAAAAATCCATAAAACGATACCCCACATCGGTAGTGCGGTGGGGGGTGGTGATAGGGGGGTGATAGTGGGGGGTGGATGAAGTAAAAAAATATTTTGAGGTTTCTGGTTCCTGTACATACACTAAATCACAATTTTTTTTCATCCCCTTTAATAAGGGGGTGGGGGTGGTAATGGGGGTGGCTAATGCCAAAATTTTTTTTGAGACCTTAGCTTCCCTTGTATATACTAAATACCAATTTTATGGACTCTTACCTGCTTGATTGACCTATTTACCCCAAATTTACCCCAATTTACCTCCCAACCCTTCGACGGAACAAGATGAAAATATAATCTAGTTCTAGATCTCGTTAAAGTACATATGTGTACCAAATTTCAAGTCAGTATCTTAAACGGTTCCAGAGTAAACGTGCGCACAAAAAAAGTTACAGACAGACCGACAGACCGACAGACAGACAGACCGACAGACAGACAGAAATTTTTTTTCGCTCAAACTTAAAATCTCGACGTTTCATGACATTTTAAGCCTATTTGGACAATAAAAATTTTTAAAAATTTTTTTGTCGTTACTATACTTCCACTGGACGTGGAAGTAATATATGATCAATAAATAATCAGAACCAAGCAGTCAAGACTAGAGTAGTATTATTTTTTATGAGTATGCCGGTGAACAGAATAGCACTAAGAATAACGAGCGCACTCGTAGTTTAAAAAAAATGTTTGCGTAGTTATTTCAATCACAGGTGACATTATGAAATCCTCGGTTAGTCAAAAGAAATGTCTAGCTAATAGTAAAAATAAGGATAGCTTTATAAAATTATTGCGCAAAGAGTTAATAGAAAATGACTTTAACGTTAAAATATGCAGAGAAGACGCCGATACTACAATCGTTAAAACTGCTATTGATTTAAGAAGCTAGGACAATCAAGTTATAACAGTTGGTGAAAATATGGACCTTTTGGTTATAATGACTTAACTAGCATGGAATCATCATAAAAAAATATCTATTTTTACAAACCTAAGATTAATAAAATAATTGACAAATCTTATGGTGAAAATAGAATTGTCTGCAATTCCACCTGCTGAAGAGGTAATAGAAAAACACTGTTTAAGAGTATATTTCCAAGTCCAAAAATGGTTAGGTTCTGAGAAAGATCCGTTACAATTGGGGTGGCTTAAAACTGAGAATGGTTTAATGCCTGATGTTATGAGTGAAAGTAATGCTTTTACTAAAAATTTACTAAGTGATATTTCTTGTAAATGTAAGAAATACTGTAAAAGTAATCAATGTAGCTGTTGAAGACTGAATATATAATGTTCTATTCCATGTGTCTATTGCAAAGGAAATAATTGTGCCAATGCTTCTTCTATCTTTGATGAATCGGCTATCGATGAGGAATGCGGTGAAATTATGGCATATGACGGTAATAAAACTAATATACTATATTTCATTTTGTTTCGATGAAAATTGGGAGGAAGAAGGAGGGTCAGAGAAAATACATTTTTAAAAATTGTAAAAATGCACTTTTTTTGAAATTAAAATAAAACGCACTTTCTTTGAATATAAAAAAATATAAACTCTATCCCCTAAAAGTACATAAAATAATGTACAGTTGAGAAACAAGAAAAGTGACGCACAATTTTTGATAATTGACGAAGAATTAAAAATTTTATTTCGTCCGCCATATTTGACATACTGTGCCCGGGACTGGTGCATTATATTTGACCATAAATGAGTTTTCTTTGCCAAAAATTACTCCGTCTTATAGAAAAGATATTCGATTTTGATTGTATGGGCTATTTTTGGTGTTTTGTATTTTCTTCCCGGATGGCGGATTGACTAATACATATCGGAAAGGTCTATGCTTTTTAAGAATTTTATTTATTTTATTTCAAATAAGCTAGTATTTTTAAAATTCCCATCCAATTACTAGTACAAGATATATTAAGCAGATAAGTTGAAAAGTGTATATAACTTTCGACACACAAGGAATTTTTGGGCGCAAATATTAGGAGGTCATAATACATAAGAATTAACAATACAATTTCAGGTGGGATATTGTCGCCGAAAAAAATCAATTCAACTGCACTAGATGATTAAATAACTTTACCTACGATCACTACTGTAAATAATAAAAAACACGCTACCTGCCATCTATGTAAGTTGAATTTTACATATTGTAAACAAAACGCACTGTAAACAAATCGCACGGTAAACAAAACGCACGGGACACGCAATTATAGGTGGCTTATATCGCTAACGCGGGGTTTAAACAAACAAATGCGCCTAGGTAATTTTCAAACACTGTCAAAACTGACATAATATTTGTTGAATAATATTGTCGACTAGTGACCTAAATCCAGATTTTACTAAATAAATATGAGCGTAGGTAAAGATAGTACATAATTCGAGTTGAAAAGCAATTACGCACTCATGGAAATACGCACTCGCCGCTACGCGGCATCGTGCGTAACTTTTCCATTCGTGCGTAATATGCTTCTTACAACACTCATTACGTAATATTCTATTACAGGCATGTTTAGGCAACTCTTTCCTGTAAATTGTAATTTATATTAAAGATATGATATTATCTTTATTCCGTGTATTGTTATGATGATTTAACGGGTGGATCTTAAAATTTGCTTGTTTTTTCTTGACATATTCCAAACAATGTTGTTGAGTGCTGCAAGTGTTAGTATATACGAGTATTCAAATGAATATTGAGCGCATGATTCTCTATTTGATTTTTTTTGTCATTTAAGAATTTCCATTCTATTGAATCGCGCCACAGTGTAATGCCATAAGATAACTGAGATTCAAAAAACCCATATAAGCTAGCCAAGAGATGTATGATAGAACGTGTTCGGCTAATTTTCGAAGAAAGAGTATAAAGCTTGCCAATTTATTCTCCAAATAATTAGACTTCCAGTTTTTAGATGTGCCTTAAGCATTTTACGCATTTAACGTCATTCTTTAGGATTTTTAAAGTAACATTCAATCTGGTTGTTTCTTTTTTGTTGGCACATAGTTATTAGCCTTGAAATAATCTTATGATTTGTTTTTGCGCTCAGTCTAGTGGTCATGTATCAGTCCCACTACAGAGAAGACTAGTATCATCTGCATATTGTAGAGAATATATATTTAACGTAAAGAGTGAATAACGGGGGTCCTAGTATGGATCCTTGTGAGACCTCTACGGTGACCAGTTGAAGGACTGCTCTTTTTCCACTGTATTCAACGATTTTTTTTATGTATTGGCTAAATAAGGTCTTATGACGTCCAGAGCTTTGCTGTGCTAGGTGTTTGCTTGTCTGCATTGCCCTAAATATTTCGAGAAGGGCTAGATATATACGGGAACGAAATTTTTTTAATATACCAGGACTGTCTTTGAGCATAACGGTTTTGCCTAGTTTCTGTTGGAACATCCACATAACAAGGAACTTTAAAACGCTTTAGCCGATCGGCATAACCAACAATTTTGGTATATATTACCACTGCCAAGTTTGAGTATTATACTTTAAAAACTATGGAAACTATGAGTCGTCTAATGATTCCGTTAACATTCGATATACTATATTATTATACTCATGCTTCATATATTATGACTCGCTGTTTAGGCATGGCTTTTGGAAAAGTGGTGAAACAGCACCGATTTGAAAAATTTCTTTTTTCACGTGTTCCCTAGACCACTAGGAACATTGATCAATATTGACCTCTGCATTAACTCCGAAGATGAGAAAGTTAGGGGGGTTTGAAGTGCTCCAAAAAGTAGCTGTCTTAAAAAAATTTATAAATTAATATTTCGCCCCAGAAATGGGCTCTAGGAGGTTTTTTGGTTCGTTGATCACGAATACGAGGTCCAAATTGAGAAATTCCATATTCCAGTATGGAATTCGTGCCATTTTTTATGAAAAATCCATTTTTTCGGGTGGAAATTTATATATGAATATTATGCTGGGGAAGTGTGCTCTATATGACAGCTTGGCATCGACCATTTTTGCAGGGATTCTTTGTTTTTTCATGGTGAAAGATGATATCAGGTAGTAGACCGCAACCGCCCTTAAAGGTGGAATCTACCTTGCCAGGGGGTGTAAAATTGTCTCTTTTTTTTTCTTGTTAAAGACGTTTAGAGGATGCTGATCAAGAAAAAAATGGTTTTACGCTGTTTCGACACTTCCTTCACTTCCAGAATATCGGAAACCACCCCTTTCATGATGATAATAATAATAGTTAGCGACTTGGCTGATATTAGGGACTCGTGTTATCATTTTATTTGTTTTTTCCGCCTTTACTGTTTTCTGGGTAAATCTTGTGTCCTCGAGATATACGTAGTCCATCAATTTCAAATTTTCAGAAGATTAATTGCTTCTTGACTTCTTTTTAGAGACTATAATTGTAATTGTAAGGTGGATGTGCGAATCGATGCTGATGTATAAAATTAGGTTTACGATGTAGCGTTTTTTGTGGGACTTGTCAAGGTAAATTTTGTGAGAATTGAGCGCCAGAGGATGAAGATGATGAAGCAAGCATAGGAGCAAACGAATCCAATGATAATAGTTTTGATAATGCTGTAAACTTTCTAAATTTTATGCCCAAAGTGTATAATTCCGATCATGAATCGGAAACGAATGATGCGTGCGATGAAGAAGGAGGCAATAGCATTGAATGTGATGTTCATTTCTAGGAATATAACATGTAATTTTCAGTGGCGGCTCGTCAGGGGAGGCAAGGGAGGCTGAGCATCCTTTTGGAAGATGCAGCATATCTTCCAATCTTCCAAATTAATATCTTTTACTTGTAGAAATTTCTCTAATTGTCTTTCAAAATATCAAGCCTCCTCTGCAGACAATATCACGAGCCGCCACTGGTAATTCTCTTTGTACGCGACCTAGGTTATATTAATGTTTTGTAAAAAATATTATATTGTACTCAAAATTGTGTCCTGTATATATAATTTATTAAAAACAGACATTTTTACCAATAGTATTCTCTTCCTTATATTCCGTTTTAAGGAACATGAATTTCAAATCCTTGCTAGATTCATTTTTGATGAGGATCTAAAATGAACAAATGGTGATTTTGAAACCACTCCCACTCAATATACAAATTAAAAAATAAAAAAAACAAATTTTCCACCCCCTAAGGGGGGGGTCTAACCCTCTGAGGATGTCACAATTCACTCTTACCATTGTCCTTGATCAGCATCCTCGAAAACGGGAGTAAACGTCTTTAACAATAAAAAATAGGAAACTATTTTATACCCCCTGACAGGGTAGATTCAACCCCCAAGGTTGGTTGCGGTCTACTACCTGATATCACCTTTCACCATCTGTTATGTCCCCATAAAGAAACAAAGAATCTCTGCAAAAATAGTCGATGCCAAGTTGTCATATTAGAAATAAGCAAAAAGGGGTGGTTTTTGGCCGTGTCAGGGGGTGCGCATAACTAAAAATTTTTTCACCCTATTATTCGTGTCAGAACCCTCGAAAACGAGGGGAGGAATAGGTTTCATAACTTTAAATTTAATTATATATTATATACATATACACACATATAAACACATAAATATGTGCACAGATACAGACAAACACATAAATATATAAAAAAACATAGACAGATTTAATCAACAGTACTTCTGATGAGATATTTGGAATTACTTGAATTAGACCGCGAATTCGTATTCAGTGAACCAAACGATATCGCAGAGCACATTTTCGAGGAAAAACGTTAATATTTGAATTTTTTCTGAAAAAATGGAATTTTCCTTGGCATATAGAATTTCTCAATTTGGACCTCGGAATCGTGATCAGCGAGCCAAAAAATTCCCTAGAGTACACTTCCACAGCACAATATTCATATTTAAATTTCTGCTCGAAAAAGTGGAATTTTCATCAAAGAATGGCACGAATTCCATATTGCAATAAGAAATTTCTCAATTTGGACCTCGGATTCGTGATCAGCGAGCCAAAAAACCTCCTAGAGCACACTTCCGCAGCACAATAGTCATATTTAAATTTTCGCCCGAGAAAGTGGAATTTTCATTAAAAAAATGGCACGAATTCCATACTGGAATATGGAATTCCTCAATTTGGACCTCGGATTCGTGATCAGCGACCCAAGAAAACTCCTAGAATCCATTTTCAAGGCGAAATATTAGTTCTACAAATTTTTTTAAGACAGCTACTTTTTGGGGCACTTCAAACCCCCCTAACTTTCTCATCTTCAGAGTTAATGCAGGGGGTCAATGCTGATGAATGTTCCTGGGGGTCTAATAAACACGTGAAAAAAGGAATTTTTCAAATCGGTGCTGTTCCACCACTTTTCCACATTTTACACTTTTTTCATTAATTGGACTAATAGAGCATACAAAAATTCGAAGCAGTCTCAGTTATTAAGTTTTTTTATAGATTCCTTGTATCTGCTAATAACTGTTTAATTTGCCGTCCGGTTAAAGGAGTTTTGGTTCACTTGTCTAGTTTTAATGATATTACGAGACCACCACCTTATTATGTCTAGAATACGTTATATTTGATAATAAGAATCAAATTTTGGTGGATTAGATTGGTTGTATTGGCGATCTTTCGCCGATTCTCGCATATGCGATCCTCCCATACGACATATCCAAATAAGAAACAGAAACATATAATTATGTATTTATTTTTAGAGATATTTTGTAAACCCTGAATATTTTGATACCATTGAAAGAAATGTTGCATTTTTGATGATTGGACCAGAAGCGGAAGCTTCAGATGCATGGATGAATTACGGATCATGGGTAGTAGCTGCTAAAAAATATGAAGCCATATTATTTCAATTGGAGCATAGGTTTTATGGAGCCAGCCAGCCGTTTCGGTAAGTACATATTTTCTTTGCTATTAGCATGCAATAGTTTCAGTTTGTAAAATATTATTAGGAGTAAATAATATTTTGTCAGAACCGATATTAAGACATGCTTCTTCTTAAATAAATTATGCTACACAGGAAAAAAAATATCGAGATAATTACGAATTAGGTAGTCGGTGTCTAGTTGTAGTACTGAGTCTCAAGCAATCTTTAACCTCAGTTCTTAAGTGCCTTCTGCCTATCATGTCCACTATATTTTGGATTTTTATAAGGACTTAGGAACTGTGGAAATAAGTTCATATCAGCGTTTTGCAGGAACCTGGTTCTGGTCTAGTGTCTAATATTATCTTACTGGAAAATTTTAAGGTTTTCTACATTTAAATACAGGGCGTCAATGAATCGATATTACATGCTTCAGATGATGATTCCTAATGATAAAAAGTCTATATGAACACTAGTACCCCTTTCATATATTTTTAATATTCAATCACAGTACGTCATCAGAATAGCAGAAAATAAAACATTTAAAAAAGTTAGATTTAAATTTACCCTATTACCCACGCCCATGATGATGATGATGAATACAATACTACATCATATGATGACTCTCCCTTGAAGTTGAACGTGAATAGAGGCTTCAATAACTATTTTATGTTTCAATAGACAGGAAGGTGTTATGTCAAAATATGCTATTTTTAATTGTATTCGATAAAAGTACTGCCATGCCGTCATAATTATTTTTTTATTTCAGAGACCTAAGTCTTGAGAATTTGCGTTTTCTTACTAGCCAACAAGCATTAGGTGACTTGGCAACTTTTATTGTCAGCATGAATAAGGAATATCAACTTTCACCGGATGTTAAATGGATCTTGTTTGGTGGATCATATTCGGGTTCTCTAGCAGCTTGGATGAGAGAAAAATATCCACATTTAGTCCATGGAGCTATGTCTTCTAGTGGTCCATTACTGGCTGAATTGGATTTTTATGGTATGTGAATCATATAAATGACGATTTATTGAGTGTGGCGGTATACTATCATTGTTTTGAAACTATACCACATAGCCTGTACGCAGGGTTGATACGTTTAAACAACATCATAGTACTGTTATATATACATCTCCGTTAATTAATTTTTCTGTTGGGTATTACCATATTTAGGCATATCAGGTACGATTACGAAAATGTTCTAGGTACTTAAATTTTAGATGTTTCTTAATTGAATTCGTAAGTTTTTACAAAAATTTTAGTAAAAACAATTAATAAATACTTTTCTATCTTGTAAGAAGAAGTAATGACTATAATTTTTAGCATTTCAAAGTAAACTAATGGAGAAAAATAATAAATCTATTTATTTATTGATTTATTGTATTCTTTTTCAGAATATTTTCAAGTTGTAGCAGATGATCTAACCTTACATAGTCAAGAATGTGTAAATACTGTACAAGTGGCAGTAAACCAAGTTGAAAGTTTGTTAAAGAGTCCAGGAACAGAAAATGTTACCAACATGTTCAATTTATGTTATCCTATAGAAGAACATGTTGACAATATATGGGATATGGCCTACCTTATCCAAAGCATAACAGTTGTTTTTGCTGCAATAGCACAATACAATAATATTCCAGGAGTCGGAGTTTCTATTGATGATTTATGTGCCATTTTAACTAATAAAGCTTTTGGAACAGAGGTCCAACGTCTTGCTACAGTGAACAAACTGTATTATGGTACAATCTGTATAGATTACAGTTATGACATTCACATTATCGATCAATTAAAAAATACTTCTATCGATGGCCTTGGTGGTAAGCGTTATATTTTTCATTTTATTCATAAATTGGGGCTAAGGGCAAAACGAAGCAAGGTGGCCTCTTTTTTGTATATACTTTCTATTTTTCAAAATTAACAAATGAAAATTTGCCACATTGTTTGTATATATCTTCACAACATTTTCAGCGTAAAACGTCTTTTTAACTACATTATCTTATGCTTAGAAATATAGGCTAGGCATTCAGTAGTGCACAGTTAGCAACTCTCAAAAAAAAAACAACAAATTATATAAATATTTCAATTTTAATGAATTTTAGCCTTTTGGCTGTTCATATCAGTGTCGGACTGAATCTAAATGGCTCCCCGGGCAAATCCTGTCTGTGGAGCTCTTTTTAATTTGTATTGGGTTTTTGTTGATACGAAAATTGAGAAAATAAATACCTATTGAATTTTTATTCGAACTCATATGACGTTAAAAATATCTATTGCACCACAGAGAAAATCAATCAAGAGTAAATACAAATTCTGCATCTATACCTATTTACACAACAAAAATAATAAGAAAATAATAATGTATAGTGGTCTCTATATTATTAATACACATAAAAAAGGTCATAAAAATATGCCATAAGTAGCCAGGGCCGCACCAAGCCTTTTGAGCAAAAGTATCTAAAATAAAAGGCGCCCTTCGGCAAATGAAATATTTGCGCTCTCTTATTTGTAGGTGGAACTAAGGTAATCAGAAATACGCTGCAGGCGAAATTTTTGAATTTTTCAAGATCAAACAACCTCAAATTAAAAGTTAGAAATTAGACTCAAAATTATATTGTCTTCGAGAAGTAGGTTTCGTGGGCCCAGGACAAAAATATAAAATACCAATAAAAAATGTTTTATTGTAAAAAAATTGCAGTACCTATATTTTCCCCCGAATTCAATACAAACATTAAATATAATAAACGACGTCGACCGTCAGGAGATGAAATTAGGTGAACAGCTGAAGCGCTCCCTTTCGCATTTTCGCACCTAGACAATTGCCTAGTTTGCCTATTGGATAATCCGCCCCTGGTTCGTGCTATATTGTAATGGGCCACGTTTTTTTTATTGAATATTTGAGAAGTTCTCTTTAAAAAAACTGACCCGTATTTTTTCTTTTTTGCGAAATTTGCTTCTTTTCTACAGAAAAAATTATTATGTTATATGAATTTAAAATTGGCAGAAATATTTCTTCACAGACGACGCATTGGGCGGACGGACCAATCAGTATACTCTCCCACCCTTAGTAGAGGCTACATATGAGCAGATTGTATGTATAAGTGTTTGTTTCTTTCTGGCTTTACCGAATTGACAGACATGACAGAACATTCACAGGATAACACTCTTTCATCATTTTCATCTATTTATAGGTACTTCTTTTATTATATTGAATAAATAAGACTCTATCTCTGTGTTCCCTTTAAGTTAAACGAAAGTGTGGGTGCTAATTAATAACTTTCTGCTTAGTTTTTAAAAGTGATTCACCATTTCACTGTCAATAATACGAAGATCATTACTTGCTGCCTTCTCAAAACTTTTCTCCATTTTAATGCCTACACAGTACACACACACACACACACACACACACACACACACACACACACACACACACACACACACACACACACACACACACACACACACACACACACACACACACACACACACTTTTAAATAATTAATAAGGAACAAAATACTAGGTAGATGCGTACGATCACAACGTAAATAAGAGAACATAACCTATCTTTTATTTTATTTCCATCAGTGTTGCCAAGTGTCAGTTATTTATTGAGAGCCGACATATAAAGTGTATCTCTTCTGTTAATTATTACCATTTTTATTATAGTAGATGGTATTATTCAATGAAATTCATTATTTTCAAAAGTGGAGATGAAAAGTAGACATTCTTTAGTGAAATAATTAAAGCATTTCCTCTAACGCTAAACATTCATATACATTAGGCAACATAGAAATAGTCATCGTCAGGTTTCCAGACGATATGTGAAATTCAGAAATGTCAACAGGTTCGGTTACTGTTCGTATAGGGCATCTACATCATGTAACCAACATAACCTTAAATTTTAAGTTTTTCAAGTTTATTCTCATTTTTAATATTTGTATACGCATTTTTAGCTTGGAACCGTACTGGCTTCAAGCAAATATTTAAAAATTCACGTAAATATTTTTCAATATTGTTGATTAATAAAAATAGATTGCTAATTACAGATTAGATTTCCAACCTACAAAAAGTGTCACTTTTTTATTAGGACAAAGTAGTTAGAACATCATAAACATTACACTGAACTTGATTTTAGTTAAAAATACGGGAACCAGGCAGAAATTTTAATAATAGCTGGGTAATACTCTTAAATCTTAAGAAACACATATTTTTGAGGTTAGCTGTGACGCCACGTGCAGATGCCTTATGAAGCCAGAAATTGTTTAATGTTGATTGGAAGGTCCGCACATGACGTAATTTGAGCGCGTTTACTTATTTGAAATATGGAGTAAATTAGACAATATTTATTTTTAAAATATCCATTTAAAATTAAAATATTATACGATATGACGTGTATATACGACATTTATTAGGTATTAATAAATGATTTATGACAAAATAAACATCAAGTTCCATTACGTGGAAAAGGCGCATTGTAATTAAACGCTGTTGATTTTGTTAACTAATTAACTAACTGCTCTCTCTAACTAACTACTATTGCTATCTTCGTCAGCGTAATGTGTCACAATGCAAGGCAATCTATGCGCGTAAATACAATGTTCATTTGGATACAGTGGAGTTCTACTAATTTTTGTACGTAAAAATAGTACAAATTCGCAAGTACCTACTTCGTTTATTCGATATAGACACAATATGGCACATTGAATGTAGCATTGTAGCTTATCAAATATTTTCATTGGCTCAATGTTGGACCCATCATGTAGGGTACTTTGGCCCACCGGGCATTTGCCCGGTTGCCTGCCGGCCCAGTCCGACACTGATTCATATTCATAACTATTGTTTCATAGATTATTTACCTATCATTTTTAAAAACCATAATTGTGGGTGAGGTACGGTACCGGTCTCAGTGGCGAGACGTCGATCGGGAAAGTTAGGCACGCCGGGCGAGTCCAGCACTTAGATCGGCGACCGTATCTCATCTCGCCGTCCTGGTTAATATAGTTCATGCCAAAGTTGCAAAAACCCCAAAAGTCCAAGGGTGGCGACTAAACATGACTACCTCCCCCGTTTTCGAGGGCGGCCAACACGATGGTTATAGTTGCGCGATTTGTACCCCCTCGAACTACCCTTAAACGCAAAAAACCACCCCTTTTGCATGCAAGGACTTGTTGGATCGGGTTTTTTTTGAGAAAACTCAATATATCCTATAAAATTTCGCAACCAGGCATCTTAACGATCCCCGGGAGTTGAAACCACCGCCTCTCTCAACACCGAAACATGCAAAAAACATCCAAACGTGCTGAAAATTGTTTTCTACACGTTTTCAAGAACGGGAACATGATGCTGATACTATTTAGCCTTCCACCCGTAATCAACTACCTCTAAATGCAAAAGACCACCCCTTTTCTCATTTTTGTAGGGTCTTCTCAAACTAAAACATTTTCGATAGCTCCTTTTTAGAATATAATGACTCACTGAGCTAATATAGACTTTTGCATAAAGCGTCAAGTAATTTCCGAAACTCTTGAAATTTAAAGAGACTTGATTTTCGTCTCTTCGAAATAGTTTTTTTCTAATCATCTCATAGGAAAGTTTAATTGGAAGAAATTTTAGCGGATTCCATTTGGTACAAAGGCAGCAAATAAGCATTCGATAGTGACTCGTTTGATTTTCTGTTGAATACCCTAAAGGTACAAGTTCGTCTCAAAGTTATAGCAACTCAAGGGTTAAGCACTTTATCATACAGATAAACTAACTAGGAGTTTAGATTGTGCTTCTATTAAACATTTTAATATCGCAACTTCATATTCTAAATTTCTAGTTAGTTTCTCTGTATCTGCCTAACCTTGCATTAAAAAACCGGCCCTTAGATTGCTATAACTTTGAGATGAACTATATTGTTTCATTTCATAGAAAGTAAAGCCTTAAAGTTAACAATATATAGCACTTAATGTCCAATAATAATATAGTTTTTCTACCCCCTTATGTAAATTTGCTGTTTTCTGTACAGTCTGTAGAATGGATAAGTAGGCAGTTCCAGTTAACTGAACGCATATATTTCATATCAGTTCTAGGATGGATATGAAATGAAACCGACCAATCACAGTTCGTGTATTAGAAAAAACGCAAACATCCACACCCACTGGCTTTGTTAGTGGAGGGGGCGCGGGGCTCGAACCCACAATAGACAGTTTGGCCAGCATATTCGCCACACAATACGCTTTAGCCGGAGCTAATGAACCGTTTCGGATAAATACTTATTTGTTATTTATTTTTAGAACGTCAATGGATTTACCAGACATGTACAGAATTTGGATGGTATCAAACGACCAATCAGAAGGTACAGATATTTGGCAATAGAAATTCTTTAGATTTCTTTACGAGGCTGTGTACTGAAATATTTGGAGCAAAATTCAATGAGACTTTTATATCTAAACAAACTGAAAGAACGAATATGAATTATGGTGGATTAGATATTGAAGCGTCAAATATAGTCTACGTACAAGGCTCTCTGGATCCCTGGCATCCTGCGGGACTGTTAAAAACTACAAATCCAGAATCACCGGTTATATTAATGAATGGTTAGTAAATGTTAGTAAATGAATTCATGGTATTATAAAGGTTGTCCAATGAGTAATGGTGCACAGACCAACAGCAGATTCCCTACGTAAAAATATTGCGATTCTGCTGAATTTACCTTAGTCCAAAAGTGAATAGTAAGCACGATACAGGGCGTCAGAATTAAAGAATAAATATATTTTCTTAAATATCCAACTTTTTTAAACGTTTTAGCAAAATTTGGTGATTGGGGTTTCTTGAGGCGTGGAATTCAATTATATTCTGTAGAGGGCGCCATCTAAGGTATTTTGCGTGTCTCTAAAACGTCATAACTTTTTGCGCCTTAGTATCACTTTCATGTCAATAAAAGTACCCTTTTTTCTAAATTTTTTACGTAAAACAAGTATACGTACCTTGCAAATGTCCCTACGAGTAACTGTTTCCGAGATATTTTCTTTTAAGGTATTAAATGCATCCAATTTAAAATAAATCAAAATCATATTAAAATAAAATAAAAAAAATATTGTTGCTTGATTTACGGAATAATTGAGTGAAGCGAATAATATAACATTAAATTCTGTTTCTCTAGATTTTAAAATTTTTATTAAATTCCAACACTAGCAAAAAGTGGGTAAAACAATGACTTTTAAATAAATAAATGGATATATTTAAGAAAATATGACTTAAATACAAATACAAGTTTCATTATAATAATAAATAAATAAATAGCGATAATTTATGGAAGAATAGATCCGTCTTCGGTAGCAACTGTTCCATTCGCGTCAATACATTCGGTGACACGTGTAGTAAACAAGCGCCTGATTTTAAATAATAAGCCTTCGTTTCGAAATGACTTCATCGCATTTTCAATTCCCTGCCACAATTCGTCTCGAGTATTTATTATATCTTCATACACAAGAGATTTCATGTAAAAATCCAACAAATTAAAATCGGGGCTCCACGTAGAACACAGCATCTGGTCCCAACGGTCTATGCAGCGATCAGAAAATCAGAGTATTTAGGTAGTTTCTGTCCGGTTTAGAAAAATGCCCTGGAGCGCCGTCTTGCACAAAAATCATATTTTGTCTTTAATTCAGGAGTATCTTATCTAAAAAGTCGACTAGGTAGGTTTAGAGAAAATGTAAGTATAATTCACCATTTAAAATACAGTCCCAAAACATGGGTAATAATTTCACACCAAATGTTGATTTTGAATTCACGTTGAAAGTGGTGTGTGGTTGCTAAATGCGGATATTCTATATCCCACGCATGTTTATTGTCGAAGTTAAACACACCTCTAGCGTAAACGTGACTTTGTTCGTAAACAACGCTTTAATTAAAAACATTGGATCGCCGTTTTGTTGGGTACGAAAAACGGGCAAACTGTAACCTGGCTGGAAAGTTGCCATCCATCGATTTTGAACAAGCATAAAATGTTATGAATAAAGTTTTTCTTGATAAGAGATCCTTAAAATTTATGACTTATTTCTGGGTTTTCTACAACAAGGACCAACATTTCCTTTTCCTGTCCTACAGTAATTAATTGTTTTCGGGCACGACACGATATCTCTTTTGGGACGAAAGTAAAGTAAAGATTTTGAAATATCTTAGAATCTAGATGCCTCCTGTTTTGATGCATTTCCAAATTCTGGCGATGAGATCTGCGCCTATTAAAACTTTCTTACACGTATACGCTGACTATATCTCGCGTCTCCGTGTTTAAAAATAAACTATGCCTTGGTATTTTAAATTTATTTTTACTAGATATTTTCCAAAAAATACACAAAACGCTGACAAACAAGTCAGTTTGACAGAAATTAAGTTTGAAAGCGTCTTTTATTGTTTTTGTTTTAATCAAACCTTACTTCGAAAAATTGTACATCCCTAAATCATAATATAAATTGATTACATTGAATATTTTAAAAGCAAAGACCTCGAAAACAGTTACTCGTAGCGACATTTACAAGATATCCTTTTGACGCCCTATATATATATATATTTTTTAACTGTTTAACGTCGGCCTATTTTCGTTACCAGGGCCTATCACCGACGCCAGGAGACGAGCTACCCCCAACCTGGAAATTTTGCCGAACCTCTTCCCTTAAGAAGAGTAGGGATCTTTTACTAGCCTAACATTTAATAGACAAGGGACCGCCTGCTTTACATCCCCTCCGAAAGATGGTATATCCACTACGTAATCCTCGTCTGAAATTACGTAACTTCCGAGTATACACTGATATACAAGCCTCTAGAAGGTGGGACGAGAACGCTGTATTTCCCAAGATGGGAGCCCATCCAAGTACTAACCGCGCTCGACGTTGCTTCAACGGAATATCGACTGATATTCACATTGAAGTCGCCTCTACGCTCGCCCCTGATGCCATATATCTTGGTTACTATTAACTTTTGGACTAATATAAGGTAAGTTTGGGTGAATCGCAATATTTTTACGTAAGGAATCTACTATTGCTCTGTGTACCATTACTTATGGGACACCATGTATGAGAATAAAATATTTTTTTACGACTATTAAATAATTCATTTATTATAGATAAATTTTTGAACAAGTAATAGAGCTCATTACTCACAGCCGTGGGTAATAATTCATTACTCAATGGGCTAGAACCAATTACATGGGTTCATTTTCATTACTCAACAGTTTTGGAGCAATCACAAAAGATGATTTAAAGTTTAAAAATATCACGTATTCCATGACCCAATTCACAGATCATCATATATGTCATGGACATCTAGATTTCTTTAAATTTTGAAAGTACTATCAGCCTTTCTTAATAATTTGCACAAGTTTGTTGTAAGAAAATTATTTCACGTAATGAGTAGTCGTAGAAAAAGTATAGTTATAGTATTCTACTCGCGTGTAATAGCTACTAGTCAACCATCCTAGAATGGTAGATGAGATTAGGATGCGCAATGGTTGAAACCAGTCCTCCGCTACGGAGCTCATTTGTTTATGTTCCTTCGCTGTGTCTCTCGGTAGAGTCTCGAGAAAAGTGCTTGTAGAATATAACTTAAATTTTATACATACTATTAGTACCTATACGTAGTAAGTACCCACTTATAAGCATTGTTACGTTTATTATCACTAGTAGTATTTATAAGAAAATATCATGGTGTTTGAAAGCAAAGTAAAACATAAGGCTTTGTCTAGTCCAAGTAAAGAAGTTATAAGTTCTATCTTAAAATACAATATATGAAGCAGGAATCTATAGCTGGAGCCTCTATTATACTATTTTCAAAAGTAAATGTACAAATCTTTTATCAGTTTAAAATTTTGTATTCTGACTAAATAAAGTATAGTATAAGCACTCTCAGTCTTTATAATTTTATGCTCGTTCTATTTAATAATGTGTATTTGTTTTGTATATTTGCTATACTTGAAACTAAAACAATTAAAATTTTATATTTAGTATAATTAAATATATCAAATATAAAAACAAATGACTGTTCAAGTGTTCATTCGAAAACGCCAATTGGCCTAGGACACACAGGGATTCTCGGTTAATAGGGCGCGCATTTCACGTCATAGCTTAAGAAGCTTGTTTGTCTCTGTCCAATAGTGACGATATTTCTTCTCTCTCTGCGCGGCTACTTGCCATCCTAAGATGGTTGACTGGTATCACGGTCAATAAACGGTACGGTTACCTCAATCAGCAGCTTTAGGACGAGAGAGACGCGGGGGGCGGGAAATCGAATGAAAGAGGCAGACATAGATTTCCGTGCAAAAGACAGAGATAAGGACTCCGGTAGGGTCTACAGCCTACGTCACCTGTAGACACTACAGGCATCTTTGTCTCTGTCTTTTGCACGGAAATCAGACATATCTGTCTCTTTCATTCGATTTCCCGCCCCCCGCGTCTCTCTCGTCCTAAAGCTGCTGATCGAGGTAACCGTACCGTTTATTGACCGTGGACTGGTACTACTTGCTTGAATGAATTACTGCACGAGCCGAAGGCACGTCCTTCTCGCGAATAATTTCCATGGCACTTTCGTTGAATAATATACTATTATTTACATTCAAGAGAACAAGTGGCACCCATTAACGCATTGAGTATTTGATGTTTTAGGTACAGCCCATTGTGCAAATTATTATGAAGAGACTGCAAATGATGTGCCTGGACTCGTTGCAGCCAGAAAAGAAGTTGACAGATTAATTGGAGTATGGTTAGGAGTAATCCCGAAGTAGCTGTTCAATATAATTGTTGATTGTAAAAAATTTATCAGATACTATCTAAATATTACTGTTATTATTACCATGTTTCTCATCAATGACTTATGTGTTACAAGTTACAATTATGAACTGTAAAGAAATAAAGTGTGGATTTAAAGGTATTAAAAGGTGTGTTCAAAAACCCTACACTAGCTGCACTAGTGCAGATAATATAAGGAGATAGAGTGAGACTCTACATAAGTTGAAGAGAGATAAATTTGCACTGGTGTAGAGAGTGGAGGATTGTTGAACAAAGCTATTGTTGCTTACACACTTGTTATACGTGTCTTTGGCGGTACGATGCTGTGTTTGATGGTCAAAGGCGCCAACATTTTTTGAGTGCCTGGTAAATTTGTTGTGAACTATACAACGGTTTTAATATTGCTCGTCAAACCTAAATACATCTTCACTTTGATTAAATCTGTAGAATTCACCGCAATGCATACATTATTAGAAATACGTCAAATAAATACTTTCTCTAAGTATTAGAATTGACATTATATATTATGTTGCCGCTAGTCAATAAGAAATTTGGCCTATTTATAAAATGCGATAATATTTAATAGGTTATCAGTTCTTTAATCGTGATACGAATTTATATGAAGGATAAAACAGGTTATCAGTAATTAAACAATAAAAATATCAATTGTATTCGTATAAAAGGTATTTATAATTATTATTTATAACAGTGAATCAGTTTAATGTGATCTTCAAGATTAATAAATATAAACTCAGATTTGCATTATTGATAAGAGAGGTATTTTTTAACGTACGCTAAATTTTTTTCGAAAGATGGTGGCACCAGTGGACGTATTTCTTTCAGGAGATGTTAGTAGAGCTCATTATCAATTAATTTACCCATAATATTCATTATGCAAAGAAATGTTTAAAGTAAAAAAAAAATAAAAACTACACTTTTTTAATATACCAGTTTCCCGCGTTAGTAGTAACACAAATTATTTAACTAAAATTACGTTAAATACTTTGATAAGATAAAAATACAAGAGCTTAAACCTACACTTATAAACCTTAGTAAATAAAATGTAATATTTTCTTTACTAACAAAGACGAGTCATTTTACGTGAACAAAAGGTTAAACATCAAACTAATTGTAAAAGAAATAAATTAAGGTTTTTTAGACTTATATATCAACATATCAAAAGTCTAGTAAAATGTAAGTATGGTAAAGCCGCCATATTGGCCGACATCTTGGATTTATCCTCGAAATCTATAAAATGCATATATTGCTCCGATTAACTTCAAATATGTAGCAAATAGAAAGTTTTTTGAACCAGGAATCATTAAAAGACATTATCTAATTTTGTTTCTATCATGTTCCATTCATTACAAAATGTTAATAATAAAAGAACGTAATTTATGAACATTATAATGATATGGTATAAGTTTTTAAATAAACTTTGTTAAACTTGTACAAAATCGTTTAAATTACTGTACATTCTTTGAAAAAACTACTAACGCAATTAAAACACTACTGTCATTTCCGACATATATCGGTTGGTTGTACCACGCTTTGGTTCTGGTTTGAATTTTTTTATTTTCAATTTTAACATAGAAACACTGAAGTATTATCAAAGATTAGAGAATTAACCTAATCTTTGGTATTATTACATCAGTGTCGTTTGCAATGGCAACAACATCTCTGTGTTCAGACACACCAACTACTGTCTGGGTGATCAGAAGGTCTGCATTTCCACGTGCCTGTATTGTCTGACATCCAACAGTTTCAAATCTTTCACTAAGCATCATCAAAAAACACTGCTTATTCGTTATGTTTGACAGAAAAATATCTTTCTTCATTGGCAGTTTCATGTCCATAGAAAATAAAACATTAGGGGAGCTTTTACCCTCACTTCTTCTAATGTGAGTGACATCCTTAATGAAAGGACTATCCAAATATCCATCAAATATAATCACAACCGATTTACCATACTTTGTAAGAACGTAGTTTGTACAGCTATTACAGATGTCAGAGAGCAGCATACCAATCGACCATGATAATCGATGTAGTAAAGCACCTCCATCGAGCACATAGAGTGGATCAGAAAGTGGTGTTTCCGCTGCAGCTATCTTACATTTCTCCACCTTGGCCCACATTGTATTGTCCAGAGCCGATTTATTTGCTTTTCTTGGGATAGGATGCGCACAACTACTTCTCCCCCCTCTATAAGCCAATTGTCGTGTTATTTGGTCGAAAACGAAGAGTCACGGCGAGCCCCGAAAAAACCCGAGTGCCACCAGAGAGACGACTCGGACTACGCGCAGCGAGCATCACTTGTGAGGTCCTCAACAAACATATCAAATGCCTTTCTCAAGCTTATTACTGGTAAAAATGCTTTTAAATTGCTTTAAATAACGTGCCTGGTTCAAAAAGCTTTCTATTTGATATATATTTGAAGTTAATCGGAGCAATATATGCATTCTATAGATGTCTAGAGTAAATCTAAGATGTCGGCCAATATGGAGGCTTTCCCATACTTAGATTTTTCTAGACTTTTGATATGTTGTTGGGGATATTATTCTAAGTGCAAAAAACCTTAGTTTATTTCTTTTACAATTAGTTTGGTGTTTTCAACTAAAATGACTGGACTAACACAAGGCATAGCATCTTGTTTACTAGGTACTTCACAGTCAACTGTGGTATCTGGGTGGATATCATTTGCTCGATCTACAAACATAATTTTAGTTTTGTTGTAATATATACTTAAACCATAATCAGAGTTTATTGTCTGTAGCCTATTCAATATGTGAACGAGCTCATCCTCGCTTACTGTAACTGAGGTGGTACCATCTGCATATCTCAAGTTAGAAATTTTGGTCCCTCCTATGACTACCACATCCCGCCAGTCCTCTAGCATACGCCGCATCACGTATTCGTTAGAGATGTTAAATAGGATTGGTGGCAGTACACAGCCCTGTCTGACTCCTTTGCCAAATTTACTTTTGTCGGAGTTAGTGTTGCTTACTTTCATCAAAGTAGGGTTTTCATCATGGAGTCACTGAATATTAATTAAACACCAGATATTTGGGTGGCCCTATCTTCAATAATAGAGCATAGAGTGAGTCCCATTTCAGATGGCCAAAAGCCTTACGGAAGTATACTAAACAAAGGCACATAGGCACATAATATTTTCTTAAGTTCTTAATAAGTTATCACAAAGTCAGTACGTATTCTCTAGTATCGCATCCTCTAACAAAACCTGTCTGCTCAGTAGATAGGTCTTTGTCAAGACAGATAATGTTGACGTTTAAATCTAACAATATACAGCAATATATTATTGCATTAGTGCCAGAATCTGTAGGTATCTGTCTCTTCCTTCTTATGTAGTTGGGCGAAGACTGAGGTTCTCCAATCATCGGGACTTCTGTTTCCCATATTTGTTGGCATACTCTATGATGGATTCCCTTTCCATCTTCATCAACTAACTTAAGTACCTCGGACGTGATATTATTTTTGTATAGCCTGTAATGAAGCATTCATAAATTCATGTTCCATTACTATAGTTTAAGGATTTACACACGACACCAAATCTACCAATCTCCCGTCTAGAGGCACAGAATTATGTGTAACGGTTTGTTGTCGGGTAGCTGGTTTGGAGATTAATCAGTGTCCAGATTAGTTAATAAGACAGCCCAATAAAAATATAAACAATTTATTTTCTTCTTCAAACAGGTAATGTGTGGCAGTGTTACATAACATACAGGTACAGGTTTTATAGGTCCGTATCTTTTACGGTTCTTAGGATAACATTTTCTATTATCAGAGAGAGAGAGAGAGTAACAATGCGATGCGACGTTAGTTGCTGCTACTGGAGTGACATCGGGCGTCGGGCGAATATCGTCGACTCAAGAAGTTTCCCAGCTGTAGGAGGTCTCCAGGTCAGGCTCATTCGCTCTAGTTCTGGCGGCGAAACGGCGTCGGAGAATGACTAACAGCTCGAGAGGTCCCAGCTCAACACACTGAAGGATTCCCAGAGTCAGATTGTATTCGTTCCGTCGTGTTTGCGTCGGGAGATGCACAAAGCTGTAATATGTCCAGCTCAGCACGCTGTAGACAGATTGACAGAATTGCCCGCTCTGAATTAGTTGATTGGTGGCCGGGCTTTTATATCCGAGAATCCTCGCTTGCTGGTGACGTAGAACTGCATATAGTTTAGTGTCGTGTGCAAATCCGTGCCTCTAGACGGAAGATGGGTAGATTTGGTGTCGTGTGTAAATCCTTAAACTTTAGTAATGGAACATGAATTTATGAATGCTTCATTACAAGCTGCTTTCACTTTTGACTGAAGTATTGAAGGTTTATGGTCGTAGATTCGCCAGTAGTCATCTTTTACCTTAGGTGGCGCAAAATCTCAGTAATTTGATCTCTGTTAGTTCTTATAGTATCGGTGAAATCCTTAATTGACCACGTCTTAGGTTTAAATTTATGTTCGGCAAAAATATTTGTCATTGTTGTGATCAGCATGTAACTCTACTTTATTTCATACTGTTCGGTAAATGACTATTTCTCGGACTCATTTTCGGCTGGCAAATTGAACATTACAGTATCTGATACCATAATGTGTTACCTGCGAACATTACAGTATCTGATACTGTAATGTGTACCTAGCATAATACAAAATAATGCAAAAATTATGGTTTTATTTATTTGACAGTGACAAGTTAAAGACAATCATAATTAGCTATGTAACACTATAACATCGTTAAGATGATGCGATCGTTAGATTACGAACTAATATTTTTTAAATTTCAATAATTATAACTTTTTATGCGTTTAAAAAAATTATAAAGACAGTACGAAATAAAATATTATACGATACTCGTCCGGTAGGTCCCATTACAGTACTCGTTTAAACTCGGCTCTTGCGTCGCGTCGCCTCGTTCGTAAAACAACTCGTACTGTAATAAGTCACCTACCGGACTTATAAGGTAAATTACTATTACAGACGTCTTATAAATAGGAATATCTCCTCGACAAAGGATCTGGGGCATTTGGACCTTCGTCATTTGATACACTGACGTGTATTCCTATGTATTCCACTAATTTATTTCGGAATGCTGGATCATCAGTTATGACGGCCAAACGCTTTTATATCTGCCATCAACACGTTTTCAGTTTCAGCGAGAAAGTGTACTTAAGCAGCCGATAATCTGAACCATAGTCAGCTCCAGGTAAAGTTTTATAAAGCTTTATTGAAGATCTCCATCAATTTCCTATCATAGTATAGTCAATCTGATTACGAAATCTACCATTAAGTAACAGCCAAGTGTAAAGGCTCCGTGGATGTTGTTGGAATGCAGTATTAACTATCGTGTAGGTATTGTCTAGGCATAATTTAATTAGCCTTTCCCCCTTTGATTTCGTTCTCCGATATCAAATTGCTAACAACAGCTCGTAGATGATCCTCTTCCAGTGTGGAGCCGACTTTAGCGTTGAAAACACCTATATGGTTATTTCCCTGTTTGGAATAGTGTCGAATCAGCTAGATTCACTGACGAGGCAGCTTCTTCGCAAAGGTTCACGCAATGGGCCCATTTAGCATTTTTTTAAAAAATTCATATATCGAAAGTACACCTTGTAGTTAGTAAATGTGCAAAATATTGGATTTTTTTTTTAACTCCTTCTGCCTCAAAATAAATAATGAAAATAGAGCGCGAGAAAGCGCAGTGTGACGTCAAAATACTCCAGCGGTCGAGCGCTCGCCTGCTCCCATATAGTTTCATATGGCAAGCACAACAGATATGCTATAACCGCATGTGCACAACTCATAAAATCAGTCGAGCGGATGCCGTGATGTCATTCGCGCCGTCGGACGTTTAAAATATGCTACGAATTGGAAATCAAATATTATAGTTAATATTAACGCTAGCAGCCTAATTCTTTCACTATATAGTTAAAGGCAAAAGTTAAAAATACTTACGGAAAATGGAAAAATAAATTGTAAATTAAATATCACTAAATGAGCCCATTGAAGCAAGAAATTCCCAAGCGATGACCACACAAGATCGATCATTTTACTTCTACTTTTCTGTATCCACAGGATGACGTGCAACCCTTCGTGCAATTGCATGAAATTTGAGTTAATAGACTCTGTGGAGTAGGGGTCTCAGTTATTATTATACCATTATATATTGTTATACCATTCTTATAACAGTTATTGTTATAGGTATCAAACCATGAAGAGTGATTTTTCAGTCCCAATCATCAGATTTCTTTTCGTGTCTATGCCACTTTTGTACCTGATGGTATATGCGGAAAGAGTACCCCTCCGCTTTTCTCCCACAAGGGCGATATCCTCGGGCGTAGCGTTCGGATCATTGAAAATCTGAACGGCGGCAGCGTCTTGCAACTCCCGTTTTTTACGGCTGCGAATATCTTCAGCTTGCCTTGTTGGAAGAAGGATGATGTAGTATCACATCTTCCAAATGCATGACACGCAAGTCACTCCAGCCATATCATTGAATATGGTCAGGTACAAAGTTTGCAAAATCTACGAAAGAAAAGAAGGTCAACTTGCCTGCTTTACCTCCAACAGAAGCAGCGGTGCAGCAGCACTTTTTTCGCGTACACCATCAGGTACAAGAGTGTCGTAGACAAGGAAAGAAAAATGATGATTGGAACTGAAAAATCACTCCTCATGGCCTGGTACTTATAGTAACAACTGAGGCCCCCGCTCCACAGAGTCTATTAACTCAAATTTCAATTGGACGAAGGATTGCACGACATCATGTGGACGCAGAAAAGTAGGACTGAAATGCTCGACCTTGTGCGGTTATTGCTCGGGAATTTCTTGCTTCCATTGCGTGAAGTTTTGCGAAGAAGACAAAATGAAAGATGACGATGATGAAGATGAGGCAATACAGTAGCAATATGGATGAAGACGAAGCTGCCTTATCAGTGAAGCTAGCTGATGAATACGACGAATGAGGCAAATGAAGCCGAATGAACATTAAAACATTTTTTCACACTTATTATTCCATTATTTAAGTGAAACTTGATATTACTTGTTCCAGAGCTTTCCTTCACGGAATATCACACGAAAGTTCGGCAAAAGGCCGTGGAATTTAACTCAAGTATGTAATAAGGGAAGTCGTCAATTATTATTACCAGTCATTTCTAGAAAATACTTAATTTTTTTGTCATATTTATGTCGAACTTTTTTATTTATTTTCATTTTGATAATAACTTCCATTTCTATAAAGTAGACAGTTTTCGAAAAAAATTAAAAAATATGCAAAAGTGGTATATTTTCTAAGATCGCGCCGATTCCTCGTGGTCTTGACAGCTTACATTTTGAAAAATAAAAGAGGGACCTTAAATACGTATGTATATCAATTTTTGTCCCCACCCGTTCGATTATGACCTTGAATGCTAAGATGACTGGGCTATAGTGCCTCAGTTATATTAGAAATTGTATAATGGGGGATCTGTTATTTATAGAATTCTTAGATTCAACCGTATTTATTTTTGAAAAGAAATCTGAATATGTGAGTTGCGTTTATGTATGACATAACACAACGTTGAAGAGATTCGCCCTACAATCAGTTTGGAAATCAGCAGTTTCACAAACACAGTAATAATTTCAGGCGTCCACTGATTGGCTCTGGTAGTTAAACAGCTTAAAGAGTTTATTAGATTTTAAGACACGATTGAAAACAGCGAGACACAGATTAATTAATAATCTTATCTAAAATATTTTTGATAAATATGTCTTAGTATCAATTCAACCATTGAATGGTGTATATTTATCCCAATAAAGAAACATGAAGTTCATTTTTTTATTTGGTGTACTATGTGTATTTAATGTGAATGCATCAAGAACATTTTTTCGAGGGCATAGCTTAGGATATGATATTCCACCTCCAAGTGATATAGAACCAAGAGATGTATCCACACATACTTTTACACAATACTTAGACCATTATGATCCAACTAATACAGCTACGTTTACACAGGTGATAAATTATTTGTATGTATACAGTGCCTTCATGGATCAGCTTGGCAAGAGAAACAACTTCTTTGTAATAAATATTAAATGTTAATTTGGTTTTAGACTTACAGAGAGAATATTCATTAGGTGTTTAGAAAAGAAATATTTACTTATAACAATGCTTTTAAATATAAATTCTGACAAATATTTTTCCACATAATTCCATACATCTATCTTTGCAACCTTCTCACGTTTTTAATTTATTTCAACGAATTCACTAAACATGTTCTGTGTTTCACTGTTAAGTCTATAATCAGATTTGAGCATCAGGAGGCTTTATTACAAACAGACCTAATTATAAAGAAGACCTGTTGTGAGCAAAACACACAAAAATAATGAATTATTTCTCTTGGAAATCCTATCCGTGAGCACACTTGTAAATTTGTATGTAGTTTTCCTTGCTCTAAAAGACTTAATATTACATTTAAACTAAAATACATCATACAAGAATAAAATATTACTTAATTATATAATGACTTTAACATGAAATATTAACACAAAGAAAACACCCTTAAGAGCTAGTGAAGAATGACAACCTTGACGAATGAGAATGGCGGAAATGACTCTCAAACCAATTCCTCTATAGGAAACTTATAACACATATGCCCATACTTTAATCATTGTTTTTAGGTTTTAATAGTGCCCCAACTTGCCATAGAATGATTTGGCTGAAAAGGTGACGTTAAGGTATGGCGAACTCAGCAGATATAACACTTGACCAGTTTCAAATAATAATATTAATAATTTTTGTTTATTTACAAAACAAAGAAAACATGCAAAGGTTTCCAGAAACATTTTTTAAAAACATTTAAAGTTTAAATAATTACATCCAGTTTGATGATCTATATACTCTATATTACTATATTTATACACAGTGCGCTTCAAAAGTCTCCTCCCCTCCTTTTAATTTTTGAACGGCTTATTTTTGAGTAACCAAATTCGTATGGTTTATTTGATGATAAAAATACTTTCTCTAACAGCGAGGGAACGAATGTTCTGAAATTGAAGCAATTGAAACGATTAAGAAATCTAGTAAAGAATGCTGGCAAACGGTTAATGTACAACTCATCTTCAAAACCACCCGAACTTCAAATATTTATATTTCTCAGAGACTTTGTCGTAGAGAGAGGCGTAGACAACAAGAATACGCATAATTTCCTTTTATTGCAAACATTTTTTCATAACTGTTAAAGATTTTTAGTTGTTTACGAAAAACTGCTTTGCTCCCTCTTCTCACCCCCATAAAAACCCCCTTGCATGGGGTGAGGTGGTAAACTTTTCTGCGCTTTTCTGCATATATTCTTTGATGGCTAATGAACAATGAACACTTATGTCAAGTTTCGAAGTGGGGCATTTTTTTTCCTTATTCGTGTCATTTTTGGTCTTATTTTACTGAATTATTAGTGCACACGAGTTTGAAACGTAAATTAATATTCTTTAAAGGAAGGAGGAAATTGTCGTATCCCCGCTCATCAGACTTAACGCCCTTCGACTTTCTCTTTCGAGCTATCTTAAGTTAAAAGTGTATAAGACTGAACCAGAATCCCTGATTGATTTACGTTGAGGAATACTGGAGGAATGTTAGGAGCATTAGCGAAGATACGTACGTGGCGAAATTGAAAATGAGTTGCCACTCAACGCATTGTGCCATTTATAAAAAATCTTCAAAATAACGTCGAGGCGCTATTTTCAACACTAATTATGCCGCATTCTCCTAAAAAGATATAGGCCATTCATATTAGCATAGATAGAAAAAAAAATTATAAAGTTTTGCCACTTGGGGATTAAACTTGTCAAGGGATGTACTTTCAAAATACAAAAGTTCTCAAGCAACAAGTGGGAGCTTCATCCCTAAAACCCACCCCCAAAGTGCAATTCGGTAGTTTTATCTGGATTCAGCAGGTCAAAATACATAAGGATACACTGGTATAGTTAGCCGGACATACCAATTTGTTTTTGTTTTGGGAGTGTTTTTTGGGGTAGGGGGTGAAAAACGAGCCAATCTGACAATTCTGACTTCGGATTCGGTTTCAGCAGGTACAAATACATAGGAATATAATGGTATGGTCCGCCGAACAGATCATTTTTGGGGTGGGGGGGGGGGGGTTGGGATTAGGGGTGAAAAACAAGCCGATCTGACAATTCTGAATTCGGATTCGGTTTTAGCGGATTCAAATACATACGGATACACTGGTCTGGTCCGCCGGATAGACCACTTTCTTTTGTGTGAATTAAGGTTTCAATGGTTAAGCACCACTAAACAATGCGTCGTAACAGTTTTTTTTTAATTATGGCGCACCGCTCCAAAAAATTTGAAAAAATCTACAATAAACTACTCATAACAATGTATTTTTGGTAGAAGTTTTGTGTATGCAAATCATTATTTTCATGAAAAAATAAATATTCTAATATTAAAATTTTTTTTTTATTTGAAGGAGGTAGAATAATCAGCTGATTTTTTTTAAGATGCATTTAAATTACACGTACATCGTACATTTCCTAATAATTAACGCACTACTTGCACAGATAAAAAATGAAAACGAAATGTCATGTTTATGACGACGGGGGGCCAAAACTCGAGGAAAACATTTCTTTTCCTATTGTCGATCTACTGACACTGAATGTGGCCCAAACGCTTCTGGGGCCATTTTACCATGCTTATTCTGCTATACCCTTTATTAAAATAAGCATATATGCTCACTGAGACTGCCCTCTAATGATTTAGCTTTATAGAGCTCCAATATAAACCTTTCCCCAGCTTGCTCAATTTCTGTTGGAGTTGACTTAGCATTACTAAAAATCTGAATTACACTGTCAAGGTCCTTTCTGCAATTAAATAAAATAGATGCACAAACTGTTGTTTGCCCTGTTTGATACCGGCCGCCTAGAATTATTATAAGTGATACATTATATACCATGTTCGTCAATCTCTGTTAATGCAACCTCTAACTTCAATAGCTGATTTATCGAAAACTGCTGTTCCAAACAATTTAGGTAATAAACACTTTTTTATTCAGGATTTTCTGGGAACATTTTTTTGTAAGTATAATTTTTTTTTGTAGGACAAACGGTTTTCCAGAAAAACGCAAAAAACTACCGAATTGCACTTTAGGGTTGGGTTTTAAGGATGAAGCTCCCACTTGTTGCTTTTTTATTTTGAAAGTACATCCCTTGACAAGTATAATCCCCAAATGGCAAAACTTTATAATTTTTTTTTCTGTTGGGCTATTTTTAAGCTAATATGAATGGCCTAATAGTAATTTACGTTACAAGATCGGAAAGAGGTTGTCTTGCAGGTCGACCTAAGCAATTTCCAGGGAAATCCGCAATTTTCTTTTTTCGGCCGACACTGTCATACAAAATCAATTTTGCATCATTTTTTAAATAAATTTTCTAACAAACACAACGACAAACAATAATAACTAATTAAATAAAATATTTTCACGACGTATACTATTATACAACTTTAATTTCTTGTAACGCTTCAAAAGTAAAAGTTAAGTGTATTTATCTATTTGACACTATTTCAACAATTAACACAAATTCGTTTCCATAGCAACGAGAATAAAAGCTTTGGCCGATTTCTAATGTCACTTTCCGGGCTAGACCAGGAAAACGTTAGTATCTGGCGGATAATTTCTCCAGAAAGTACACCCATAAATAAACCACCCAAATTTGATTACTCAAAAATAAACCGTTCAAAAATTAATAGGACGGGGAGGACACTTTTGATGCGCACTGTATAGTATAAACAGTGCAACGCAAATAAACAAAACCAATTCCGCAAAGTAAATTTTGCGTGGAATAATTCGCTATTATTAATTGCGGTCAAGATCAAACGTCGTCGGAGCAATCAATAGCTTGGTGAACATATATTATCTATATAGAGTCCATTATACAATACTGTGATTAAATTAGACAAGCTATAAAGGTACATTTCCACGATGATATACAAATATCGTGATATTATTATCACTTTAGACAACTACTGCATGTATTTTCATTGTGAGACAAGTTTTTGTTATCTCATATTAAGTGAAAATTTAGTCTCATGAAAGAATGTTGGGTTATTTCGTTATTTCCATGGTGCATTGAAACATTTCTGCTGTTTATTTATTTTATATTTTGTCTTCAATACCGAAATATTATCGCCTTGGTATGTTGGTTTCATAAGCAATTTTTTCACGAGATATAAAAGGAGTTTAGAAAAGCTGGTACACGATTGTATATAAAGTAAATCATTAAAGAAACAGACAACAAAAAATAAATTCGTACTAACAGAAAATAACAAGATTTCAGATCATTGACAATTTTAGAGGCCTCGCTAACTTTCCTAACCATGGATTCTCGTGGGAAGAATTAAGCGCATTAGTTTCCCCTTGATATCTGTACATTTAGAGACAACTACTCACTCTGGATCAGGAGCTACTGCTAGTTTGTAGAAACGAGACTATTAAGGTTACTGTAACTACGCTGTTGGGTATTTGACCTCGACCCTTTAAAGGTAAATTCAACCAAAAAGAGCATATGAAATCGCGCCTATCTAGTTTCATAGTTAAATCAATCAGAAAAGAATAGTCATCCAACTTTATTTGTTTTCGTAAACAAATGGTAGTTTAATAATCATATCTTCTTATAATAAATTAAATAGTACAATGACATTTTTTTATGTTCACTAGCCATTTTCAATTTGGTTTACAATTAAACAGTACAACGACTTTGTTTTTTGTTCACCAACTAATTTTTAGGTTGATCTACACTTTATTGTATGATGAAGCTTTTTCTGGTTAGCCAAAATCTCAGTATTGAGACATCAGACCACCCAAACCAAAGATTAGAGATCGTTTATAAGATCCATCCAAATATATCGATGATCCCTGAGAGAATTTGAAATTTGCAATCATGTTATTAATTTTCTATAAATTCATAAGAGTATAAGATAATGCATGATTGATTATTGTCAATGATTTGTATGAGGCGTCATCTGGGAATAATTTCTGTAATAGATTACGTGGTAAGCAAGCAAATTTTATGGTAATTCTTTTAGAACTTCTAGAAGACGACAATAATATTGGTTTGTCTACCAAGTACAATAATACAGCGAACTAATACTGGGTTAGAATTACAATTCGATAATAGTTAAAAATAAAATATACTATTATCTAGTTTAACTTGACAGAATTCAACAAAATAATAGTCAGACGAACAAAATAATAGTCTTATTCATCTATTTTTTAAGTTAATGTTTGTTTTGTTGTACGACAACTTTTTATTAATTAAAATAACAATCACCTCTTGTTTAAAAATACCATCAATATAGTTTGGTTTAACAAAATTAACGATATTGTTAGTTAACCATTTTTTTTTGTTGAATTTACCCATACTATTTCTTTGAGTGTACTACCGTCTGCTGCCCACTACTATAACCGTCTGTCTGACACGCTTATTAAGTATATATTTCATTTGTTCTCAAGACTGATTTGAGACTAAAATGACAAAAACAATACTGTACTTGAGCGGAATTACAGAATTATATATGATGACAACCCCTACTTGCTGACATGCACAGACACCTCAATCATGGTTATTATAGATTACACAGGCCAACAACAAAAAATTATATAAAAAAAGTATTTTTAAGAAAAAGCTTTTAACTGAAAAAACTACTAAAAAGTAAAAATAATTTTTTTTAAATTCATAAACATGGAAACCAAAAGCTTTGGGGGCGGTCATATAGTGATATTGCAGAGTTACTTTGCTCAATTGACCACCCCCAAAGCTTTTGGTTTCCATGTGTATGAATTTAAAAAAAATTATTTTTACTTTTTAGTAGTTTTTTCAGATAAAAGCTTTTTCTTAAAAATACTTTTTTATATAATTTTATTTTTTACTTTTTAGTCCACTTATTTTACAAACAGACAGACACAACCCTTTCATTTGCCATCCACCCCTCCCCTTTCCCGTCTTCTCACCCTTCTAACACTACTTCCCACTTCTTCCCTCTTTCCACCACTTCCCCATCTCTCTCCACCTCTTTCCACCCTATTCCCACCTTTTCCAACCTCTTCCCGCCCCTTCCTACCTCGTCCCATCCCTTCCTCATCTCTTCCCACCCTTTCCCCATCTCTTCCCACCCCTTCCTCACTTCTTCCCACTGCTTCCCCACCTCTTCCCACCCCTTTACCACCTCTTCCCCACTTCTTCCCACCTCTTCCCACCACTTTCCCACCCTTCCCACCTCTTTCCCACCTCTTCCCTCCCCTTTCCCACTTCTTCCCACCTCTTCCCCACTTCTTCTCACCTCTTCCCCACTTCTTCCCACCTCTTCCCACCCTTCCCACCTCTCCCACGTCCGCCATATTGAATTTAGAATGACGTCACACACTTTATCGTATTTTACCCATCAAACCCTTTCATTTGACACCCATATCAGGGGGGTTGTGACTAAAAAGCCGATCCGCCATCTTGGGATGTCCTCCATATTGGATTTAGAATGACATCACATTGTTTATCGTATTTTACTCGTTAAACCCTTTCATTTGATACCCATATCAGGGGGGTTATGACTAAAAAGCCGATCCGCCATCTTGGGACATCCGCCATATTGGATTTAGACCGATAATGGCTATACTATGTTGCATTGTCACCGGACTTATAGACACACGTGTGCCAAATTTCAAAGCTCTAGCTTAATTAGAACTAGTCGAAATTCAGCTTGCAAGATTTGACCTAAACCAACAAACAAACATACAAACAAACATTGCAAGTTAAATAAAAGCTTTTAAAAAAGAGTGCGCTTTCGATCAGAACTACCTCTGCCTATGTTTTTTGACATCCTGAAGTCGACTCTGGTATTAATAAAAAAAACCTATCGCATCAGTTATTGTCTACCACCCTTTTTATACCGTAAAAAGTCAAAAAAAAAGTTTGTCCTAAGATTCTCATCTAACTTTTCTGAAGAATTTTGAAGCGCCCATTTTCGATAAAAAAGAAATTTCTATCGAGTCAGTTTTCATCTACCATTCCATAAAAAAGGGCAAAAGAGGGTTTTGTTTGTCCTAAGATTCTGATCTAACTTTTCTGAAGTATTTTGATGTACTAAAGAAAATTTTTGGGCAAAAAAAAATTCTATCTTGTCAGTTTCCCTTTGCCACCCCTAGGAGATGGTAGAGGGTGGTAGAGGGAAACTGGCACGATAGAATTTTGTGTCCAAAATTGACTTCAGCGCGGCAAAATACTTCAGAAAAGTTAAATTAGAACTTTAGGACAAGACCTTCTTTTTCGCTCTTTATAAAGAGGTGGTGCTGCGGTGGTGAAAAAAAAACTGATATGATAGATTTTTCTCTTTCAGAATCGGTTTAAGCATGTCAAAACATATGGGTTAACATAGTATAGTTTTGATCAAAAGTGCAGCCACCTTTTTTTTGTTGACCTGTGTTATATATTTTTTTCATATTATCCATCCACATGCATAGAAACTTAAAAAACGATTTTATTTCTACACAAACCACACTTCGAAATTTATAGAAGTTTTAACGTTTTCAGCGTTTTATGTATATTTTGACTTAGTGAGGCACGATTTCTCATCGCTTAATTTATCAAAGGTTCAGCTCGGCTGCTCCATGCCAAAGCACAGTATCTGACAATTTTTTCAAAAATGAGTTTTATACATAGAGGTACATACTGTGTTTGGACGCATATTTAGAGCTGGTCTATTTATCATTTCCTTCACTGGTTTAGGAGATATGACATGTTGAAAACACAGTATCTACACCATTCGTACCTTTTTCCTAGTCCAAAACAAAGCATGTGCTTTATTCGACATAAAAACACAGCATGTACCAGACACTGTGTTTTGGGAATAATGAGATTTTAAAATTTTTGGCGATAATACACAGTATATACAAGATCGTATCATGTTAGTTGATGTAAGTGTTAAGACTGAAGTCTCCGTTCAATAATTATTGCTCTATGTGGCACGAAAGTGTAACAGGACGTGAGGCCCACAATATTGTCGATGATATTTTCAGAGTTTTCCGGGAAGAACGAGACGTAAAAGAGTTTATTATTTGGACAGATAAGTTTACGGGGCAAAATAAAAATTGGATTTTGTACACATCTGATTTATTTAGTAATGGCAGAAAGAAAAGAGGCAAGTCCTAAAAAATAGCAAGGAGGACTCTTTAAATGGTTTTTTGGTAAGTCATGTGGTTGAGGTACGGTTCAAGAAACCAACCAGATGCTTGGAATACAAAACTGATTTTGGCCAGACGGAATATACCTTACTAGATTTTTTTACAGAAGAAATTTAACTTTGAAAATATGCCTGAATTTTTATTGAAACGTGGGGTATTGAAGTACAAAAATGAAGAAATAATTAAAGTTCTAAGGGCATTTATGCCTAAAAATAGGTTGAATTTTTTTAGAAACCTTACAGAAAGCAATACTGTTCCGGACTTATGACGTTGAAAATGTGCAAAATAGTACTTAGTATTTTTTATTGACAACTAAATAAATGAAGATAATAACTACTGTGTTTTTAACTAAATAAATAAAAACGTATATTTACTGCGTTTTGTTATTTAAAGAATTTTTTTGTGAAATAAGTATTTTAATTTATTTCACTGTCGCAGTTCATTTATTGTTGCAGATACTGTGTTTTGCAATAACAAAATACTTGCACTCTCTACGTTAAAACCAAGTACGTGTCAAATCAAAGGTTAAAGCTTAAAATTAATAAATTTAAATTATGAGGAAAAAGTCGTATAATCAACTATAATCATTACCCAAAATATATTTGACATATATTAAATACTTTTTAAAGGCAAAGCAGAAACACTAAAATCGCTTTTATGACGAATTATTATTTATTCACATACTGGGTTTTGGCATGGAGCAGCCGAGCTGGGCTTTATATATCTACGAAAGGAAGAAATTAGGAGGGTGAGACAATTCGAATTTCAAAGTTCATAAAATAAGAACCACCGGATTACAGTTACTACCCCTAGTACAGTCAGTCAAAAAATTACCCAAACTTCAGACCAATTCTATAGCGGCTTGGAATTTTTTTTTGCAGATTCTTGAACTTTAGGGTAACAACTTCAAATATTAAAAAGGAATAGATGTGCTTTTACCTCTAAGGGTAAAAAAATCAATAATTAACGGAGTACTGAGAGTAAATTATTGAAACTTATATTATTTATATTTTTGGAGCAGCTGACCATGAATGTGTAGTCAAAAATTAGAAATATTTTGTTGCACCCTCAATATGGCAGATATAAAAGGGGTAAAAAGGATGCATTAATTATTTTTAGTTTATTTTGAGAAATTAGGAATTTCTTAGCAGATTGTTACATTTTGAGACATAAAACTCGTTCTCTAATAAGAATAATAATTGCTCTTACGCCTGAGAAGGTGAAAACCTTCCCCAAAGTTAAAAAACAGATATAGAGGAAGTACTGGTAATTTATTAATGAAACTGATATTATTTATGATTTTGGGATTGCTGATTACGAATTTGGATCGGGTTTTTGTGTTAAGGTGTAGCAAATTAATGAAACAATAATTAACATTTTCCAATTTTATTAACTATATAGAGATTTAACCTAAATTTATTATAATTATTCATCTTCATCATGGTTTGAGTCATTTTCATCTGTATACATTTTTACACAAATATATAATAAATGTGCGTGAATATCAAAAAAGTATAAAAATTATGATTATTCCTTTATAACTGAAAATATTGTAAGATTTTACCGCCAAACGAGCAATATCGTAATTTGCTAAAACGAGGCACGCTCCTTATTTTGGTCATATCTCATAATAGCAGCGGCGGCTGGTGAAATTTCAATTTTTTTTTTCTCGTCTGTGGCGCATGGGACCCATACGAAATTTGGGAAATAACATCTAGAGAAGCACTTCTCTAATGACTCCTAAAAAATTTTGAAAGAGCAGTTTGCGAAAAAATTTTTGAAAATTTGCTAGCCTTCCCTGGGTCTAAGGACCCCTGTTTACTTTTATTTTTTTTTGTCATATGCATTTGACTTTTCATAAAAATGCATCGACAGATTTTAGAGTTTGTGAAAATATTTTCATTACTAACTGAAATACAATGAACTGAAATTTTGTAATTTACAATTTAACAAATTACAATATTTCAATTCGTTGTATCTCAGTTAGTAATGAAAATATTTTCACAAACTCCAAAATCTGTCGATGCATTTTTATGAAAAGTCAAATGCATATGACAAAAAAAAATAAAAGTAAACAGGGGTCCCTAGACCCAGGGGAGGCTAGCGAATTTTCAAAAATTTTTTCGCAAACTGCTTTTTCAAAATTTTTTAGGAGTCATTAGAGAAGTGCTTCTCTAGATGTTATTTCCCAAGTTTCGTATGGGTCCCATGCGCCACAGACGAGAAAAAAAATATTGAAATTTCACCAGCCGCCACTGCATAATAGCTAAAATTTACTGGAACCAAAAAATGGGAACTTTCTTGTGCAAAAAATTAAGATTTTGCCTTTATTTTTCTTGTAACATTTTTGATTTTGAAGGTATTAAAATTTGCTAAAAGAAAATTTTAGCCTACTGTAATAAGTTTTAATTTGGTTCAAGGTACATGTTAAAAGGTTTTTTAAACTAGAGTTGTGACTGTTTGAAGAGCGTGGCCTTTTCAGGGCTACATTCAAATGCACCTAATACTAATTGTATCTCGGTAACGATGAGCCTAAACAAATTTTTATTTAGCCTGCGGACCAGACCAGTATATTTTTATGTATTTCAACCCGCTGAAACCAAATCCGAAGTCAGAATTGTCAGATTACTTCTTTTTTCATCCCTAACCTCAAAAAAACACTCCCCCAAAAAAGTGGTCTGGCCCGCGGACCATACCAGTGTACTTTGACCCTCTGAAATCGAATAAGTCAAAATTGTCAGATTCGCTTGTTTTTCACCAAAAAACACCTCCAAAACAAAAAAAAAGTAGTCTGGCCTGCGAACCATATCAGTGTTTGGATCCGCTGAAACAGAATCCGAAGTCAGAATTGTCAGATTCGGTCGTTTTTCACCCCTAACCCCAAAAAACACCTAAAACAAAAAAGCGGACCAGACCAGTGTATGCTTACCAAATAAATAATGATACACTGCCACTGGTATGGTCCTCCGGACAGACTATTTTTGGGGTGGGTGTTTTTTTGGGGTTGAAAAACGAACTAATCTGACAATTCTGTTCGGATTCGGTTTCAGCGGGTCCAAATACATAAGGTTACATTGATCAAGTCCGCAGGGGTGGGGTGATTTTGGGGATTGGGGAAGAAAAACGAGTGAATCTGACAATTCTGACTTCGGATTCGGTTTCAGAGTGTCAAAATTATATAAGGATACACTGGTATGGTCCGCAGGTGTTTTTTTGGGTTTAGGGGTGAAAAAAGAAGCAATCTGCCAATTCTGTCTTCGGATTCGGTTTTAGCGGGTCAAAATACATAAGAGTACACTGGTCTGATCCGCAGGCCAGACCACTTTTCTTTTTTTGTGTGGCTGTGTTATTTTTGTTATTTCATAAGCTAATTTTTTTGTTATGACAAATTTTTTCGAAAATGTGATCCTCTTTGAGCAATTTGCTCAAAATCAATGTTTTGGGGTGAAACTCTCCACCAACGAAAAAACACCCTTATTCCTTTTAAATATATCATATTGGACCCATTTTGAATCAAACTATCCAAAAACATTTGAATTTAAAAGTGCTATACAATTAGTCCGAAGTGAGATCACCAAGTTACTGTAATACTTTGGATCAGTGGGAATCTAAACTCGCATGTGCAGGGACACTTATTTCCTTGAGTCGATTGTCTTTCAAAAGATTTCTTAAAAGAACTTCTACTCGAAAAACGAAACCAAAAACTTACGTGTTGCAGATGCAGTAAGTACCTTAGTCGAAATCATCCATAAATCAAGTTTCAAATTATTGGTTTTTGCGATGGTAATATTTCATAAAGTTCCGTTAATATTTCATGCCTTGTAAGTTTTTGTTGAATAGAAAATTCATATTTTTTTTAGAGATATTACGTTAACAATGACTATTTTAATTCGACGGCAAACAATGTTGTTTTCTTGATGATAGCTGGTGAGGGACAGGCTTCTACAGGATGGATGACATCAGGAGCATGGATTGAAACTGCACGACAGTATGGCGCCTTTTTATTTCAACTTGAACATAGATTCTACGGACAAAGTCACCCTTTTACGTAAGTATTTTTGTTTCTTCAATGAAGCTTACTTATAATACTTGGTAACGTATGTAAACATTACATATCGACTTTATTTGCCACATTATTTATTTCTACGTACACTTATAGTACAGTAACTAGAGATTTTTAACTTCGGAGTATTCGGAATCGCGTCATATGAATTAGATTTTGAATTTTTCGGCAATTTAATAGTAAACAAGTTTAATATATTTTTTTACGACTATTGAATAATTCATTTATTATGGATACGTTCTTGAACATGTAATAGGTCTCATTACTAACAGTCGCAGGTGAAAATCCATTACTCACTAGGCTAGGACCAATCACAAGAATTCATATTGATTATTCAACAGACTTGAACCAATCACAAGGGATCATATTTATTATTCAACAGTTTTCGTGGAGCAATCGCAAGAGACGATTTAAAGTTCAAAAACATCGCGTGTGCCATAACTCAATTCAATCATTTCAATCTGTCATAATAAGTAGGTTATCGATTTCGCCGAAAGTCAAAAAATGTCATTTTTCGTACGCTCCTGTAGGTTCGAATTATCGATTTCGCCGGTGGGATTCACGATGTACATCACATGCACTTCTTCATTTTTCCATAATGACACAGTATGGCTCTTCATGGAAAAAGATTTGAACGTTCGAAGATTTCGTGTTTCGCCTTCGCAAATTGCGAAAACGGACGCCTCAACACGGTTTTTGTCGAATAAATCGAAAAGTATCACTCTTAGCAAAAATAAAAATAAAATTCTCCAAGGTAACATAACAATTTACTGTTTTTGTAATCTCCGTAATTTTTTTATTTTTTCGGAGACATGGAGGTTTAAAAATGTCGTCAAATGTTTTTAAGTCAAAATACCTCTTTAAAAATTAAATACCTCAGAGACTAAGGCACTTGCGCCAAAAATGTTAAGAAACCAAATTAAAGATTATCGATTAAGCTAAAAGTCTTTTTTTAAATTTTTTCTCCTGTTTAAAAATTAAAGAAGTTATGACCAATACAGTGTGCGTCTTCGCTTTTTCCCTAAAAATGGCGCCATTTGTCGGCAAATTTACCTTAAAGTGCAACTTACTGTTGAGTAGTCGTAGAAAAAGTATAGTATTCTACTTGCGAGTAATAGCTATTACTCACTCGTCATCATTACATGCTCGTTAAATAATATACTATTATTATATATTATTATCCGAGTTTTAAAAAATAACTTTGAATAAACATCCACTAAGTGAATCTGGGTGGTTAGTGAAAGGTTTTAGATCTTACCAGGAGTCTCGACTATTTGTTACTAAAAAGGTTGGACCATTTTTTTTCCCAAAAAAAAAGGTTACTAGAGTTGAGAAAACAAATTTCTCTCAATCGGTGTAAAGATAAATATAAAAAAATAACTTAACCTAAAATATTGTTATCACTTACGGAACGAAACAGGTGTATGCGTTTAGAGTATGATGTTTGCTTGCCTGCCTCTTCATAACTTTAAAACGAATGCGTCATTTTTTAAGCAGTTTTCTGTAAAACTTAGACAATCTTTTGAGTAGGCTCTTAGATACTATCATTACACATCAAGAATATTGATACTGAAATCGATGTAAAGGTAAACATGAACAAATAAACTGAAGTATTTTTACCAGTTACGGAATGGAGCAAGAGTATGATGTCTGTTTGTTTTCCTATTCCTCATAACTTTAAAGTGAATGAACCACTTTTGAAGCAATTTTCTAAAAACGTTTGATAATTCTTTAGAGCAGGTTCTTAGATATTGATCATCGCAAATCAAGGATGCACCATCGCGGGTTTTTAACTTTCAAAGTTACAAGATTTTTCTTGAAATATCAAAGCGGGTAATTCATTACGGGGATCCTTGGGCTTATCTACTTATGTATAGGGCATAAAGTAGAGGGTGGGATAGGTGAGGTCATTTCCAATCAAAATAACTTATGTGGTTATCCGATTTTTGAATCTCATGGTAATTTTTACTAAAAAAGTAGTAAAAAAAAATGTAAGGTTCTTGCTATTTTTTTTAAGTATGCTGCTAAAGGTTGTGTCGTTCTGAAGGAAGTGTTTTTATAAAATCTAGATAACAGTTGTCAATTGTAATAAAAAGCGTTACGATTATTATTTGGTTCATTCAAAATTATCTGATCTTTAAAGTGGCCCCGACTGAAAAAAGTACTACAGGAGTTTGCCCCATAATAAAAAAGATTAATGCAGTTGTTTCAAATTCTAACAAGGTACAATTCATAGACATTTTCTGAACGGTTTCTATTAGCGTTTTTTAAAAATAAGGCATGTTCTTGTGATGTGAATTTTCTGAATCTCGAGCCGTCTTCTAGTAAGCAGTAAATTAAACAAAATTTATGATTAGTAACAGAAGTTATTCAGAACATTTGCTCAAAATATCTTCTCATTCTAATGTATAATCGGCATCGGCGTAGAAAGTTTATTATAATACGTCCTAATAGTTCTGAGCATAACTTCTCCCATGGAGTTTTGAAAAATGAAATTTTAAGATTTCCTTGAAAATGTTCCTTATACACTCTAATATCATATCTTATCAGGTGCTTTATTCAAATTTGTGGCAGGCGATCTGTGTGATGTCAAAAATCAATGACGGCCAATATTTAAATCAAGCATATCACGGAAGATTTATAGGTAGGGGAGGAATCATACAGTAGCTGCCTCATTCGCTGAATCTCAACCCCATATTCTATGGGATTAAAGAAAGAATTTATCAAACAGAATGTATGTATGACCGAGCAAGATCTTCCACGTAAAATGGCATTCATCGCTAACGAAATAAGAACTAATCACCGAACGCTATAGACCGGGGCACAGTTAACTAAACACTATTCCGTGGGAATTTGAATAATGAAATTGTAGTACTACTTGGAATACGTTCTTATACACTTTAATGCCATGTATTACCAGGTGTTTTGCTTGAATTTGTGTCAGGTGGTATGTCTATGTCATAAATCAAAGAATAGAATAGAATAGAATAAACTTCATTGCTGTAAATCTTTCAAAAAGAAAGACATTAGCATTGTAAATATAACCAAATATTTAAAACTTACAATAAAATATGAAATATTAAAATATGTGAAATATATAAAAAAGGAGAGCAGCAAAAGGAAAATAACAACATACAACTAAAATTTGCCTAAAACTAAAAATGTAAAAGTGTAGATACGTTAAACTATTTTATTTCATACTGTCCGGTAAATGACTATTTCCCGGACTCATTTTCGGCCGGTAAATCGAACATTACAGTATCTGATACCGTAATGTGTTACCAGCGAACATTACAGTATCTATTACTGTAATGTGTTACCTAGCAACACTATTATATTATTTATTTCCATAGACAAAACAATCCATATTCTTTTTGATATCTGTCTGATGATTTTCTCGGGATTAATTTTCCCGTTGCTTCCACAGATTTATTTAAAGTCTTCTCCGATATCTCCATAATACAAAACAATCCAAAAGTTATGGTTTTATTTATTTGACAGTGACAAGCTAAAGACAATCATAATTAGCTAGGGAAAACAATGGCTATAACATCGTTAAGGCAATGCGATTGTTAGATTACGAACTAATAATATTTTTTAAATTTCAATAATTATAACTTTTTATTCATTTTAAAAAGGATTTACCGGACAGTATGAAATAAAATATTATACGATAAACGTCCGGCAGGTGTCATTACAGTACTCGTTTATATTCCGGACTCGGCTCCTGTGTCGCCTCGTCCGTAAAACAACTCGTACTGTAATAAGTCACCTACCGGACTTATAACGTAAATTATTAAAATAATTAACAAATAACACAATTTTTTATGTATTTAAAAATCATTAAAAAATAAATTAATATTATTTATCGATTTTAATTCACTTGGCAGGGCACTGTAAGCCTTAATAGCGTTATAATATGGACCTTTTTCATAAAAACTGTGGTGATGTATTTAGGATCATGCCTTGTCATTACTCTATATAGGTATATCGTTATTTCTTTCTAATATAAACAACTAATTTGTATATATACAGGAAAGGGTTGGTAAGTACTCTCAATTCTTTAAACAGAATCTCTGTAAGAAGCATTCATCATACATCTAATTATGCGTTTTTGGTTAATAAATACTGCCAATATAAGGAAGAACCCCAGAATATTATTGCATGTTTTAAAATACTTTGCGCACATGACAAATAAAATATTCTTAGGCTGTCTATTGATAGCTGGTTTCTCATAAAACGTATTAGATAACAGAACGAATTTAATATTGAGATCAATGTATTTGTATAAGATTCCCAGTTTAACCTACTATCTAGCGTTATGCCAAGAAATTTCACATTGTCCGTTTACTTCCAGTAAAGTTGAGCGGCAAACAATACCTAATCTTTTTAAGAAATGATCTGCGAAAATTGCTTAACAACATACCTTTAAAAGGGGAATTTGGCTGTAATACCATGAAGCCCCTCGGTCAATATTTAAATCAAACATATCCCGGAATGTAGATAGATAGGAGAGGAGCGGAGGCATATCGATCTCACCGTGTTTCTCTAAGATTATTGAGAAAACCATTTATAATAGAATGATTTCATTTTTTACTAAACATAAAATAATTAAAGATTGTCAGTTCGGCTTTGTGCCTCATTGCTCAACGGAACAGGCTATTTATCAGTCATTACACAGCCCCACAAAAAAAAAGTGATCTGTCCGGCAGACCCGATCAATGTACCCGTATGTATTTGGACCCGCTGAAACCGAATCCGAAGTCAGAATTGTCAGTTTTTCACCCCCCAACCCCAAAAAACACCTCCCAAAAAAATGGTCTGTCCGGCGGACCAGACCAGTATATTCTTATGTATTTGGACCTGCTGAAACTGAATTAGAAGTCAGAATTGTCAGATTGGCTCGTTTTTCACCCCCAACCCCAAGAAACACCCCCAAAACAAAAACAAAGTGGTCTGTCCGGTGTATCCTTATGTATTTTGACCTGCTGAATCCGGATTCGAAGTTAGAACTGACAGATTGGCTCGTTTTTCACCCCCAATCCCTAAAAACAACCCCTCCCCCAAAAATGGTTTGTCCGACGGTCTAGACCAGTGTATTCTTATGTACTTGGACCTGCTGAAACCGAATCTGATGTCAGAATTGTCAGACTGGCTCGTTTTTCACTCCCAATCCCAAAAAACACCAGTAAAACAAAAACAAAGTGGTCTGTCTGGGGGACTATACCAGTGGATCCTTATATATTTTGACCTGCTGAATCCGAATTCGAAGTCAGAATTGTCAGATTTGCTCGTATTTCACACCTAACCCCAAAAAGCACCCCCAAAACAAAAAAGTGGTCTGTCCGGCGGATTATACCAGTGTATCCTTATATATTTGGACCGCTGAAACCCAATCCAAAGTTAGAATTGTAAGATTGGCTCGTGTTCACCCCTAACCCCCAAAAAACACCTGCCCCCCACAAAATGGTCTGCCCAGCGGACCATACCAGTGTATCCTCATGTATTTGGTAAGAATACACTGGTGTAGTCCACCGAACAGACCACTTTGTTTTTGTTTTGGGGGTGCTTTTTGGGGTTGGGGGTGAAGAACGAGCCAGTCTGATAATTCTGACATCAGATTAGGTTTCAGCAGGTCGAAATACATAAGAATACATTAGTCTGGTCAGTCGGACAAACCATTTTTTTGGAAGGGGGTGTTTTTCGGGGTCAGGGGTGGAAAACGAGCCAATCTGTCAATTCTAACTTCGAATCCGGATTCAGCAGGTCAAAATACATAAGGATACACTGGTATAGTCCGCCGGACAGACCACTTTGTTTTGTGTTGGGGGTGTTTTTTGGGGTTGGGGGTGAAAAACGAGCCAATCTGACAATTCTGACTTCGGATTCGGTTTCAGCAGGTCCAAATACATATGGATCCACTGGTCTGGTCCGCCGAACAGACCACTTTTTTTTTGTGGGGCTGTGATTATCGAAAACTATTACAGCACTTGATTTTCAAAGGTAGCCTGCCTCTACTTCGATATGTCAAGAGCCTTCGATGCCATTAATTATGCAATTTTGTTAGACAAGTTAGAATCTTATGGTATACGGGGCACATGCAACAAACTACTTCAGTCATATCTTACTGATAGATTTCAAGTCACTGCTGTAATAACTTTTAAGAATAGAACACTTCAAACATTTTTTTCAGATAAAGTTCATGTATGTACAAGGAGTGCCTCAAGGCCTTTATTGTTTATTCTGTATACAAATGACTTAAAAGATCATATCTACATAGTTACTTTATATCAATATGCTGATGATAATTCCGGTATGACAGCTGAAAAATCCCTAGTGGCTTGTGCAAATAAACTTACTATAATATCTTCAAGTATGACTAAGTATCGTGACTCGAATGCAAATGGTTTGAATCTAAATGGAAGTAAAATTACCTTTGTAGTGTTTTCTCCAAGTAGTGGCCTTGATTATTCGTTGTACGTCCAGTTAAATAGTTCTTCCATTAAACAAAGGAGGAAATTACCTCACCGATCAGCCCTCTTCGTCTTATCCACAACTCTTCGACGCCTGTATATCAGGATAATATTTAATTGTGCATAGTACAATAAATGCTGTAACGTCTTATTAAGGTTACCTTATTTTTTTTTATACTAAATGGATTGATTAATGGATGATATGAGTCATTTAATCCGCGATCAAGTTTATTTACTAACTTAGAGGAGCCTTAAAATTATCGGGATTTGTAAAGATTTCAGTCTAAAAATAAATAAGATTTTTAATCGTAAATTAGCATTTTAGTAATTTATTATCTATAAATTACAACATTAAATAAAATACAATATGATTAGATATCAGTGAATTAAAAGAGTTATAAGATCACAGATCTGTCAATATAAAAATTCTTATTTACTTGATGCTGTTCTTTCTTACTAACACATTGATATTTCAGATGTTTTCGTTGAAGTGTTTTATTCAATTAGAAATTTAAATAAAATTATATATTGTTTATAGTGATCGCTAATGACAATATGCATATACATTAATATTTTATTTAATAAACACGACAGAAGATAATAAAAACAGGAAAGCAAAGCTACATGCAAGAAAATGCCTTTAACTCAAGAATATATTGGTTTATATATACGCAAATAAATAAATTCTTCATACAAACAAATACTATTGTTTCAAGAATAATTTATTTATCACCAGTTTTTAATTTCTTGCATCGGACGTCGATAGGCGACGTTAGAAATGTCAGGCGTAGCTTCCAAAAATTTGCTTTGTTTTGCCATATAACGCCTCTTGAGACGAAAAAGTCAACTTTTTATATTTTTCTATTTTGATCGACTGTACTGGATTCTACACCAGTCTCATCTAGAGCCTAAATCACGGGATCGATTATGTACAAATATTTCATGCCTATTCAGGACGGTCCCGCTCAAATGTGTTGTGTGTGAGCGATTGAATGCGTATTTAAAATTTAGATATAGCCCGTCTGGACATCAGTTTACATAGTATCAGTCTTCTGCTTAAGGTGTACTTTTAGGGGGCGGCTATCGGTATTTTACATAATATTTTTTTATTTTTTACATATTTCTAAATATTCTTATAAAAAATAATTTTCAGATCATTAGAAATAAAAAAACAATATTCTTATTACATTTGCATAAACCATTCTCAAGTAATTTATATTTATGTGCATTTACAACATTTTATTAATAATAATTAATTTGCAATATAAATTTTTTTGTCTACACGAACGCTTTTATAATGAGAGGACCATACCGCCACGAGTTTGGTTAGTGGAAGACCCTGCTTTATTATTTTAATATATCACACAAAACTAATTGCCATTTATTTATTTTATTTATTTATAAACAGTAAATTATCTACAATGAAATACAATGATATGTTGATATAACAATTTTCTGAATATTCTGAATTTTTCGTGAATGAATGCCGACCTTCATTTATACAAAATATTTAATGATCGAATCCGTGTCAGTCGTGAGGTATCTTATAGCTAAACAAAAACGTTTGTGTTACATTTTTGAATTATTTAGGAGGTTTTAATATTATTCGAATAATCGGCATTATTACCATTTTAACAGATATTATTTAATATTATTTTCCAACGAAAAGTAATAAAAATAGCACCTACATAAAAAAATAATTAAACAATTTTTACCATCAGTTTAGCGCCCCTCCGAGCTGGCCCCCCGGGTTGCCGGGCCCTTAAGCCGCCCCTGTTAATACTTTTCATTATTTTTTTGCACATTTGTGAAAACTTTTCCCGTTTACATTATTATTATATTTAGCACGGCATTATAATTCTATTTATTTAAGGATAATTCGAACTTCAAACACCTAAGTTGATTGGTTTACAAGTTATTTTAAGGATAGGATTTTGCAGAATGAGAGAGAAATAAGCGTTTATTTTCGATTTATTATAAATATTTAAAACCAAACATAGTACAATCTTTAAATTTGTTACAGGTACTTGCTATTGTTCTAACGAATACAACTATATATATTTTTATACTCTTCGCAAAAACGAAGAGTATATTGTATTTGATCGGCACATTTCTAAATCAGTAAATATCGCTCGTAGAGAAAAAAATTTTATATCGTTATGTTGGTGAACGAATTCTGAACAACTTTCAAAATGTCTGTCCGTCCGTCCGTCCGTCTGTCCGTCTGTCCGTCTGTCCGTCTGTCCGTCTGTCCGTCTGTCCGTCTGTCCGTCCGTCACGTTTCTTGTAAGCACGATAACTCAAGAAAAAGAAATCCGATTGTATTGAAATTTGGAGAGTAACTTAGTGTTAGCTAGAGGAAGAACCCTATTTTTTAATAAAATAGATTGGTAAATAAAAAAGTTATTAGTAATTTAAAATTTAAAAAAATATTTTTTACATTTTTTTATGGTTTGTAATAAATAGAAACCTTGCGAAATGTTATTTCCTATCACTACTTTTTTTTAAATACATTTTACTAATGTGTGTTTCCTAATAATCACAATAAATTTTCTAATGGTATATATTACACTCATTAACAATTTTAGTAATAAAAAATGGTGGTGTAGCAGCAAGAGTTTCGTCTCGCAATCCAAGGCCCCATAAAACACACACTTCCCTGAAAAACCCTTCCCCTCAAAACCACCTTTCTTACTACCCTTTCCTTCTACCCCTCTTGACCCCTCGCCGAAATCTATCCCATTTAAGGATTTGCTCTTTAGAGTAAATGCCCGTTTTTATACTCTGACACCTGCAGCAGGGTTTTTAAGAACATTTTCCCTGCATATTTATTATTACCCTCCCCGCTCATTTAAACTAAATAAATTATTGAGATGTGAAATCCCCTGATATGTTTCTCTTTAATATGGTTAAGCTACCTAAGGACCATTCATATTTATACAAACATATTCTGGAAATCTCACTTGCCAAAACACCCGGCCGTTGTGTCACTTTTCGTGTCTAGCACTCGATCTGTGACGCAATGCTATATCTATGATTGTAAAATGAGATAAATCAGATACAAATGAAATGTTAACCTTAGTTAAATAGAATAAAAAAATACACAATTTGGCAATTTGGCAATTTGGCAATTTGGCAATCCAAGGGTCCCGGGTTCGATCCCTCACATCGTGATTTTTTTTTTCGTATATTTTTTTTCACAACAAAGTTGGTATCACAAAATTTAGAATGTCCAAAAATTAACATTATTTACAAGAAAAATGCGAAGAGTATCCTATAGAATGTGTAACGATTATATAAAAAGCTCAGTAAATCGGCGAAGAGTATAATGCTTCCACTAGTTTATTGTAAATTTTTGTTGTACTTAAATATCTGCAATATTGACAAAGAAAATAGTTCCTATTTTCCTAATTTCATTATTAGAGCATGGCATTTAACTATATACAAAATTTATGATAAAAATTGTATATCATTGTATTCCTAGAGCAATGAGAAGTACCTGAAACTATTTTAAAGATTATACCATTCATGATTATTTAAATATTTATAATAAATCGAAAATAAATGCATATTTCCCTCTCACTCTGTAAAATCCGAGATTTATTCGAGATATATTCACTTTATTACAGTGACGCAGCCAGCTCTCTAGGGCGGAAGGGCCAGTCGACTACAAGGTGGTATAAAAAAAGTTGCAAGTAAAAAAGAAAATATAGATTTTTCATTACAGCAGGGGCGCTCCATAATGGAGGCGGGGGGAGCTAGGCATGTCGCTGCTTTAGTATAAACTATAAATATAGTAGAATTAGATACCTTTACTGGCTTCCCTTTCGGTACGAATAATTAATTTAATTAATTGTTATTTTGTTTGTTATTAATATTATTAATTGTTAATTAATTGTTAATTATTAATATGCCTTTTTAGGGATACAAGTACGGAAAATTTGAGATATCTTTCAAGTCAACAGGCGTTAGGGGATTTAGCTACATTTATTACAGCGATGAATGAGGAATATAAATTTGCACCGGACGTTAAATGGATAGCATTTGGCGGTTCTTATGCAGGATCACTAGCAGCTTGGTTAAGGCAAAAATATCCTCATCTTATTCAAGGAGCTATGTCTGCGAGTGGTCCACTTTTTGCCCAATTGGATTTTCCTGGTTTGTATAAAATTAATATCAGAGATATGACAAATATATCGTTAGGTAACTAGGAATATGTAGTACCTACGTATTAACAGAAGTGTTATTCATTAATCTAAAAGCAACCCATACTCAGCTTTATTAATAACTAGATTATAATTATCTCCTAACTGGTGCAATAGTACAAAAGTCCGAATGGAGAGAAAAAAATAAAAATTAAGATAATGCCGCAATTAATATTTAGACAATATGAATGTCGAGCAAAAAAAAGGGCGGGTAATTATTACAAGAAATTTTTCTAATACGTAATGTAAGGAAGGTTGCCACAATTACACAAAGTTTTCGACGACGCGGCTGGTCAAAAATTATTATCATTGTATTGTCATAACCCGATTTTATGAATCGTCGCACTAGAGGAGGACTCAAAGATCAATTATAGTAAGCACTTCATTCTATTCTATTTAGTCCAATTGGAATAAGTTTTGTGAACGAAATGTCGATAAACTCAATTCTTTTTTATTTTAAAATGTAAATGTGAGGATTTCAAAACATACCGGCAAGACGTCTGCGGGATATTTGGGACAACATTCTCAAAAAAGGAATAAAGGGCCATTTTTGTAACTTTTTTTGCAGTTTTTTAAATAACAATGTTATTTTATATAATTTTCATTTCATTTTTTGTAATATGTTCCCTGGATTTGGCTAATATTATAATAATCTGGACTGACAACTAGGCCATTTTCATTGTCACTGCTCTAACCAGTGAGCTGTTTTCGATGCAAAGTTGCTCAATAAATTAATAATAGTACGATTTTATATATGCTCGTCATGTATATGCTTAAGTGTACGTAAGATGGTGGGAAATTTAAAGCTTTTTTTGGACAAAAATCGAGACGCGGCTCATTTCACATTCGATTGCAGTAACTTTTTTTTAAGTAATCGTCAAGAGCTGTAGTTTACTCTACTACTGCTACAATTTGGAGAAAGTCGATTCTTACTTTTATTTTTGACCATTATAGTGGAAGTAAGGAGTCGGAAGAGTATGCAAAATCGTGCTAAAGTTATGAAACCTATTTCCCCCCGTCTTCCAAGGTACTGAATATGAATAACAGGGTGAAAAAAAATTTTTAGTTATACGCACCACCTTTAACGGCAAAAAACCACCCTTTTTTGCTTATTTCTCATATGACAGCTTGGCATCTACTATTTTTCCAGGGATTCTTTGTTTTTTTCATGGAGATATAATAGATGGTGAAAGGTAGCAGACCGCAACAGCCCTATCTACTCTTTCAGGGGGTGTAACATTGTCTCTTTTTTTCTTGTCAAAGACGTTTACCCCCTGATGTTATCTCAGTCCACTCTTACCGTTGTCCTTGATCAGCATCCTCGAAAACGGGGTTAAATGTCTTTAACAAAAAAAAAAAAGAACCAATTTTACACTCTCTGACAGGGAAGATTCCACCCTTCTCCGCACCTTGGATGTGAACGTTTAGTTACCTATAAATTCACTAATTCACTATATGGGTGTAGTTGGTTGTCGGTATCTGTATATGTAAAAATAAGGAAATTACAGTTGAAATCACGAATGTTGTTGTTAACGTCATCATCTTCTAATTTCCGAATAAAACCGGCTCGGTGGCGCAGTGCTTAAGATGTTAGGCTTGCAACCACGGATTCGAATCCTGGCTAGGGTATCGATGTGTAGTGGCGTTTTTCACGTGTTTCTGAGACGGTAGCAGTGGGCTAGGCTGCGGTTGTGTGAAAGAAAACACGGTATAGTCGCTCTCCTCTCCTGAATTCGTGTCTCAGCTGCGGCAGATGGCAATGTCGCAGGGAATGAGTGTTGTGATATTGTCTATGTGTGAATTAGCGAAGCTAATAAAGGCACTTCCAAGTAATAAGGCGCTGGGGAAAGACGGCATCGAATATAAATTACTAAAATATCTGCCTAAAAAAGGCATTGTACAGCTCATGTACATCATTAATGCGATTCTACGATTACAACACTGGCCTGACATGTGGAAATGCGCTGTGATCGTCCCCATTCTGAAATCGAATAAGAACCCAAAGATCGCGGGCAGTTATCGGCCAATCTCGTTGCTGTCTGCGATCTCCAAGTTAGTGGAGAAGGTCATCCTAGACAGATTAAGTGCTGCGCAGGATGGACTTCACATTGATGATGAACAACAATTCGGCTTTAGGAAGGGAAGGAGCACAGTACAACAAATCGTGAGAATCGTTAATGATGTGGCTATACAATGCAACCTGGGAAAAAGTACCACAATGGTACTTTTGGATGTCGAAAAAGCCTTTGATACCGTCTGGATCCCGGGCCTAATATCAAAAATGATAGGATATCGCTTTCCGCGGCACCTCGTCAAACTTATACACTCGTACCTGACTGGCAGAACGCTGCAGGTTCGAGTGAGTAACAAACTATCTACACAGCGGGACATTCGAGCGGGCGTCCCGCAAGGGTCGGTCCTTGCACCCAAATTGAATAATTTGTATGTTTCAGACTTCCCCACATTCCCAAATACCAAACTTGCGAAGTACGCTGATGACACGGCCATGTACGCTCATAGCCATAGTGCACAAGCAGCCAACATGCTTCTCAAGGCATATATGGCTCGTGCCATGGCGTATTATAGCAAGTGGAAGATTCGAGTAAATGTGGAGAAGTCGGAAGCAATGGTCTTCACGCACAACTTTACTAAAAATAAAATTATTACACCTATTTCGATCAGGGGAAATCAAATTCCAACCAGGGAGTGCGTGAAGTACTTAGGGGTTCACCTTGACAAAAGACTGACATTCTCCAAACACATTAACGAAACTGTACGAATAGTCTATTTTATGTCCAGGAGTCTGTACCCGCTCCTGGCCAAGAATAGCAGACTAAGCAGACAGAACAAAAAATTAATTTACACCGTTATAGTGAGGCCGGCCCTTACATATGCAGCACCAGTATGGTGCAGCGCATCGATGACGACAATTAAAAAACTAAGAGTCTTGGAACACAAATTTATGCGCCTCATATCAAATTCATCTAGATACACCTCCCTCAGAGATCTCTATGAACGTTGCAATGATATAACACCACTAGCAGACTACATCAAGATTACATCTGAGAAATTTTATCAATTCAAACTTGGTGATAGCCCGCTAACAAACAACATCACGCGCATCAGAGAAAATAATGCACCATTTAGGATAAAACACAAATTACCATATCAGGCGTTGCCCATCTTCCGGCAACTTAACTAGCCAATAATCTCTCTTCCATATTCACACAACTTTCAACTTTAACTTTTTCCTGCTCTTTTTTTTTATTTTTGTCATTTATTGTTATCCACTGTTTTTGTCCTTTTAAATTCCTTTTCACTGCAACAATTTTAAATTATTAATAACAATTTTTTAATAAACAGAATATTTTTAATAGAAAATTATGTGGCAAAATTTAACCGCACGTTTTTTCGCATTACAAAAAAGGGTTTTTTGACTAACGATTTTTCCCTTGCCGTCAATTAGGCTTTTATACATATTTTACAATAGCGTCTTTTGCATACATTAATTATCTTAAGTTTTTCTTAGTTTTTCTTTATACCTAATTAATCTTATACACATTTTAATTCGTTTTACTGCGAAAGGAGTTTGTGTTCAATTTTCAGTTGTTTATAATCTGAACTGGCCTCGTCCCGTCCAGCCTTTCAATTCCACGGCGCCTCGCACCGTGGATGTCTGACTGGCTCCGATGCGTGTGCTTGGGGAGGAAATTTTTATTTAATTTGAAATAAAGTTTATTTGATTTGATTTGATTTGATGTGTGTGTGTCCGTCCTGGTTGAGTGGTAGACTAGCTTACAGCAATACTCAGCCAGGACATTAATATAAATAAGGGGTTTAAAAAAAAAACGACTCAAGGTCACACAGAATGGCACGCCTGGGGTATCAATGTTTGCAAAAGGGAATGAAAATGGAATGAAAATATATGGACAATAGCAGATTGCAATACAATGAATTTTAATATAATAAACTAATAAGCTAATTATTTACATTTCAAAAATGTTACAATAAAAGATTACGTATGCTTAACAGAGGTCCATCTTTCCGTACATATTTGTAGAGATTTTTCCCACATAGCCAGCACTTTGCCATCTCCATACCTTTCTTCACTTATATGCGCGTCATAAAATCCTTTTGTTTGTGCCCAGATTAGTTCTTTGGTACGGTGGCAGTCGCAATAACTCTTGGGCATGTTCCCTCAGATATTCATCGACAATATATCTAATAGGTTCCGTATGTGTTCTGGCTAACGCTAATAATTCTGCCTTGAACTTATTACCATTCACAGGTATACTATTATGTTGCAGCCATTCGGCGATGTCTTTTTCCAAGATGAATTTGGCTGCTTTTCTATCAATACATTGCGATAAGGCGCATTGTCCATAACTATAAGCAAAGGCTCGGAACAAATTTCTCCTTAACCTATTTCATAAACATATCGCCATTTATGTCACCATGATAGTCTGCCAGTTTAGAGGCTGTGGCGTATATAAGGGAAGCACTATCTACTGTGGCCTGCATGTAACACCATAGAACGCTTTCCCTCGAATCCATCCGGCTTTCGAATGCATTTTAGTGACGAATTCTGCCAAGACCGCTTTTGTTGCCTTTGTCAAAAATCCAGGTCTCATCTTATCGTTCAATGAAGAAGTTTTGATTTCGCTTATGTTTGCGTAGAAACTCCGCCCTTTGCGTGACAATGTTAGCTCTTTCCATTAAGGCCCTCCAGCTATCCACCTTTTTGTAGTTATATCTAATATGCGGCAATGGGCTCATTTAGCAGTTTTTTTTAATTCATATTTCGAATGTACACCTTGTAGTTAGTAAATGTGCAAAATATTAGATTTTTTTTCAACTCCTCCCTCAAAATAAATAATGAAAATAGAGCACACGAAAACGCAGTGTAACGTCAAGCCACCCGCACTCCAGCCAGCTGTCGACCGTCTGTGGGTCGACCGCTAGCCTGAACACACATAGTTTCATTCGGCAAGCAGAACAGACCGAATAACTCATAAACAGCGTTGCCAGTGGATAAAAAATTAACGTACTGGTATCGGAACAAAAAAAGTAATGATCTTATGAAAAAAGTACAGATGTTAATTAAATCTTTTTTATACGATATCTAGGAATTTTAATGAATATAAAAAAATACTTCGCCACTCAGATAGTTTTTATTTGTTTTGTGTATAAAAAATATGTTCGCAATATTCACTTGAACTGTGTTACTACAAAAAGAGCATCAGTGCATATTCTATGCGAAATACTTTCAGTGACCTGTAATCACATGTTAAATTTTTATTAACGTATGCAATAAGTATTGAATTTTTAAATGTCCCTCAGTGCACTATAACTTCTCAAGGACCACAAATATTTTTACAGTTCCTATAAACTGTAAATACTTAACTTCCTTGCGAATAACGGGATAACCCATTTCGGTCCCTATTGCCATGCATCCATTAGACATTTTTTAAATGCAAAGATAACAGCTTATTCAAGCGAGATACAGAGAAACAGAATTTGTCGAAAGTGATAGAAAATCCGGAACTAACTTGCGAACAATAACATGGTATGGTGTTCTTTTGATTCTGCCATATTTCATTTCACGGATCATTATAAATTATTTTAAAATTTGTCGTCAAAGTTGCAAAATAAGTAAATAGGACGTCGTATAAAAAATGTAGCGATATAGTGAAAGCAGCACTGACGTACTGATTGGGCTCTAAAAGTATTGATTTCAGTACAAATGGACTGACACTGGCAACGCTGCTCATAAAGCCAGTCGAGCGGGTGCCGTGATATCATCCGTACGCTATCGGGCGTTTCAAATATGTTACGAATTGAAAATCAAATATTACAGTTAATATTAACGCTAGCGGACTAATTTTTTCACTATATACTTAAAAGATTAAATACCTACGGAAAATGCAAAAATAAATTGTAAATTACATATCACTAAATGAGCCCGTTACGGTATAAGTACGACACACTTATGTCCATTAGTTTCTCCGTGGCCAGTTCCTCCTTTAAGGTCATAGTTACGTGTTTTTCTTTAAAATGGCAATTAGTTCATGCAATTTTTTAATATTATAATATAATATTATTGTCAAGCGACAACGCTAGTTCAAATTTTATATAAAAATGTAAAATGAGTTAATGGGCTTGCTGGAATTCGAAACGAGTGGAAGATTAACTGTTTAACCATTTAACCAACTGAGCTACTGAGGTGGATGGCAGACTAACTACAAAAACTACAAAATCAACTATGCTACAGACTTTCGGAGTACTTATTATAAATTATATCCTTCACATACATCTTCCTTGCCTTCTCCAATTCCTGCTTTATTTTTCATTCTGGGCTCACATTTTGCCATAAAAGTATTTGGGGCGTCCTACTCCTCATGCATTTGAAGCACGCCAAAAATTTATTTTATAAACTTCCACTGCCACATTTAATTTTACAATTCACCTCATGGACTGCTTGCAAATGTAGAAGAGGACCTCCGTTGCGTTTTTCCTGTCATGTCTTTGATAAGTTTATAAATTGATGAAGTGAACTACAACATTCGCAATTTTAACTTTATTTTTGTTTCGTTAAAACTTATCACCCAACACGATCTACAGAATCTTGTTAATAACATACCAATTATTTTTTTTAGAGTATCTACAAGTGGTTGCAGACGATTTAGCCTTATATAGCCAAGATTGCGTCAATGTAGTCAAAGAGGCAGTAATTCAACTTGAAAGTTATTTAAGTAACTCAGAATATGACAATGTTACCGGACTCTTTAATTTATGTGAAGATATAGAAGCAACGGCCGCTAGTGACTTAGACAAGGCAAATTTGCTTGAAATTCTTGCAGATGATTTTGCTGGAATAGCACAATATAACAAAAATTATGGACGTGCTACTTCCATTGATGACTTATGTGATGTTTTAACTACTGAATCAATAGAGACGGCAATACTTAGACTCTCAGAAATGCATAGCAAATTCTTTGGAACAACTTGTCTGGATTATAAATATGAGAATACTATAAATTTTTTAAAAGATACTACCATTACTCCAGCGGGGAATAGTAAGTATAACATTAGATTAGATCTAAAGGAGATTGAAATACACTCGAATACTGAGACTCGACTCGCATTTCGTCAACCATATTGGTACCATCTGGAGGTGACTAAAACTAAAGCGAATCTAATAGTGTGTCCTATATTTAAATAAAAGCAATGCAATGCAATTCGGTTATCTTTACACCTCCCTAAACTGGGTCTCGACTCGATAAACTGTGGCCTACTAGTCAATAATGAGTACTATTTGGGATAGGCCCTTTGTCGCTAATCATACTTTCTTGACATTTTGCAATTTCTAAGCTTTCAATAGCACCCAGCTGTCTACTATTTGGTTGATTTCTAACCTTAAGTTATTCAGATAACGCTAGTCTTTTCAGATCTTCCATATTTGACCTGGATCATATGGTTCTTGAATCTAGTTATAATCGGGCGATTCGTTTCTCCAACATGTACTTCAAATTTTAAATCTTACAAATGATTTCGTGATTCCGGCCCTTTGATTTAATTTAGTTTAATTTGTTTTCTTTGGGTTGCCTAAAAGTTGTTAAAGATGTAGGAAATCGCTAGTGTGCCCACATTCCCTAAATTTTGACTTTACTCTCCTTACTATGCTTTTTCTAATAGATTGCCGATCAGGATGAGTTGCATGGAACAATTCAACTACTTCTGTTTGGGTGTGGATTTTGTCACTAAAACCAGTCATGGAAATAATTTCAATTATTTCATGTTCGGTTAATTTCATGATTTTTAGTAAAATAATCAACACTTAACACTGCAAACACACTGCTCGCGCAAGTAACACGTCAAAGTGATGGTCAAGCAATCATCAGAATTTGTACATTTGAGAAAAAACAACATTGTACAGAGGACGATCTCAGCTTTTTGTCACCGAGAATATAAAAAAAAGAACCTCAGTTGTCTTGGCTACTGTCAAGCTGTGAATGAAGCGTAATTCGAACATTTCATCTAGTTGTTTCTGAAACTTCTTCATTCATTTTAGAGTTGCCATTTTTAAATTTCAAGATAGTTTTTCTTAAAAACCTCCCATGCAACCTACACCGATATTAACCCATTGTATGTAAAAAAAATGCACTCCCTCAAATTCCTTAACAAAAAATGCGGATTGCTATTAAAAAAACTTGCGAAGAAAATTTAAGAAATATATCAAAATATGGCATTAATTATGAACCTTTTGACGTGTCCGAGCGGTTTTCCCAAAAAAAAATTTACTGCACCCAGTAAACACTAGTTCGTATAAAATACGTGAAATATACGTTCTAGTGATATAAAAACTGTTTTGGTATAATAATTATATGTTTATGATATACCACGTTTTTATTATATTTATGATCTACTAAATTTCCACTAAAGGTAAAAAATCTTGATTTAAAAGGTATTTCAAATAAACTGTCAATATATCATGTACATTAAATCAACAATTAGCAAAGACGTATTGCGGTATGTATTAATTGTTTGTATAAAATATGTTGGTCATAAACCACTAACAAACTTATTTATTTTACTTTTATTTTGGTAAAATCATTAACCTAAATTTTACTACAAGTTCATTAACTATAATAGTCTCATAAACATCAGAACGTATAAAATGCGTGAAATATATGTTCCAGTGGTTTAAAAATGATTTTAGTATAATAATAATAAGTTTATATAGTGTACCACTTTATGATTTTAGGTTTTTATTATATTTATGATCTACTAAATTTTCACTACAGGTAGAAAATTTTGATTTAAAAGATATTTTAAATAAACTCTCAATTTATAGGTACGTTACAGACATTAAATTAATAATTAGTATAAATTTCATACATTTATTGAATATGTTAATTATTTATATCAAATGCGGTAATCATAGTGAGATTTTAACAAACAGTAACAAACTCTTGGAAGCAAAATTGGGATAATTCTTGACAAATAATGAGAAACCTGGAGAAAACTGAGGGCAAGACTATAATAGATGGCCTAAAAACTGAAAAAGAAATACTCAAGGAAATAAACTCAACTACTACCTACTAAAACAAAACAATCTTTTATTGAAAGAAAAGTTGATGCAATCCAGGCGCGCAGCCAGTGGAGGAGTCAGGGGGCCCGGGCACCCCCCAAACCGTCTTCCATGAACTAAAAAATAAAGAAGCATAATCTCTATCATATAGCAGCAAATTATTCCTTGAAATAAATATTGTGCCACAGGCTAGTGGCTCACTTCTATAGTTCCTTTATTTTTTAACTTATACATTTGAAATTTGAGGTGCATACACTACCTGTAAAAGTGGATTTTTGGACATAAAAAACGTTACGAGACCGTTTCTGGTTTACCCGGAAATTACGACAACTTTCGATTTTTAAACGGAACACTCTGTATATTTTTACATATTTAGATTCAAAATAATATTCTGAATATACCATGAGACTTTCGCGAATTTTTGAGTCGATGTTCAGTTTTTTAAAGCATTTTAAGACATTCGTCTAGAGTGCTTTGGAATACCAAAGTTTTACGACAGGTAAAGTCTAAGGGAAAAATATAATTTTTCGTTTAATTTCATTAATAACTATTTACGAAGCCTCGAAAGTTAAACATATCACTTTTCCATCGAAAACTTTTTTTCCAAATGGGACGGTGGTGGCTCATACTGTTCAATAAATTATAGATTTTTTTCTGAATTCATTGATATTCATTTCAAATATATGCTATTTGTTTTTCTATTTTATTGAATTTATTTAAAAATAAAAAATCACTTTCAAAATAATTTTTGTTGATCCTTATAGTTTGCACTATTACTTATACCATACCTATTAAGAAATAAAAGAGAGAACTAAAAGGCAATTTTTCACATTTCATTATTATTAGAAAATTATAAGTGTTAAATTCCTAGAAATGGTGAACATTTGAATTTTACAAATATTGCTTAAAATGAACCATCACAATAAATACGTTTTCTTGTTCGAACAATTGTGTTATTCATTACATTCCTTACCATTTCGGGAGTGATGCTATTAAAAGCTCTGCTTATTCTCAATTCGAGATCCTTGATGGTCATAATGGGAGTTTTGTAGACCTGTCCGTTGATATAACCCCAAACAAAGAAATCTAATGGGTGACCTTACATTCCACCTTAGGAAACCCTGGTTTGAAATAAGTTTTGAGCCATAAGCTTCATTGAGATAATCCATAACAACGCGGCTGTTATGGGGCCGTGCTCCGTCTTGCTGCAAATACAACAATGGGGAACAATCCAAGCCAGTTCTTAATATATCCGACAGATTGCACCATGTGTACTCGGTTTAGTCCAGAGAGTATAAAGTTACAGGAGGGAGTGTTTAGTACTGAAATCTCAGAGACGGAAGTAGTCATCAGCTACACCGTCGATGACTAATTATTTTGGAATGTGGTGTACTGTATTTTAGGTTATTGGATAACTTTTCACGTGTAAGTTTAATATGTGTACTATAAACTAACGTATTACTTTATTTAAGAACGTGGGTCAATTTTATAATTATGTAAACTCGTCGCATTGTAATTTTTCAAAAGAAGTATTATTGTGTCATTGTTTTGATAGCAGTGGCGGAGATGCCGTAAAAGAAAGTAACGGGTATTTCATTCCTATTTAACAATGATAGTTTTAGATTTGAAGTATTTTTTTACACTGCGGTATTGAAATCTAAATTCAGGGAGTATGGTAGGCGATTTTTTGAAATTTGTTTTTCTGAGAAAGTAGATATGTATATCTAATATCATTATTACTTTATTACCTTTGAGATGCCAATGGAAGAACGTCATATCCGCCGGAGGCCATCTTGGTACACCATCGCGGTCCCCAGGGTCACGTATATAAGCTCCCTCCTGTGACTTTATACTCTCTGGTTTAGTCATTCTGAACTTGTCATATAATATAATTTGCAATAGTTTAAATTTCCTGTGTTGGAACACTCTGGGACACAGCAACATGTTCTCATTTTATACGTCTCTAATTAATATTGTGTATTCAAAGAGATACTGTTCGTATTGACATTGGATATAACATACCCCAACAGCGCGAATAACTCACATACCTAGAAAGGTATGTGAAACAACCGAGTACGGCTGCTGCACTCTGGCGGAAATAAAAAGAAATGTTCGCTATTGGTATTATGCTATAAAAACTTGTTCGATTTCTTGCCAAATTTGATTTTATAAGAATTCGAGATACCTTTGTCCTGTCAGCGTACCTTGGAAGAATGTTCGGCCAATGATTCACGTTTCACAAATACCTGCCCACACATTTATCCCAAATCTTTCTTGAAACCTCCCTTGTCCAACTAATCTTTGATTTTGTTGGGACCAGTATCTTACTTTCTGCTGGTTGAACATCGCATTATTTGTGAAACGTGCTTCATCGAAAAGAATTATGTTGAAGGCAAAATTATTGTCTCTTTGAAACTTATTAATTACCCACTCGCAAAACACAATTCGTCTTACAGAATCTCCTTTGTACAAATGTTGATGCAGATTGTACTTTAACAAATGGTAACTATATTTTCCTATTTGATCTTAGTCCTTCTGCTGTTTCTATAACTGAGGTTGATTGACTGTGGCTGACGGTTCCTAGTACATTGATCTCCAACTCGTCATTTACAATTCTTAATTTAGGACACGTTGTTCTCGCCGCATTTTTCTCTCTAATTTATTGAAATAAAGACGAAAAGGATGTTCTCTTTCAAAAAATTTCCGAGCATATATTTGACCTGCAAGCACAGAATTTTTTCAACATTCGCCGTAAATTAGTATCATGTTAGTTTTTTCATTACTGGTGTAGTTCATGTTAAGAAATATCAATAATGGACACAAATATTTCGCTAACAACAATTGTTTACATTTGTCACCTTTTTTTTGTTTTATAATATTGTATCAAATCGTAGTGCAAAGGCAACTACGTTAAAGTTCAATAAAAAAATTATTGCAAGTGATTTTTTATTTTCAAATAAATTAAATAAAATAGAAAATATATAGCATAGATTTGAAATGAATATCAATGAATTCAGAAAAAATCTATAATTTATTGAACACTATGAGCCACCACCTTCCGGCCCTAAAAAAGTGATTCGTTCAATTTTGGAGGCTTCGTAAATAGTTATTAATGAAATTAAACGAAAAATTATATTTTTCCCTTGGACTTTACCTGCCGTAGAACAAATTTTGGTATTCCAAAGTACTCTAGACAAAAGTTTTAAAATGCTTTAAAAAAACTGAACATCGACTCAAAAATTCGCGAAAGTTTCATGGAATGTTGTTTTGAATCCAAATATGTACAAATATACATTTAAAAATCGAAAGTTGGGGTCATTTCCGGGAAAACCGGAAATGACTTCACACTATTTTTTATGTCCAACAATCCATTTTTACAGGTAGTTTATGCATCCCAAATTTCAAATGGATAAGTTAAAAAATAAAGGAAATAGAGGGATGAGCACTAGCCTGTGGCAACCGTATATAGTGTTAAAAACGTATTCCTACAATGATTTTCATTAAACAAATTAAGTTTACTTAACAGAAGAATGGTATAGGTATAATTCAAGTAATCTATAAAATTAAAGAATACTTTTGCCAACATTTTAAATGATAAATTAATATCAAATTTAAGTTAAGAGATATACCAAAGTTGTTATTGATTTATAAAAGTACAGTCTCATACAGGAAGATGACACCACTTACATTGGTTTTAAGTTGCTGATCTACTTTGAATCACTTTTATCGAACGCTTTAGAGCGGCACATATATGTGAAAGATGGATAACCCGAAGCATGGGAAAATACTAACAACACCAAGTGTCATGGTGGTGCTGTGATCAATAAGACGGTTCCCCAGGGCGAGGCCTTTTCCATTGCAGTGAGGTTGGACCTGTCCTCTGCGAATATTTCTAATGCGGGATAACTTGCTCGCATAATCTTTGGTAGCCGGAACTACGTACGCGCTTTAATGTCATATACAATGTTAAAAAAAGATATTCGTGAAACACATATTAAACGAATTTGTAAAACATTTAAGTATCATAATTTAACTAATTTTTTACTTACATACAGCTTATAAAATGTATCTGTGAAACGTTTATCAAATGTCATAATTTAATTACATTTCTAGGTGTAGTACATACATTTATAAACACTGATTTGGGCGCACATTTGTCACGATAATAAACGTTTAAACAGGGCCGGACCCAAGGGGGGGTAGGGGGGAGCCTCCCCCCCCAAAGCTCGGGCAGTTGGTTCCAAACGCGGTTGGCGTTGGCAAAATCTAACTAATCATCACATACAAATATATAATTTGAATTTTACACTAACTCCCACAATCGCGAAATTAACACAATAATTATTATTAAGCGATTGGCAACTCTGTAAATATTTTATTTTATCAGTAGTGTGTTTTCTATTGAAGCTAGGGAAGCAAAGCTTCCCTTACACGACACGGAATCCCCATTTTTAATATTAATTTATTATACATAAATTCATTTACTAAAAATACTAGAACTAGCAATGATTTTTAAATAGAATCTATATGTTTCTACTACTGATCTAATATAATATTATCAGGTCTACTGGTCTAAAATACCTATTAGTTTTGTTTGGTAGTGTGATATTAGACAACAAAGTCTATCTTGGTATTTACGGAACTTTTTCCTGTTTCCACCTATTGTAATAATTTTTTATTGTATTGACAACTTTGGTCGATTATTTCGACGTGTCCCACACCATATTACTGTATGGTCTTTTGGACAATAAAGTTTATTATTATTATTCTTTTTATTTACTTTATTCAGGCTAATTTTTTTTTCATTTTTAATATGATCATTTTTGTTTAACAGTTACAACTTATTTTTTTATTTTATTAAACCAAGGATTTTTTTAATTTCTTTTAAGTAATAAGTATTAGGTTTAGGTACATGATGATCCAACAATGATTGAACAAGGCCATTTTTCAAACGATACAAATGTTTATGTCGAAAACCAAAGAAGCCATTCGATATATTTTTTCCGCAGAAACCAAAAATTATCATAAACGAAAACAAATAAATTGAAAACAAAAGATTTATGACACAAAAATACAGAATTCGGGCTCATATGGAAAACCTGAAGAGCGTGGAAAATTCAGGGGATTTTAAAAATCCTAAGAAAACCATGGAAATCTCAGTGAATTTTAAATATTTCGCAAAAATCATGAAATTTTGAGTCACAATATGAAAAACAATAAACTATTTACGAGCTCCTACTGTTATTATACTCTTAGCAAATACGAAAACGAAGAGTATATTGCATTTGATCGGCACATTTCTAAAACTGTAAATATCGCCCGCAGACAAAAAATTTTCATACCATTGTGTTAGTGAACGAATTCTGAACAACTTTCAAAATGGCCGTTTGTCCGTCCGTCCGTCACGTTTCTTGTAAACACGATAACTCAAGAAATAAAAATCCGATTGTACTGAAACTTGGACAGTAAGTTAGTGTTAGCTAGAGGAAGAACCCTATTGTTTTTGAACAAAATCGATCAGTAAAAAAATGTTATTAATGATTAAAATTTGATTTTTTTTTTAATTTTTATATTTTTGTAATTGAATAGAAATCTGGTGAAATGATATTTCATTTTAATATTTAAATATTTATATATTTTACAAATATACATTTCATAATGTAATATACAACCGTGGAAATATGATTTTAGCTCGTCTTTTATAATGTAAAAATTTACGTTCTTTTACGTGTTACGTGGTGGTGTAGTTCTTATGCTTTTGACTCGGAATCCAAGGGTCCCGGGTTCGAAACCCAAATGGGCTACGGTATAGTTTTTTTTTTAATTTTTACTTTATTTTACATTGAGTCTTTTACCAACTAAGTTAGTACTATAAAATTAATAATGTCTAAAACTGACATAATTTACAAACAACTGCGAAGAGTATCCTATAGAATGTGTAACAATTATATAAAAAGTTCAGTGAACAGGCGAAGAGTACGTTTTTAGTTTGTTTTAAATTATTTTTAAATTGCAACCTTCTATTCATTCGCTGACGATTTTATGAAACAAATTATTTTTTTTTTATATAAAATCGAAAATTAAAGTAAATATCACCTTTACCATATTAATAATTATTATTATTTGTCATTGAAAAACATTTTTTTTTTGTCATGGAAAGCCCGGAAAATTCAGGGATTTTTTTTAACTATGTGAAGTCTGAACCATGAAATAGCATATTTTATATTCGTTTTTTTATTATAATTTTTGGATTCGGCGGAAAAAATACATCAAATGATAATTTTAGTTTTGGTTATAAACGTTTCTATCGCCGGAAAAATGTCCTTGTTCCGTCTTTGGTTGGGGCACCCTGTACATTGTACATAGTAAATTTGAATTCGATTTGAATTTTTTAGTTTTAGTAGCTTTTTCCATATAAAGTTTTTATTTTATTGAAATTATACAATGTAAAGGTATATGAGTTGGCTTTTTTTTCATCTTCTCCCCCCCCCCCAAGTAGTAGGCTTCGGTACGGCCCTGCGTTTAAATTTAATGTTTTTTGACGTATGGTTTTGCAGTATATAAAACGTTTTTTAGAGCTATTAGTGTTTACTGGGATTTATCTAATTTATCCACTATTTTACGAAAGCACTGTAGATAGAAAACTAATATTACCAAGAGTGAAAGGAAAATAACATATTTCTATAAATGTCCTTGATTTCAGTGCGTCAATGGATATACCAAACCTGTACAGAATACGGATGGTATCAAACATCAAGCCAGGAAGACCACGTATTTGGCAATTTGTTTTCCATAGATTTTTTTACACAGTTGTGTGTAGATGTATATGGACCCGAATTCAATGAAACTTTTGTACAGGAGCGCATTGACCATACAAATATTTATTATGGTGGCTACAATCTTGATGTGTCAAACGTGATTTCTGTTCATGGCTCTTTTGATCCTTGGCATCCTATGGGCATCATAGAAACTAAAAATCCAGAATCGCCAGTCCTATTTATTGAAGGTATGTAATGCAACTATTATTCGAACTTAAATCTACTACATATTCCAAGTGCAATGTGTTAAATTTCAACAGTGTGAATTTATCCAATGCCACTCCAAGATTTAACAGGACAGCTAATAGTCCATTTTCTATGGGTTTTTAAATCAAAAATAATTCTGTAAATAAACTTTGTGCAGACAAGTAGCATTTTAAATAAGGAACAGGATAAAAAAAGTTTGCCGTTTGTCCTAAAACTCGCTAAATAATGGGGTAATTTATGTACCAGACATTATTTATTAATTATATCTCATTAAGGCTCGGTACTTTCAGCTATTGTAGTAGTAAATGCCGTATGAGTAAGGTTGAGTGTTAGAGCTCCAGTACATTTTATTGTTTAACGTTCGATTTTGCAAACATTTGTTTTATTAACTACTGTGCATAGTGTTCACTAGATATTTCTTGAAGTATCTGCACTGTTAAAGTGAAATTTTTGCTGTGCCGTAATAGCATAAGACATAATCTTTGGATATATTCGCCGTTATTAGTCCTACCACGTCAATAAACATATCAGTATGTCTAAACGGGATATAAAGTTAATATGTCAAGAACTTCTCTCTGAAGAGCTAATTGGTAAGATTTGTTCTGAATTTACTGATAAAATGGAAGCGCTGATTGACTCCAAATTAGACAAACTGTTGGATGGGGTTAATAAATCTTTAAGTTCTGTTGTTGAGAGAGTAAAATCCAATGAAATGCGAGTCAATGAATTAGAAGTAAAATATGATTATCTTGATCAACATTCTAAGCGCAATGCTCTGCGTTTTAATGGAATTGCTGAAACTATTATACCCAGGAGAATACGCTTGACGTTGCTCTTAAATTTATTAACAATACATTTAACATTTTCTGTGAAGAACGTGATATTGAAAATGTATTTCGTATTGGCAAATATGATGGTGCCGCCGCTCGTCCTCGGACCATTATTGTGAATTTCTGTAATGGCATAGTGCGTGCCAAAATTCTCAATGCCAGGAAAGTATTGAAAAAATCAGGAATATCAATATTTGAGGATCTCACCAAAACTCGTTATGAACTTTTATTGGCTGCTAAGAAGAAGATGGGAACGCAACATGCCTGGTCCGCTGGTGGTAGAATTTATGTGTGGTGTAACAAACTAAATAAAAAATGTGAAATTTTATGTGTCAACGACTTACGACTTTATTGACATGGTATAACTAGATTTTCTTTCTATTCACATTTAGTGTAAAGAAGAGAATAATTCATGTCTTTTTTTCTTCATCTTTTTTAATTAAGTGCCTAGTCAATTGTTCCATTCTTTTTATAATTCATTATCAATATGGTATGTAGTAGCATTTTTTATTCTGTACAAGTGCGTTTTTTGCTTTCATTTGAATCAAGGAAATAATCAATATAAATACATTTCCTTTTTAATAATGATATATTTTAATTTTCTTTTCTTGGGCTTGTTACTTTTTCTCACTTGAAGATATAAATGTATTTATATACTTTACTATACTTGGTTGTAGCAGTTAATTTTAAGATAATAAAATCGGTGTTTTTATTTTAATAGAAATATATAGTTATAGTCGGATTCTATTTAGTTGAAACACCTCTTTAATGTAGTTACTGGAGCTTTTTCAGCTTTTTTAGGCAAGAGATATGCGATATACATGTATCGAGTTTGCGCATATTAACGTTAGGTCACTTTGCGCCAACTTTGATCTGTTTTCTGAGTTTGTTCTTAGTGCATCATAGAAACCTGGTTAGATGAACGTGTAACTGATGAAACTGTAGCCATCAGCGGCTATAATTTGATTAGAAGGGAGGTGGAGTAGCTTTCTATGTAAAAGATTCAATCAAGTTTCAATTGTTACAGTTACCCAACCTCCACAATAACTCTTTTGAACAGCTATGGATTAGCGTTAAACTACAGGGCAAGAAGTTGTGTTTGGGAACATTGTATAGGCCCCCCGATAGTAATGTAGCTGTAGGTTTAGATGACTTGGATAATATTTTATCTCAATTTTTGCCTAGTTTTGATTGTGTGTTATTCGGTGGGGATATAAATATTGATTTTTTAAATAAAAATAGTAATGGTTATAATCAAATTCAAAATTTTTTCGATAGATATAAATTATTACAAACCCTACACGTATCACCGAAAGATCACGTACTTTAATTGATATCTTAGTATCTTCTGATCCTGAGTTGCCACACAGTGCTGAAGTTATTAATATGGAGGGTATTTCTGACCACTGCTTGGTAAGTTGTAAATTAAAAATTAATAAAAATAAACAACAAACATTATTTCGCACTTACAGAGATTTTTCTTCATTCGATTATGATTTATTTATTAACAATTTAATGCTTGTTAATTGGGATCATATATACACGCTTAATAATATAGATTGTATGGTTGATTTTCTTAACACTAATCTTATGAATGTTCTTGATGTTCATGCACCCTTAAAGACCGCGAGAATTTCTAAGCCTCCTTCACCATGGCTGACTGAAAATCTTAAGCTGATGATGAACCTTAGAGATAAAGCTTTTCAGAAATATAAGAGAGTAAATTCTGACGAATCGTGGCGCGAATATAAAGAACGGCGTAATTTTGTTAATAAAGCTGTTAAAGCTGAGAAAAAACATACTTATCTCAAAAATTTAAGAGTGATCCTAAAGAATTTTGAAAAGTGCTAAAGTGGTTAAATATCAAGTCTGACATAGACATTTCTGTCTCAAGTATTGCTGATGTAAATGAATTTAACGAGTATTTTTCTAATACCCTTCTCCAGGCCGAGGTGCGCCCTGACTTGGTTGCTGATTATGAGAATTCTAAATATTTGCGTGATGGTACTACCTTTGCATTCTCTGAAATTACTTGCGTAAAACTCGAAGAAATATTATTTAAACTTAAATCTAACGCCATGGGTTCTGATGGTTTTAATATTAAAATTATTTTATACATTATCCCATATCTTAGTAATCATTTAACTTATATTATAAATAAGTGTCTCTTAGAAGGTATTTTTCCTTCAGCTTGGAAAGAAGCTAATGTAATTCCTGTGGCTAAAAAGAACTGTCCCACACTTATTAATCATTTTCGCCCCATTAGCTTATTGCCTGTCCTATCTAAGGTATTAGAAAAGGTAGTGTATGAGCAGGTAAATAACTACTTGAATAATAATTTGATTTTACCTATTTCGCAGTCTGGATTTCGTGCCCGACATAGCACGTCTACAGTTTTATTGCAAGTTTCTGATGACATATTCACTGCTTGTGATAATAGTCAGAACTGCTGCTTGATACTACTCGATTATAGCAAGGCATTTGATACCCTTGATCACGCCACCCTGTGTGCGAAATTAAAATATTATGGATTTGGTATTACAGCAACTTCTTTCTTTCATAATTATCTCAGTAATCGTCGCCAAAAAGTAATATTAAATGACGTAATTTCTAACACGGTTTTTATTACAAAGGGTGTGCCACAGGGTAGTGTTTTAGAACCTCTGTTATTTTTTATATACACAGCGGATCTCAGCAAATGCCTACAGTTTTGCTCTTCTCATCAGTATGCGGACGATACTCAGTTATACTATTCTTTTTCCTTGTCTGACTTAAATACTGCCGTACTAAATATTAACTCTGATCTAGATAAGATATCTAAATTTTCGGCTGATCATGGTTTGGTTTTAAATGAGGGGAAAACGGAATTACTGGTGTTTGGTAGGCACAAGGCACAAATTATTAATAATCCCAGTTTTAAATTAGTTTTAATTAATCAGCACTTACAACCAGTCAATGCTTGCAAGAACCTTGGTGTTTGGTTTGACACAGATTTGAGATTTGTAAAACATGTAAGTACCCTTATACAAAAATCAATTAGCAAACTTAAACTTTTGTATATGCATAAGGATATTCTCAGTACAGAAGTAAAATTGAAATTAACTGATTCATTAATATTGTCGTCCATTTCTTATTGTGACACTGTTTACTGGCCAGCTATTTTAAATCGTGATAAGGAATCTCTTCAGAGGATTCAAAATGCTTGTATAAGATTTTCATATAACTTAAGAAAATTCGATCACATTACTTATCATTTCAAACAATCGAAATGGTTAAACCTCTCAGAGCGCTTCGAATGTCATATGACCTGTTTAATTTTCAAAATAATTAAATATCAGATACCTACTTATTTACTTATTAAGTTAAAAAAAGGTACAGATACTCATCAGCGTTCTACACGCCATTGTACACAATTTACTGTTCCCAAGCACAAATCTGCCTTGTTTCAACGTTCGTTTAGTTACACAGCCGTAAAACTGTACAATTCTATTCCTCGTAATATAAAATCCTGCACTAATATCGCCAAATTCAGAAAACAGATCACAACTTTAATTATTAATAAGCGCATTATATAAATAAGTATTAATTTTCTTATTTTTGTGTTCCTTATTTCACATGTTTGCTAATATTATTTCAGTTTCTCATATTGTATATTGTATATTTTGTTCTTAATTTTTTACCTGTGGGCGGTTATATGGAAGAGCACTTGCGTGAATATCGCCACCCATCTTTGAGCCATTTGTTTTGCTTGTAAATTTAAACGAAAAAATAAAGACATTATTATTATTATTATTATTATTATTATTATTATTATTATTATTATTACATTTATTCTGCAGTATAAGTTTTATCTCGGAGACAACAAAAAAATCGGTATGTTTATCTACAGATAGTGATATCCTCCAGGTAAATATGCTTTATCCAACACTTTCATATAAAGTGATCTTTATTGATGAGATTTTGAAGGTATGAAGTGGCCCATAAGTCACTAGTGAGATAAAGTAGTGAGCTAAATTGATTTAGTCACTAAAGAGTAATTTTAATATAAAAAAAAGTTCAAGCAATGTATTTATGTCTTTATTATACGGAATATTAACAAAACAAAGAATCCATGCACTAACACTTAATTATTTATATTTATGTTAACATTTATTATCATCATATTCGATTTTTCACAAAGAAAACTGCTCTCCTGTACACAATTTTTCTCTATACTAATAACGACGTCTGTATCGCCTGACTCGTTGCGCTGCTCTCCCTGTATTTTTTTAGCAATAGCAATCTTGTTTGGGGCTGAATCTTCCAAATAACCCTCCGCCACGGTGGATGATTTCCACCCACTGTGATGTTTAAGGGTGGTAATGTCACCCACAGCATTGGCCAAAAGAGTTGTCGAGGAACGGCGCATGCTGTGGCCAGTATACAAATTTGCATCTGGCAATTGCAAATAATCAGCTACAATTCTTGGAATTTTTGAGAGCTTATTTAATCCAATGCATTTTGCGGTCTTAAAGACACATATTTCCCAATCAAATCAAGTGGGTTTACTAAAAATCCTTCATTTAAAACTGTGAAACTTCTTGATTTATTCGTCTTGGTATCTGGTATGGATATATATAGATATTGTTTTTTATCTTTTATATCTTCGACGTTTAAGTAGGTCAGTTCTCCGCAACGGCAGGCACCGCAAACTCCCAATATCAATGCAACCTAAAAAACTCAAACAATTAAATACATAAAAGCAAGAACATCGTAATAAACACCTACCTTTGACATAAGATGCTCATCGATAGGGGCCTCCATCAAATATTGTTCGATATGTGCTCTTTCCAAAATTTTGGAATTTTTTGGGTTTAAAATTTCTTGATCGGCTTTTTAAGTATTCCAAGTTTTCCATATCTTGTTATATCAAAGTTCCTGTATACTTTTAAAGTCGCCTTTATCATAGAATATTTAGTCCACATCGAAGAAGGTGCAATTTTTTTAGTCAAATGTAGAAAATAAGCGAGAAGCACTTCTTCGTTTACAACACTAACTCCTCTTTTTTTCATCCAATTCTCAAATTGTAGATATTCTTTAAAATAGGTTACTTTGGACTTTTCTGGAATTAAATTGGCTGTAGTTTCTTTGGCTTCTTGCAAAATATCGGTCGAAATTTCCATATTATATCTTTCACAATTTTCCACTTTGATATTAATTACACAATGTTTATTAAACAAACCCCTGGTTACAAACAAAATGGATAACAACCACAGCTTTCTCGGCACATCCATTCAGAATCTACTTAGCAATACGCTACTTGTATTTTATATTTTTAGAGAAACACTGTTGACTTTGACATTGGCAACTGACAAAAAATCGATGACATGACATTTTAATAATTTTATTGTTTGTCACTGAAAAAGCATTTATATGAAAGTGTTGGATAAAATGTTGTATTAGATACGTGAGTTATTACATATAAGTCACTTAAGAAAATTAGCCATTCGGGCTTGCGTGACATAACTCACTATAGTCTATGTAATGAAGCATTATTTGACGAGTTTTTTGTAAATATTTCGTGCAAAGACGAGATCACGCCCCCCCCCCCCCCCCCCCCACCGTTTTTAAGGGTGCTGAACACGATGGAAGTGGTCGGAGAAGTTTTTGACCGCCGCAACTCTCTGAAACGGCCAAAAACCACCCGTTTTATGGGGTTCCCTTTATGTTTTCATATATAAACGTGTCTGGGGAGTGATTTATCAACGGGTTATACTTAAAATAACATGGAAGGGGGTTATAGAGTAAGTAAAATCCAGACAGTAGTCCTAGTCGGTTGATTAAATCCTCTCGAGGGGTAGAAAATAATTTTTTTCAAATGATTCGATTCATACGCGTATCCTTCCGTTTTCGGGGTCGCTGATCACGGAAAAAACATTCATTTTCAGCTTCTTCTTTCCTAAAACGAGGAGAAACCACCACTCACTCCCCAGAAAGCACGCTATCCGGGATTTACAGGTCTTTCGACACATGATCGTTATTCCTGTGCATATCCCTTCATTTTTCACGGAAGAGAAGGTGATAGCGACCTCGGGAGTTGCTTTAACCCTCCAAGAGGTGTAAAATTCATTAATTACACGTTGGATCGTCAATACGCCCTCCCCCATTTTCGCAGGCGGTGATCACGATAAAAATATTCACCTTCATCTCCGACTCTCCTCAACCTCTATAATGGGCGGAAACTTACCCTCATCCACCAGTTATTACTGGGGCGACGATTGTACAAACAGCATAACAATCCTCATATTCCTCAAAATGCACATCGCACGTGATCTCTTTTTCTTCTTCATCCGCCGTTTCAGGGAGCCTAATAAATAACTATTATTCCTAGGATAACCTATCCGGCACCTAGATCTTCGGATAACGCTTTTACCTACCGGATAAAAACAGTCACGCTCACGTTGTTTCATTGTTATGTGAAATGATGTTTCAACTTCTAACCCAACTTTTTAAAAATTTGGTTTCTTTTATATTATGTTTTAACTTTAAACTTATATGTAGATAATCATATTTACTAAAAAGACATTAGTAAAATGATGTCATAGACGACTTATATTGTAATATGCATATATTAAACATTTTTTATAATAAAATAAGACTATTTTTGTATGTTGGAAATCCAACCTATAATTAGTAGTCTATTTTATTATACAAAATAAAAAAAATGAGCGGATTTTTAAATATTCGCCTGGAGTCAGTGTACGGCTACAAGCTAAAAATGCGATACAAATACTAAAAATGAAAATAAAATTAAAAAACTTAACATTTCAGGTTATGCTAGTTATATGACGCACAACTATTTCAAACAATATAATAAATAATCATGAAAATGATGCAGATGTCATAAACCGGCAACAATCACATAATCGAACTAAAATAAAACGAGAAGCATTTTAAAGAAAATGTTTTCAGCTTTTCACTGTATTTATAGTTTACTAGTTATTTTTTATGTATATTATGAAATTACATAATATGAACATATTTTACACTTATATTTGAAATGTTGTAAAATATCCAAAAGTTAACGTAGAATAAAACAAAAATTGCAAATTTAAGGTTGAGGCATAAACTTCTAGATAACAATATTTTATTAATTGAGTATTATGCAAATCACAACTTACACACTTTTTTATTTATTATAAAAATACCTGCTTCCTCTATATTGTTGCCCTAAACTGGGCACGCTAATATACTATTTAGGTAAATACTTTAAAACATGCATTATTGGAGAATCAATCAACACAACTACTCTTCTAGGTAATACTAAAGAAGTATTGAATTACACGATAGGATCCATAGGGTTTTAAAGCAAAAAATATATTGAAAATACTTAAATCATTGATTCAAATTTAGTTATTCATATTTTTTTTATTTAATGTGAAATTATTTACTCTCTGTATATTGGTACCTTAATCGGATCACGCTAATATACTACTTAGGAAAACACTTTAATACACTCATTATTGGAAAACCAATCAAAACAACTACTCTTCTCGCTAATACTGATGAAGTATTTAATTACATGATAGGATTCCTGGCATTTTAAGGCAAAAAAAAGGTTTTGTCTTAAGGTTCTCATATAACTTTTTAGAAGTATCTTGACGCATTGAAGCCAATTTTGGGGAAAAAAAATTTCTAGCGTGTCATTTTTTCTCTACCACCCCTTTTATCCCCTAAAAAGGGCAAAAAAGATCTTGTCCTAAGGTTCTGATCTAACTTTTCGGAAGTATTTTGATGCGCTGAAGCCAATTTTAGGAAAAAAAATTATATCGTGTCAGTTTCCCTTTTATCCCCTAAATTAGGAAAAAATGAGATTTTGCTTGTCCCAAGGTTCTGATCTAACTTTTTCAAAGTATTTTGATGCGCTGAAGCCATTTTTGGACAAAATATTTTTTTCTACCATGTCAGTTTTCCTCTACCACCGCCTTTTGTTCCCTAAAAAGGGAAAAAAAAAAAAAAGGTCTTGTCCGAAGGTTCTGTCCTAACTTTTTTGAAGTATTTTGATGCGCTGAAGCCAATTTTGAACAAAAAAAAAATTCTACCGGCTCAGTTTCCCTCTACCACCCCATTCATCCCCTAATTTTTTTTTGTCCAAAATTAGTTTCAGCGCGCCAAATTACTTCAGAAAGGTTAGATGAGAACCTTAGGACAATACTTTTTTTGCCCTTTTTAGGGGATGAAGGGGGTGGTAGAGGGGAACTGAGCCGGTAGAAAAATTTTTCTTGTCCAAAATTAGCTTCAACGCGTCAAAATACTTCAGAAAAGTTAGATTAGAACCTTAGGACAAGGCATTTTTTTTTGTAGACTTCATTGAAATTCAGTAGTTCACAACAATTATTGAACCGTACATTCTATTTCATTTCTAGAAAAGTTGTACAAGTTTTTTCGAACTCGTTAGTTCTCATAAATCACGACTTACACCTTTTTTTTTTATTTATTATGAAAATACCTACTTCGTCAGTATTAGCTAGAAGAGTAGTTGTTTTGATTGATTCTCCAATAATGAGTATTTTAAAGTATTTACCTAACTAGTATATTAGCGTGCCCAGATTAGAGCAACAATATACAGAAAGTAGGTATTGATTTGCATAATACCTAAATAATATACTCTAATCATGATAAAAGCAAAGAAATAAAAAATAATTAATTGTAAAAATAAATCAAGAATAGGCTTGTAAATAATGAATAAATGTTCCTATGCTCTACTGATGAGAACTAACGAGTTCGAAAAAACTTGTACAGCTAGAGATGAAATAGAATGTACAGTTCAATAATTGTTGTGAATGACTGAATTTCGATAAATAATTTAAGTATTTTCAATATATCTTCTTGCCTTAAAATGTCAGGAATCCTATCATCTAATTCAATACTTTGTAAGTATTAGCTGGAAGAGTAGTTGTTTTGATTGGTTTTCCAATAATGAGTGTTTTAAAGTGTTTTCATAAGTAGTATATTAGCGTGACCCGACTAAGGTACCAATATACAGAAAGTAAGTAATTTTACATTAAATAAAAAAAGTGTGAATGACTAAATTTGAATAAATTATTGTTGATGTTTTGATTGATTCTCCAATAATTGTTTTAAAGTATTTACCTAACTAGTATATTAGCGTACCTAGATTAGGGCAACAATATATAGAAAGTAGGTATTTTCATAACAAATAAATAAGTTGTGATTTGCATAATACCTAAATAATATTATCCGATTTCATATTTTATTAGAAAATATTAGGAAACAACTGATTCAGAAAACGGTTCTTTTTTTAATATAGTTTGTCTGATTCATGTAAATAATTTAAAACCTTTTAGTTCTAGGAAAATAAAGATAAATATTCAAACTTTCAATATATAATTGGCGGCTTGTACCTGATTCTTTCGGCATGAAAAAGGGGTTTTGAATAGGAGCAAAAATATTAGGTACACCCTAATATCCCTCGTTTGCATACTTCGATCCTGCTGTTTTTTTCCAAAATCTAACCGTTTTTGAGATATTTGGGCTTAAATGTTGTAATTTTTTAAAAACTTTTTTAAATTGAATTTTAGACCCAAAATAACCAATAGAAGATCTACATTGCATTTCAAGGCTTCTCTTACGAAACATTTCTTTCTAGCACCGTATCATCTACATTTTGACATACTAACAACGATTTATATTCAAAACTGAAGCTATTTATATATTCTAGCGATTGGCTTCTACAGAATTCAAATATCTATTATTTTCCAAAAAAAAAAAAAAAAAATTGCCTGGGAGTTTTTCTTGGCAGATCTTGTACACAAATATAAAAAAATTACAATTTTTATCATTATTTTTAATAATCCTTTACATATTTTTTTCCAAAATAAGCTATTTAAAAGTTATTTACCGAGAATACCGATTTTCAGATCGAAGGCGGTACTTTATCCCTTTATCCCGCAAACTTTTTTAAAATTTAATTTATCATCCTAAATACTAGTTGAAAATGAAAAAATAATTTGGTTAGCTAGTTAATTTAGGTTTTGATAAATTTCATTCTTTGAAAAATGTATCATAACTAATACTGCTGAGATAGATTTTGTTTCTGAATGTTTATGGTGCCACCTCAAAAAACTTACGGGTGGTACCAGGTGGATACATTTGTGACCCACTTATAGATTGTAGGAAAATTATGTCCTATTAACTAAGAAACAGTGTCTGTGCCTCAATAGAACACAATTGAAAAAAATATTTTTTTTTATTTTCACTGTAACCTGTAAGATGATATAAAATAATAAATATTTATTTTTTAAGGTACGGCTCACTGTGCAAATATGTATGGCATCTCTGAGAATGATCTACCCCAACTCACTGAAGCTAGAGCAGAAATTAACAGATTAGTTGGAGTGTGGCTGGGAAGAGTCTCTGGAGCAAATGGTCAATTACCTCTTTCACTGTTATCTATAACATTTTTAGCTACACTTTTGTTGCTATTTCATTAATTTTAGTGGCTGTTAATGTTGAATTTGTAGATAAGTACTGATTAGTACCAGAAATAAAGAATTAGAATATAATGTTTAAAACACGAATTTGCGAATTATAATTTTATTGTGTGATTTCCAAGTAAGTGAACATACAGTAACAACATGCTGATTGGGTTAAAATATGACACTAGTGAACTTCATTTTTTTTTAATTCATTAGAGTGTTTATTTATATGTAGAGATAGGCTCTGCCAAATATCAGCCCTTAAATCGCAATATTAAATTTGTAACAAATAATTAAAGTTGTAACTACTAGCTAGTAATTTCAAACAAGGCAGTAGGCTGTAATGTCACAGAGTCTGTCGATCGGGGAACAGCAAACGTCGGACATTGCGTTCGCATTGATCCTGACGTTAAAAATTTTGGTGGCGGCGTCTGTTTACGTTTTTCTGTTTATTTAACGTTTCAAAAATCCCTAATAATGGAATATATTCAGAAAAATACACATTAGATATACTATATCGTGCCAATATGTAGCATGATATGTCTTTTAAAATGTCAAAGAAAATACATTTATTTGTGTACTCGAAGATAAAAATCGCTGGTTAAAATGAATACATATTTTTGTGTCTAACGCAAAATTGAACGGTTATATACTTATAAACACTACACACAATTTTTACAAAAATTACAGATATAAAATTTTTCATACATACATAATGCATTTACTATAAATTGTCTACTTATTTTATTCCAAAGAACAAAAAAAAATACATAAGTTTTCCCTCCAAGACATCTTCTATCTATAACTAATAAGATATAGTTGTCGGACAAAAAAATAAACATATGATCTGATCTCCTTTAGTTTTTAGTTTATACTTAAAATTAAAACATTTTTTCTATTTTGAACATACTTATTACTACACTAGTAGGCTTTAAACAATATTTTTTGTTATTTAATTATCTGAATTATTCTCGGATTTATTTAAATTTCAGAACAAGAACGAAATAAACTGATATACCTACTTGCTAGCTTTACCACCGCGAACTTCATCAAGAGAGAAACGTTCCGCGTTTTTATAAAAGATGCCATCATAAACATATCCACAGTGGGTAGATTGTCCGATTGTCCTTTTGAAAACGTCATCGTCATTTTGAAACAATATTTACATTTCTAAATAGTCCAATAAAGATATTATTTTTCAAAAAAATTTCTCCCGGCAAGCTGATTTTTTCAGGGTCGAGTATCCGACCAAAAAGTCACAGTCCACACCCCTTGTAGGCTGTTGCAATAGGGTTTCTTATTTTTTTTTTGAAATTGTCTTTTTCCAGCTTGTACATAATAATATTCTCTACAACTTTGCCTAATACATTTTTTTGGTAACTTTGATTTTTGACGGTCCAGCGCCCATTATATGGGAAAACATTCACCATATTTATTTATTATGGTTCAGGAAATATACAAACAAAAGGCTGAATAGCTGATTTTTGCAGGGTTGATTGAGAACTGTCTCTTAAGTCTCTAACCAAAAAATCGCAGTCCTTCGGGGTTTACCGCAATAGGGGTAGTCTCTTTATTTAAAAATATCCACTTGTACTAATGAAAGTCACACCGCTTTTCCAGATTGTTTTTTTTTAACATTTTGGCATATATAATAGAGATGTTCAAATGAAATTTTGAGGTACGACGGTTGAAACAAATGGGATGTAATGTCCAAGTCTCTCGAGTACTGTTTTTCACAACAATTGAAAATAGACGTCTATATTACCCATCACTTCACCACAAACAAAACAACGTTGGCCAAAATCGAACACTTCCGGTACAACCTGAGGTTCCGCCACTTCTTGCACAGATGTGAATGTTGAACCTGATCCTTCTGCTTCGTGTTGGCTTCGGCGATGTGCAGCTGCGGACACCAGCCCTGGATTTGCGTACTTCTTACGGCACTTACTATGGACACCAACAGTATCTACGCTTTGCAGCAACAACTGATTGTCCTCGTCGCCTCGACTAATACTTGCCGCCAAAAGGGTTGAAACACCCTTTGCCGCAACAACCTCACCAATGGTCAAAGAGTTTTTACATACAGGGTGTAATCAGTTTCATGTCATTAAAAAAGAACTGGTGGTGGGGAACGACTAAACGAACCAAAAAACCTTATATAACATGGGGTCAAAAACCCATAGTTTTAGAAAAAAAAAATAAACAAAAATTTCGAAAATTTTCAATAGTATTGTTTGAGAACTGCTGGAATGTTGGGATAGGCTTTTATCTTCGCGTATGTCGGCGCCTCTAACCATCAAATACGCTAATGCGGCTTTTTCAAAGTATCGCGCTCCTTTGTTAAGAGCCGCGCGTCGGTGAAGATACAAATTGATAATCACACTTTTTTATGGCTTTTTAAAAGTAGGTAAGGTAAGGTCTTTAGCGTTGCGGTAAAGATGAAAGACGTCGGCGTTTTCTGAGTGCTTAGTAGATCTGAAGAAAACTATACTCCCTCTTGTGCAATATTTTAGTTTCTGTGGACATTTCGTTAAGTACACGCGTCGAGCTCGTTCGTTGTTTTGGTTCTTTTTGAATTTTAGGCCACGTATTTATAGGTAAGATTAATTTTATTGACTTACCGTTTAAGTTCTTGATTACGTAAGACAATACTTGTTCGTCCTTTTTGTGTTACTTTTTGGATTTTGGACCAAGTTTTTATTTTTATTTTCTTTATTGACAACGTTGGTTAATAGTTTAGTGTGGTATTTTAAAACGCAGATTTTGAACGCTATGGGAGATTACACTTACCCAGAGCTCGCGGATATGCACTTGATGTATGGAGAATGTCGTGGAAATGCAGCAGCTGCGGAACAACTTTATCGTTTAAGATTCCCTAATCGACGTCATCCTTGTGCACGTACATTTATAAGCATTGCTCAGCGTCTTCGGGAAACAGGCCATCTCGATGGACATGGAGGAGAATGAGGTCCACAACGCGAAGACAGGGTAACTGAAGCGGAGGTTCAAGTTTTGGAACTCGTAGAAGAGGATCCAACTTTAAGTACCCGCGATATCGCGAACCGTGTGGGATTATCCCATTTTGTGGTGTGGAAGACTTTGAAAGATATGAATTTACACCCCCATCACTAGCAACGTGTGCAAGCTCTAAAACCTCAAGATTATGCAGGGCGAATGGAATTTTGTAGGTGGATTTTGAGAAAACACGCGGCAAATGAGGATTTTTTAAACTTTCTCTGTTTCTCCGATGAGTCGTGTTTTACCAGGAGTGGAGTGTTTAATTTTAAAAATATGCACTATTGGGCAGACGAAAATCCACGTGTAATAAGAAGGGTGCATTTTCAACGACGGTTCAGCGTTAATTTGTGGGCAGAAATTTGCAGTAATGAAATAATTGGACCTATAGAATTACCCGCTAGATTAAATGGTGATGTATACTTAAACTTTTTACAACAAACATTGCCAAATTTGTTGGAAGATGTACCTTTGGCAAGGCGCAGAAGAATGAGGTATATGCATGATGGCGCGCCAGATCATTTTAGTCTGGCTGTTCGAAATTTTTTAAACACGGAGTTTCCTCAACGATGGATTGGGCGTGGCGGACCAGTACCATGGCCTGCTAGGTCACCCGACTTAAATGCGATGGATTTTTATTTTTGGGGCCATCTAAAATCTCTAGTTTACCGTGATTCAGTTGACACTTTGGAACAATTGCAGCAACGGAAATGCAGCAGCTGCGGAACAGCTTTATCGTTTAAGATTCCCTAATCGACGTCATCCTTGTGCACGTACATTTATAAGCATTGCTCAGCGTCTTCGGGAAACAGGCCGTCTCGATGGACATGGAGGAGAACGAGGTCCACAACGCGAGGACAGGGTAATTGAAGCGGAGGTTCAAGTTTTGGAACTCGTAGAAGAGGATCCAACTTTAAGCACCCGCGATATCGCGAACCGTGTGGGAGTATCCCATTTTGTGGTGTGGAGGACTTTGAGAGATATGAACTTACACCCCCATCGCTATCAACGTGTGCAAGCTCTAGAACCTCAAGATTATGCAGGGCGAATGGGATTTTGTAGGTGGATTTTGAGAAAACACGCGGTAAATGAGGATTTTTTTAAACTTTCTCTGTTTCTCCGATGAGTCGTATTTTACCAGGAATGGAGTGTTTAATTTTAAAAATATGCACTATTGGACAGGCGAAAACCCACATGTAATAAGAAGGGCGCATTTTCAACGACGGTTCAGTGTTAATTTGTGGGCAGGAATTTGCAGTAATGAAATAATTGGAACTATAGAATTACCCGCTAGATTAAATGGTGATGTATACTTAAACTTTTTACAACAAACATTGCCAAATTTGTTGGAAGATGTACCTTTGGCAAGGCGCAGAAGAATGAGTTATATGCATGATGGCGCGCCAGTTAATTTTAATCTGGCTGTTCGAAATTTTTTAAACACGGAGTTTCCTCAACGATGGATTGGGCGTGGCGGACCAGTACCATGGCCTGCTAGGTCACCCGACTTAAATCCGATGGATTTTTATTTTTGGGGCCATCTTAAATCTCTAGTTTACCGTGATCCAATTGACACTTTGGAACAATTGCAGCAACGTATTTTAATGTGCATAAAAACCATAAAAAATGATCCTAATTTACCGAGAGGTCAGCCACTCCCAAAATTTTGTACAGGTATTCCGGGAATACCCTCTATTCCCGACTTATTCCACGTATTCCCAAGAATTTTCAGTTATTCCCCAAGTATTCTCAGTGATTCCCAAATATTTCCGATAATTCTCAGTTATTCTCAACTATTCCCGAAAATTTTCAGTTATTTCCAAGTATTCTCAGTTATTCCCAATCTTTTTCGAGTATTTCCGAATATTTCCAATTATTTCCTGTATACCCAGATTTTAACATACCACTTTTAAATGTTTTATATTAGTTGAATGGTACACTAAACTTTTTTAACCCACCTACTAGGAGCAGATTTGGTATGTTCAGGTTATTTGAATATACAGTCAAAAATAACACCGTAACTTTTTAAAATTTTATTTATAAAATACACACAGGGTAGGGTGCCCAGAAATTTTCCTGACAAATGAAAACTGCAAATTCCAGACGTGATTTTATGTCGACTTGGCGTAAATCACCTTATCCAAAAATGCTTCCTAACGGAGTGACAGCCCTTTAAAGGTGAAACCTTGTCATCAATTTTTTTTAAATATCAAAACGCTTTTACCTAAGATAAAGCTTGGTGCATTTATTAACCTAAAAATTACCCATCGTTTGATGTATATTTCTATTGCAATCATAAGCGTCTCATTTAGGGGAGGCCAACGGACATTTTGAATTATATTTCTTTTTTATTTTGCATTCTTGATGCCAGATTTAAAAACTTCAGAGTTTTTTTCTAATATTAAGGTACTCTTGTTTGTTATCGCTATGATGCACCTTTTTCGAGAAAAATCGATTTGGGAACTTATGCAGGAAAACACGAAAAGTTCAAATCGATTTTACTCAAAAACGGTGCATCATAGCCATAACAAACAAGAGTAAGTTAATGTTAGAAAAAACTATGAAGTTTTTAAATCTGACATCGAAATGAAAAAAAAATAAAAATAAAAAAAATATCATTCAAATTGTCTATTAGCCTCCCCAAATGAGACACTTGCAATAGAAAGATCATGTTTACAGCAAACGACGGATCATTTTTAGGTTGATAAGTATACCAAGTTTTATCTTCTTAGGTAAAAGAAGATATTAAAAAAGTTGATGACAAGGTTCTTTAAAGGTCTGTAGTTCCATTAGGAAGTATTTTTGGATACGGTGATTTACGCCAAGTCGACATAAAATCACGTCCAGAATTTGCAGTTTTCGTTTGTCGGGGGAGTTTCTAGTTACTCTAGTATACAGTGTGTACCACTTTTCACGGTAACACCTTCGTAGCTCAATTTGGATCGATATCAAAGACATTTAAGTACTTAATATATCTTTTTTGAGCGAGACGAAACTTATTGCAGTCATTGACGTGCACTTTTATCAAGAAAAAAAAATCGTCGATTTTTCTAGAAATTATATTAGGCATTTTTTTTACTAAAAAATTAATGCAATATTATTGGTCAGCATGCGTTAGAATTGTCATCTCCAAAATTTTGCGACATTTTGATTTATGGTTTTCGAATTACAGTCCCCTTTACATTACATTTTTCAAATTTGGGTAATTAATAACTTGGAAACGAATTGTTTTTTTGAAAAAAGGTCATTTTTCATTTTATATTTAGATTCACTTTTTCTACCACCCAATGTCAGCAATACTTTCAAATTCGGCAATTCTTATTGTCTTGGTTCTATTTTTTCAATGAAAATGCTTGGCTTACGAAATTTGAAGCCATCGATAACATTGGGCACTCGATTGGGCAGTAGAAAAAGTGATTATAAATAAAAAAATAAGGAATGACTTTTTTTCAAAAAACAATTGGTTCCCAAGTTATTAATTATATTTAAAAAACATAAATTTAAGGGGGCCGTTTAAAAACCATAAGTCAAAATTCCGTTGAATTTTGGATAGGGGTTTTAAAGTATGCTGATTAATAATATTGGATTAGTCTTTCAGTAAAAAATGCTTCGAATGACATCTCGAAAAATCAACGCTTTTTTTCTTAATAAAAATGACTGAAATAAGTTTTACTCAAAAAAGATAGTTCAAAGGCCGTTAATCCAAATTTGGTTGAAATTGGATGACTAATAACTGAGCTACAAAGGTGTTACCATGAAAAGTGAGACACACTGTATATACCTATATACCTATATATAATGTTAAGTTAATATTAGAAAATTAATGTTTTAATGCTCTATATTTTTTTTTGTATTATCAATCGACTTGCTCTACTAATTGTGAAGGGTTCCTCGTAATTTAATGGGGCCATAGAAAATAAATTGAATTTCCACCGTGTGAATATCATCTTGTCGTGGCCATGCAAAATTTTCCAAGTCTGACTAGAGAAACTTAATAGAATAATTATTGTTTTCGTTTAATATTTCCAAAACTTTACTAATGTGCCACTGATTTTCGTAATACACAGCATAATATTCTTCCTTCTTTATATCTAAATTATTTAGAACATTTACGTCGTTGCCATCATCAAAATCATCCTGGGAGTCTTCTGAAAACTGTTCACTAATAGTGTCACTTTTCTCAGAATAGTAGTCGTCTGAGTCGCTGGACGACATGTCTTTTCGGTTGTTGAATGTCTTTTCCAAGGTCTCTTTCTTGCCTTATCCACTTTTGATTTTCTTCTCATAGAATTCGATTTTAAGTTATTTGGCAGTTTTCTCGAAACAGTTTTCTTGGTTCTTTGAATTCGCGGAACTCATTCCTCTTACTCTTACTCTGAATTCAAATCACTTACAGTTGTTGTCTTTTATGATAAAGTAATTTTATTGCCATCAAATGGATCTGTACTTACCTCCATGCTTAGCTCCACGTTAACGTTTATTAACAATAATAAAATATCGAGGAAACACTGTAATTCACTGTGTTATGACTGATGATAGTTTGCGTGTGTTCCTAGCAAACGTGCTGGAAGGAAGATCGTCGACCGACGTCTCCCGAGATTCTCCGAAATGTTCATGAATGTGTCTATTCCTGAATATTTCCAATATATTCCCGATTATTGCTAGATATTCCCCGTTACTTCCAGTTATTCCTGCGTATTCTCTGATATTTCCAAATATTCTGATGTATTCCCGAATATTTCCGCGTATTTCCTAGTATTCCCGATATTCCCAAAATATTGCCATGGTATTTCCAACATTTTGTACAGGTATTCCTGAAGTGGCTGACCCCTCGTAATTTACCAAATGTGTTGAACGGAGTGCGTATGTCCTTAGTTCGACGTGCCGAAAAGTGTATTGATGCAGTCGGAGGCCATTTTGAACAATTTATGTAAATCAAAAATAATTTATTGGTAAGTTCTAGATTTATTGAATATTTTAGTTTACGATACCTGATTGGCAATTCGTCAAATAAATCAGACGTTTTTCCTAATTTAAAATACACATAATTGTTTTCTGTTATCGTATCTTTCCCAGTTACTAAGGGAGCCCACCCTAAGTGTCCATACCCCCCCCCCGATCCTTTAGGACAATGTTTTTCATAAAGATTAAAGCCTAAGGAACACTTTAAGACATGTCCTCAAAAAAAAAAATTGGCTGCACTTTCAAAATGGAGTACGAAAATTTGGAAATATAGTTTTTGTCATTTAACACAAAAACTGAAAAAGATGGAGAAAAACTTTCTGTACAAAAAATAAAGTGCATAAAATTTTCTACAGTTTTGTTCCTATACAATATTTGCATAGGAGTTACCATTTTCCAGATAAATGATTCATCTCTTAAAGTAAAATATAAAATTCAACATAAAACGTAACATTACGGAAGCCCACCGTAACTGTTCGTGCAGCCCCCCGATCCTTGGGGACAATGTTTTTCATAAAGATTAAAGTCTAAGGAACAATTTAGGACATGTCCTAAAAAAAAAACTGGCTGTACTTTCAAAATGGCGTCCGTTTAAAAAACAATGCAAATATTGTTTTTGTTATTTAACACAAAAACTAAAAAGGATGGAGAAAAACTTTCTGCACAAAAAACAAAGTGCATAAAATTTTCTACAATTTTGTTCCTATACAATATTTGGATAGGAGTTACCGTTTTCCAGATATCACTGTTACCGTTTTCGAGATAAATGTCTGCAAATTATAATATTATTATTATTATTATTAATTTTTTTCAGTTTATTTTATTTTATTTTTATGTTAATAATATAAAGTTATATTATGCGCCTTACAATAATTGTCACAGTTATTTCCTCTAGGTGATTTACCTATATATGAATTTCCATGTTCTCTTAATTTTAGACTCATTTATCTGGAAAATGGTAACTCCTATCAAAATATTGTATAGGTACAAAATTGTAGAAAATTTTATTCACGTTGTTTTTTGTGAAATAAGTTTTTGTTCATCTTTTTTAGTTTTTGTGTTAAATGACAAAAACAACATTGGCAACAGTTTTTTTAAATATGGCCGCCATTTTGAAAGTACAGCCAGTTTTTTTTTGGGGGGGATATGTCTTAAATTGTTCCTTAGACTTTAATCTTTATGAAAAACATTGTCCCCAAGGATCGGTGGGGGGGTGCACGTACAGCTAGGGAGGGCTCCCCGACTAAATGTTATGAAATAATTACTCGTTTTTTAAACTTAACCCAGAACATTCATTTAGGTTACAAATGTTAATAATTTAATCACATTTAAATCTGATAAATTATAAACAACAATAAAAGCTCCGATATTTTCTAAATTAAAAAAACACACATGTAAAGAAATGCTGTGTTTAAACCTCTTCTATGCCTATGAATTGCTTGCAGTCCTGCAAAAAGAGATAACGAGTTTCTTACATTTTTATAATTTGGTTCAGTTGAGGCGCTCATCAAAGTTGCCGCTTTTCTTTGCTTTGAACCGCCGCGCCGGCCGGCGACGAGTCGGTCGATAATTTTTGCACTTTTTATGACAATTTAAAAGTCGTAGAATTATACCTAGTACACGTACGTTGACCCAAAAAGGCAGTGGTTCTCAAATGTTTCCTACCCTAATATTTAAATTGTTGACCTAGGTCAGTTTTTTTCAAAGTGCCCCTAAGGGAAAAAGACATAAAGGTTTTTTGTTTGTCTAGTCGGCCCCCATTACCAGATTTTTTAATGACATGAAACGGATTACACCCTGTATAAAGCACGTATTCATTTTAGCTGCAGTTAAAACTATAACGTCGTAAACCACACCCAACTATGAACTGACTCTCTACCAGCTATGCAGCTAAACACGCTCCCCTCCTCCTATTAAAATAGGCAGATGTTCACTACATTCGGTGTGACCTTGCATTCCTCTCTTAAACCTGTAAACAACAGACAAAAATCAATATCGTAGCCGCATACATTTTTCATTTAATGAGGCCTCTACTGGTTAATATCAACATTAAAAAAAATAATTATAAGGAAATAACGCTGTAGAGATTATTATTAAGTACGTGACCCAAAGAAAAACCGCCCCAAAATAATGAGACCACCCCTATTGCGCTAAACCCCGAAGGGGGGAAGTATACCTGTTCCAAAAACCTGTTCCGATTCCGACCTGCTCCGGGTCCGGCATTAGTGATTGCCCGTTCTTTCGCACTCGCAGCTCCATATGCTCCATAATGACATCGCTTTCTTTTCAAGTGCTTAGAGTCCTGATTTTTTTGAAACAAGAATGCTGATTGGTTGTTGAAGGTTGAAAACTGACATGTCAATTATATGCTCCATTCAAACTTTTGATTTTGAAATCTCCAGAGCTCCAAGCTCTTGAAAAGAAAGTGGTCAATTCAAAATACGTCCTGTATATCAAAACCGATATGAACTAGTATTTGAACTCTGAATAAGAGTAGAGGGTGTCTTATAAATTAATATGCTTTTAATTTCTTTTGTAATGCGATTTAGAACCGTGAGTATTTCATTTCTAAATTTTACCATTTCTTCGATTAATTTCATTGTTACATGGAAATAAGTCAAAATATTCACGTAATGCTTCAAACTATTCCTAAAACTCCTCGAATTAAAAAATGCTAGAGCTACATTTTTGTAACACTTAACACTAATTAAACAGAATTTATTATTATTATATAATAATAATAATAATAATAATAATAAACGTCTTTATTATTTTCGTAAGGGAATATACAATAATTACATAACATTTTATGAAAATAAATGGCGAAGTTCAGTTTTCCACATAAAAAATATGTGGTAACTGTTCTTCCACTTAACCAGAAACTAACACAATTTCAATAAATGTATAATGTATAGTGGCGCTTATACATATAAAATAATGAATAGCACAATTAATGTGAAAATTATAACTAATTATATTCTAAGGCTAACATATATTATAAAAAAAGAATAAATATTGATTTAAATTTGGCGACTGAGTAGTGTTTTTTTATATCTTGTCTTAAATTGATGGATGTTCGTTTGCTTTAAATCATTTTCGAGAGCATTATAAACTTTGCAGATTTGATAGCTGTAAGACCGTTTGAAAAGTTCAAGTTGATGCATTGGCGGCGTTAATAATCCTTTGAACCTAATATTTAGGGTATGAACATCCGTTCTAAGTTTAATTTTTTTATACAGATATGGTGGGGACTTTAACATAATAACTTTATGATATATAGTTGCTGAGTGAAGTTGTCTTCTATTTTGCATATTCAGCCATTTAACTTCTTTTAACTTATGTGAAATTCTTTGACACCTTCGTATACCATATATTAGACGGAGACAAGAGTTTTGAACCTTTTGGATTTTATGTATATGCAAATAATTTAAACAAGGACCATAAAGTACATCGGCATAATTAAACAACGATAGAACCAAAGACTCGTATAACATGATTTTAGTTTTTTGAGGTAGACAGTGCCTGCTGGCATATATTATTTTAATATTTGAGTATGCCTTTTGTAATAATTTATTAATATGGCAAATGAATCTAATCTCACTGTCCAAGATCACACCCAGACTTTTTGCGTTATCAGTTTTTACCAGTTGAGTATTTTCTATGGTAAAGTTTAACCTGTTTTTAATTCTCTCTCTATGATTTCTTGGTCCGAAAACCATAACATTTGATTTGCCTGGGTTGATAATAAGACAGTGATTCTTAGCTTCCTTGGCAAAATTATTAATGTCTTCGTTTATGCGGATGCAGGCTATGTCAACCTCTGATGGAGGAAAGGAGTAATACAGCTGGGAATCATCAGCATATAAATGAATTTCACAATATTTTAAACAATTAATAAAATGACTGGTATAGATGGTGAACAGTAGAGGACCAAGAATTGATCCCTGCGGTACTCCGGCTTTTAAGGTAACAGCTTCTGAAGTTGAGCCATCTAAACATACTTTCTGCTTTCTGTTCTGCAAATAGTTTGCAAATAGCTCTATTGCACTTTCAGAGAGTCCGATATATTTTAGAATACATAACAATATCTCATAATTAAGTGTATCGAAAGCTCTACTGAAGTCCAATAGAACTAAAACAGTACAGTTTCCTTTGTCAGACGCCGAAATAATATCATCCACTACATGCATATACATCCCATATACAAATACTACCACTCACCTCCAATACCAAAAAGTCCGCAAGTCTGATCTGCTCACTCCACTCCGGCTCCGTGTCCGACGGTACAACGTTATCATGTGCTCAGTGCTCCGCTCAAACGCATGACAGACCAGCGGAGTCAGAACTAGTATTTTCTAAGTCTGAGAACTGTTCCGCGGAACTGTTAGCTCGTACCTGTTCCGAAAGAACAGGTTCGGTTTTTTCGTACCATCTCTAGAAACCACACACATATCGACTACGTTTTAGTATAGTCTGACATAATAATATGTCAGCATACTCTTTGATGTCACAGTTCACGATGACGTGCAAGAAGATTGGCTAACTATGCAGACTTTAATAGCTTATATCTAAAATAAGGAACTGAAAAATATATTCTTTGCGAACTACGACTTTTTCAATGACATCAGCTTACGTTTGCAATTATTATTTTCCAGATAAATTGTTGATGCAAGTTCCCTATTTACCGGATGACAAGCACAGTTGAACCGGTAGTGACATTAAATTTTGTTTCTGAAATAAAACTAGTATATTTTTGATAATGCCATATTAAACATAATATTCTCATTATAATAGTTTTCTCCGATTTGAATAAATCTAAAAAAAACTAAGATAAAATTTTTAAAAATTTTTTCACATCTGCCAAAATGAATTTTTTATTAGAAAATTATTAGTAAAATATGGAACTTATTAGTAAAGAAGAAAATAAGTATTTGATTTACTGATAAGTGTTTCTCGGTTCGTGATTGGCAATCCATCTTTGATAACCTTAAAAAAACAATCATGCGGAACGCTATATACTTGCATTAGAACAGAGCTTAATTCATTAAATGTAGGGGTAAAGAGGAATGTATCACAAAGTAACCATTGGCTAATGAATGGAATCAATTGCTTAAAATTGCCAGCAAAATTTAAACATTATACAACTATTTCGTTTTATTGCAATTTTATAAATGTAATAAAATAACAATAAAACAAAATTGTTGTAGAGATGACAATTATAAAACAAATTTGTTTATTGGGACATCATATTAGGAATTTGAATTTTTGAAAAATGTGATTACGAATACCTTCCAGAAAAATAAAAGAACCGTGTCCTTTGTTTTTTTTTTTTAACTATTTAACGTCGGCCTATTTCCGCTACCAGGGCCTATCACCGGCGCCAGGAGACGAGCTACCCCCAACCTGGAAATTTTGCCGAACCCCTTCCCTTAAGAAGAGTAGGGATCTTTTACTTGCCTAACATTTAATAGACAAGGGACCGCCTGCTTTACATCCCCTCCGAAGGATGGTATATCCACTAAGTAATCCTCGTCTAAAATTACGTAACTTCCGCGTATACACTGATACACAAACCGCTGGGACGAGAACGCTGTATTTCCTAAGATGGGTCACCCATCCAAGTACTAACCGCGCTCGACGTTGCTTCAACGGAATATCAACTGGCATTCACATTGAAGTCCCCTCTACGCTCGCCCTTGTTTTTTCTTTAAGTATCCAAATATGATATCATTCAAATGTGTGGGAATACCCTATTGTAGTTCTGTTTCGCACAATTCGTCAAAGTTTAAAACTGATCCGGGACTGTTAAAGAAGCCACATTTTCGCCGAAAACTTTAATTTCAAGATATAAGGAGCTAACATATGTTTTGATGAATATGGTGATGAGAATTAATGCTAATGAACATAAAGAATTTTGATCAGTAAGAATTCGGATCAATAAAAATATATCTGTCACCTGGGGTGTTCCAAGGCTCTGTCTTAGGCCCCCTTCTGTTTATTATATATGTAAACGACTTACAGTTCATATTACCTAAAAATATGTTTTGACTTGCTGCAAATATTTTTTTATTAAGTATGTATCAATAAACGATTTCATTAAAAGAATTAGAAGGTAATAGCCCGGGAGACAGCGTTGCATTTTTGATGGTGATTTCACGCCGCTTGATTTTGTGTGTAATCGATAGTCTAGATATGGCTAATAATCGAAACAAGTGTCAGCTGTCAGGATCGTGGTGGACCTGGTCGTAAGAGAACATTTATTATGTCGAAAAAAAAAAAAAATTCAAAAATGATTTCAGGTCGTTTGAAAAATTGTTGACAAATGTTTACATGACAATAATAATTTAAAAAAAAAGTCAGCTGCGTAGATAATGGGGACTATACGTCGGCCGCTTATATAAACCTGTATAAAAGACAATTGATGTAAAGTCATTTCAGGTTCAATGAAACTTATACAGCTAACTCTTTATATTATTAAAATGATAAAAACAGTCGTCAGCTATTCTTTCAATGGGGACAAGACCGCCAGCTGAGGGATTATAAGTGCTGAGCGAGCTTTTAATCTGAGTATGGTGCAATCCAATGTATGATCTAACTGACGATCTTTCCCCCTTTATAGCAATAGCTGACGTACATTTTCATTTAATATAATGTTTAAATAATCATTTCTAGAAATTTCAAGTGACTTGAAATCAATTTAAATTAAAATTTATCATTTTAATCTAGTTTTCATAGCATACATAATGATTCTTTTTGGTTCCTAATGAAAGGATATGAGGTTTGAAGCCTGTAGGTTTAGGGGAAAGTTTGCCCCGGGGGGCTACAGTTTTAATTTTCTATAAAAAAACGCCGAAATTAAGAAAAGCAATTCTTTTTGAAAAATATATTTTCTCTAATTAAATGAATGTAGTTGGGATTCTTTAGGCTTTTTTCTTTTTATTGTCAGATATCTTATTTGTTACTTGTTAGTGCGGCCTAAACTACTTTATAGGATCAATAGTTTTGTGACTGTTTAAGCAGTGCCGTAGCTGTAAATCATTCATGGGGCTTTAGGAGCGTTCAACTAGCATTTAATGTAAACCAGAGCATTGAAAAGACAGATTTGCCGTAATTTATCAACCTTTTCTAGCTTATAACCCATCTGCTCGCTAAATGAGCACATTTTTGCTGCATAGATTATTGTTGACATCCATTTTGCTTTATGAAAAACTCCAGGCTTCTGCCACTGAATTCTACCCAATATTATTAGTAAGACTTCAGCACGTTCTCTGTAGTCTCCACGACGAAGGAGATCCTTGTTCTGGCTTAAAACAAGTTTCAAGTAAGTATCTTCTTTCAAAGATCTTAAATTCCTGTCTTTGATCAGAAATAAATATGAAATGAAGGAAGAAGATATAAGTTTTTAAATATAGCGCTAATGAAATTTATTTTATATAAACATGGTAAGCTGAAAAAAGTGCATACTTACCTACATGTCCTTTTCTCACGGCTTGGCAACTGCGACTGAAAAGAAAACTGGTCAAGTCTACAAACGCTTTAAAAAAAATGGCGATTTCACGTGCGCCAACTTGGATGCGCGAACTCTTCCCGCCAATGCGAGTTACACTTCAGGTTGTTCAGTAGCTAGACAAATGGATCCCCAGAATTCTTCTACTTAAATAGATCCCAAAGAGCCCTAACGGTCATAGGTAAGAGCGCAGGAAATTTACGTAGAAATTCGCAGATAGTTACTGTCACAATTTGTCAAGGTCTGTGCAAGTAGGTACAGGAAAATACAATGGAAAAATACATTTTTTAAAATTGTTTATTTTCCAGCGTTAGTGTATATTACCATTGTAATTGAAACCATAAATTTTAGTTTAAGTTGATTTCAAGTCACTTGAAATTTCTAGAAATGATTATTTAAACAATATATTAAACGAAAATGTACGTCAGCTGTTGATAAAAGGGGGGAAAGATGGTCAGTTAGATGATACATTGAAATGCACCATACTCAGATTAAAAGCTCGCTCAGCACATATAATCCCTCAGCTGACGGTCCTACCCCCATTGAAAGAATAGCTGACGATTGTTTTTATCATTTTAATAATATAAAGAGTTAGCTGTATAAGTTTCATTGAACCTGAAATTATTTTACATTAATTGTTTTTTATACAAGTTTATATAAGCGGCTGACATATAATCTCCCATTATCTACGCAGCTGACTTTTTTTAAAATTATTATTATCATGTAAACATTTGTTGTACAAATTTTCAAATGACTTGAAATCATTTTTGATTTTTTTTTTGACATAAACGTTCTCTCACGACCAGGTCCACCACGATCCTGACAGCTGACGCGTGTTTTGATTACTAGCCATATCTAGACTATCGATTACACACAATATCAAGCGGCGTAAAATCACCATCAAAAATGTAACGCTGCCTACCGGGCTATAAATAAATCCAATGAATAACGTAACATAAATATATTATATCTATTTGTATATATTACATAATATTTTATCACTTAAATACAATATCTTACAAGTATAAACTTAATTTATTAATAACTTAAAATCACTATATTTTTGGGTTATTGAAAACTTACATAATCGGAATGTGTGTATTACAGATGCCTAATTCAATGGCACTAAATGATTACCTTCCCTAATAAACTCTCTTAGTCTAAATTTAAAATCAGAAGTATGGGAGAATGTTATTTATGTTAAAAAACAAACGTCCTCAGTCGCTGTTCCACCTTAATGTGAATAACATTAGCCTTACTTTTCAGTAACTAATAAAATATATTGTAGAGTCTTGCAGGCAAAGTAAGGCCAAGGGATTCAGTCAAGTACAGTTATTTCGTCCTATATACAGATAATCAAAAGATTTCTAAATAAAATAAAGGAGTTTAAAAAAATTATTAAAATTTCGCTTCCATCACTACTAAACATACTTTTTATGGATGCAAATCTACGAAGGCGTAGAAAGGTCATGCTACTCATATATCATTTTCTTACTCGGAATTCACAACTGTAAGTCGAAATTTATAGACGATGAAGGAGTTTCCACAAAAACCAAATCGCTTGAAAGCCACACTCGTATTCTGTACTCGAGGAACTTTCGCCAACTATGTTGGCATCATCTGGAGATAATTAAATTTAAAAATGTATGCTGTATTTATACCAAACTAGTGCCATGGTTCAACTAATTCGGTCAATCCAATAAAGCGGACTATTGGGAATAAGACATTTATCACTGGTCATACTATTTCACATTTTGCAATTTCTATGCTCTCCAGAGCATCCTGCTGTCTTTTATTTATTACATTCCTAATTAACCTTCGATTATTTATCATATAACTCAGTGCATAATATTTAATCAAACGAAAGGTGCGGTATTTACGAAAGTTAAAAAGAGTGCAATTTGAAGTATGTTGGACTAGCGATATGTCCAAGCATAACTAGATTTAAAGAGCATAATCATCATCTCAAAAGCGGAAAAACTGAAAAGTCCAACCCAGCATAACAATCATGGAACACAGGGTGTCCCCAGATGATAAGGTCGATGATACAAATGTTCCCAAATTTTAATTTCTTGACAAAAATTCGCACTGTATAAAAAAAATTGCTTGTTAAAAAAAGGCGATCTATGCTAAGAAAATTTTTCTTTTGCAGGGCGCCTAACAAACTTAAAAATATGAATTTTTCCATAGAGTAAACTATATTTATTTTGAATTATTAATGATAATTTCATTTGAAAACATTTGAGAAAGTTGCTTCTAATTATTTTCTTAGTTTTAATCCAAAATTTAAATTAATTCTTGTTTAAATCAATTTTTTTCAATGCTTCACTTCCGTTACCTATCTATATATAAAGAATAATACAATCAAAATATCTATGAGGTTTTTGAAGTGCCAATGCCATTGTCATAATTATTGTGTATTAATTTAAATTCGAATAATGCTTATTTTACAGGAACGAATTTATTTAGTAAAATGTTATGGTATAGGGAAAATTTTCTATCGATATGTGATTGAATTATTTCAAGCAGTATCCTACTGTTAATATTAGTCAACAAAGTTTTAAAAAATTAATACGAAATTGTCGCTATTAGGAGCAAAACAGTTCAAATTTTACATTAACTACAAGTAGTCAAAAATTCAAAAAAGTAAATGTATGCTGAGTAATTTTAAAAAATAGTCCATTGTTGGTCCATACTTCTTTCAGGAAAATCTTAATTAAAAATCATACTTAGAAATATTGAATACTTACTTTAGGTCAGGATCTGAAGAAGAAAATTTAGAATACAAACACAAGGCCTATTTTCAACAAGGCGGGTGACCCCGCGTCTTGGTAACGAAATAGACTTCATAGCCATTTTCTTCAAAAATGAATAAGTGGATTTGGCCTCATTCACTGCTCGGCTCGATCTCATGATCTATCGGCATGGATTATTTCTTAAGGGATTTTTAGAAAGAAAAGTTATAAAGATCATTTATCCCAAGATGTTGAAATATTGAAAGAATAATTGAAGCTATCGCAGAGGTAAATCAAATGATGATTCGTTCTGTTTACGATGAATTTAAAAGACGATTACAAAAGTGCGCGGAAGTTGGTGGTTTTCATGCCGAATAAAAAATTTTTAATTGAGATATTTAATCGTTAAAATATTTTTTGATTTGATGAAATTTTGGATTATGACTAAAAAAGTAATTTTAAGCAATCTTTTAAAATAAAATTTTCATTAAAAACGAAAAAAAGTGGTCTACTCTTAAGTAAAATTCATATTTTTGAAATTTTAGAGAGCCCTGTATAAAAAAATTAATTTTCCTAAAGCAAACCATATTTTCTTAACAAGAATTTCTTTATAAATAGTGGCTTTTTGTTGAAACTTAAAATTTCGGTCCATTTGTGGTATAGCTAACCCAATTAGGGAACACCTTATTATAGATATCAACAGCTTAAGGTTAATTAGAAACATAAGAAATAATAGGCAGCTAGATGCATTTGAAAGCTGACAAACTGCAAAATGTGAAAGAAGTATGAATATAGTGGAGTCAATAGTGATTTTCACTTCGACAAAATTTCGGGAAGCGGTAACTTTTAAGAATACATCTCTGAATATGTCAGGAACAACATACCAAAAGTTGGCAACAATAGTCCTTGAGCGTAATTTGTTATTAAACAAATTAATTGCAAAAGATCAGTTTTTGCCAAATATGTCTTAATATTATTTTTTCTTTCAAAAACCAATTGCGTCATTCGAAGGTATGGGAAATTTCACATCAAACACATGTACTAGTCAACCATCCTAAGTTGGCACTTAGCCGCGCAGAGAAGCTAGCTAGCTTAAGAAGCTTAAGAACCTTAAAAAGAAGCTTAAAAAGCTTGTTTGTCTCTGTCCAACAGTTACGATATTTCTTCTTTTTCTGCGCGGCTAAGTGCCAACTTAGGATGGTTGACTAGTATGAAGTTTTTTTGTACGATCAAAAATGTAAGCTCCAGATTTTTTTGTTTAACACACGAAAAAGGAACACGGCGACATGTGTAAGTACGGCGCGCGAAGCGCGCGCGTCCTCGGGCGCGCTACACTAAATTTGTTGTAACTTTTGAACTAATTAATGAAACTGACCTCATAAAAGCTTAAATGAAAGAAGAAACATGTAGCTATTGGATTATTTTGTTTTCAAATATAAAAATGAATGTATGTAGGAATAGTACATGTATGAAGTTGGAACATAAAGGGATTTGCGATGAAATCGCTAAAAGCTCTACGATTTCCAAAATTTTTAAGATAGAAACCTGGGTTTTTCACATTTTACTCTTGATGTGATGTATAAAAAGATCCGATGAGTAAAAAAATCTCAAAAATGTATTTTTTGAAGATGTACATTTCCAAAATTTCAAAATTTTGAGAAAGTGATAAAATTTGATATATATATATAACTAACTTTAGCCACCTATTACTCTGGTTTTAATCGCGTTATTAGATCTCTGTAGGTGCGATTTTTAAATCTTGAAATGTGTACTTTAAGGTGCTTCAAGGTGCTTCATCTTACAAATTAAATTAACCCTCTTTTTTTACGAAATAAAAAAAATAATAACAATTTCTTTGCTCGAAAATTCGTGAAATTATGGGTAAATAAATGTTAATAACTTTTATAAAAAAATATTTTGCCTACCTATCCAGCATACGTTTACAGTAGGACCTCAAAATAAGTAAATCTGATGTAAACAAATTTTTGGAATATTTTTAAACCTATACGTTTCACGAAATATTGAAAAAATCAAGTTTTTTCGGCAAATCGACTCATGTTGATTGTTTCTAAAATTTTTATTCCGTTAAAAATATCGAGAATATATTAAAAATATATACGTGATACAGGACTATCTGTGCCGGATCTGATTGCACAAACCGTCAGATATTTTTGGAACAAGAGCAGGAACAAGAAAAGTAGTTCGAACTTCCATTAACTGAAGAAATCGATATTTAAAAATTAATTTATATCGTTCAATATAATTTGAATAATCATTACGTTTAATAAAAATCTTTTATTTTGCGTAAACCATTTTTACTTTTTATATAGGGATATACTATTTTTTTGAGACCTCACCAATGCCATATTGAATATGTTAATCCGAGCGAAATTTGTTTGAAATCATTGTTAATGAAGTTTTTACCAAAAAGTTGGTCATATTGGATCAGCAATTTTGTATTATTACTTTTTTACATCACAATCTATTTCAGCGACCTAAAAAACCACTACAGTATCAGTCCAAGTGATATTTGTTTGAAATTTATTGAGCTACGTAATTTTCAATGAAATTTTTATCGATAAGTCGGCCATATTGGATCAGCCATTTTGATACCTATGCCTTCTTCTTGATAATAATCTGTTTCAACGACCTCAAAAATGCCCTATATATCAATCTGAATTAAATTGCTTTAAAATTTCTCAACTTATAATAATTTTGTTTAAAAAAAAGTTTTTTTGTTTAAATAAATTAATAAACAATTTCCTCGCGATTATATGTTTATAACTTTTTATTTTAAGCTATGTAAAAGTGATATCAAAAGGTTTTAGGAAAATCGAAGCTTCCCGTAATTATCCTGAAATAATGCATGATTTTAGCATCTATTGACTTCACTAATAGTGATCCTGAATAGGTTGCTATATTATTTAGTGAGTTGTGTTGAACCGTAACATTAATTTAGTACAAATACAGCAAGGCCTGTTGAGAGGGGGCAGGAGGTTGTTGGGTGCCAGGTGATTCCCCCCGGGCCCGGGCTCGTTTTGAGGGAAGTCCGGTTTTGAAATGTGGAAAATTTGCACCATAATTTTTTCTTAGCATATTTTAAATATATTTTTGGTTAAAAAAAAAACCGGTTTTCTCGTGAATTTCTTGTGAATTCTGAGTTAGAAAATAATATGAATAGCATGGCCTTTCTACGCTTTCGTACAAATCAGATTTCTAGAAGTTATCTATTTCTGTTCCAATTCAGTTGTTTCCTTTATTTTACAACAGAAACTTTCGTCGCTTATTTAACATCTTTTCAGAAATATGTGTAAATTAACAATGCAAAATAAAAAGTTTGTTAAATAAGTCTGTCTCGTAAATAAATAATAAAAAATTGCCTACTCATCAAATTGTACTGTTATTACCATACAAGGCTGTCAATATTTCTTATGATCCCTATGAGGGGGTGGTCGCTGGTCACGCCACTCCCTTGTGTCTTTATTCGGTTTGTTATCATGGTGATGGTGGTGATGGTGATGTCTCTTCTTTTCAATCGGTTTACCATTGAATGTTTCAGAAACGACCAGTTCTGATCCATCACGTTGCCTTTCAGTTCTATAGGGTTCATCTAAAGTCTCTTTCCGTCGAAGGGGCGAGTGGTTATTGGCATTGGCCGCTTTTAAACCAGTTTTACTGCCAGCAGACTCATGGAGATTTTCCCATGCCTGCCTATAGTAGCGATTCAAACCGCCGTTACGAGACTCAGAACTAGACGAATCAAATGAGGCGACGGTATTGCAATCAGGGGAGGCACGGTGACGGTAATGTTTGGCACTTCGATTTCTGAAACAGAAGAAAGATGTGTTTTGGGCATATTCTTCAAAGCAAAAGTAATAAATAGAGTGAAGAATTAATTTATTATACTTTAGTTGCCGAAGAAACTTGCATATGAAATATTACATAAGAATTTATTATCTACAAATATTTATTTTTGGTGTACCTACTCAGATTTTCTTATCTTGTCACCGTTTCGTAAGAGTATTTAAAAGTTTAATAAAAAAAACCACTGCTTCAAATGGATCAGGCAGAGGTTGGTTTCTGAATATTTCTGATTACTACAAAATTTTTCACACGCAAATATGCCGGGTGTCCTATTATATTTTCCCTTATTTTAATACCTTATATCTTTTAAACGATTGAGATAAAATTGTAGTTTTCACTAACCCGTTTTAAATGATAGCTTGCCTACTTTCAATTTTTTCTCGTAGCTCTGGAAATCTTTAAAATAACGTATTTTCAAATTGCTTTTGTCAATTTTTTTTTAAATAGAACGCCCTATACATTTTCCGGATTTTTGAAAGCTACGTTCTTAAGCTATCCATTGACATTTAATTTTTTCAAAATAAATTTCTTAACGATTTCAAATAGGCTTTGAGATAAACGTAAAAGTTATTGCGTTTAAATCGTTCCAGTTGTAGCTATTTAATTTTTTGCGTAAAAAATGGCATTGTCAAATATAGAAAAAGCAAATGTTGTAATTTGTTTTTTCGAAACAATATTTATTTACCTAACAAGTTCCGAAAGAGGTATTTTACTGGACGAGCGGGCAACTTTCAGGGCGAGTCGCAGGCGAGTCCCGAAAGCCTGCGAGTCCAGCAAAAGCACTTTGGGACGTGTTATGTATAATATATTTTTAAAAACGGGCACAGTGTTGTACCGTAAACACCATGTTATTCAGTATACATTTTTATAACAATTGTTGCGTTTTCAACTAAACGTCAAAATATGTCAAGTTATTTTATATTTTTAAAGAATACATAACTCGGTTACTACGGAAATCAATTGAAGGTTGACTAGACTAACTATTTTATTAATTTTTATAAAAATAGGTCGGGCTTTTTCTACTCCCATGCTTTAATTCCTTTATTAGACATTCCGTACCTGTACTTTAATGAGATTCATTAAGATACAGATTTTCCATCAAGATACAAGTTTATAACCAATAGAAACACGACAGATAGCAATATTCTGTCAATATCAACTATTGCCTTGAACATCTGACGGATCTAAAATTTATCCATTTTGACAAGTTCTGTGTCATGTCATGTAGTAATTTCAGAAATAAAGGGTGGATTTTCTATATCATTATGACTGGTCGTAGAAAAAAATTGTGTATGCAACTCACATTTAATGGCAATTAAGACACTCGCATTCATCGTGACCTGAACCGTAGGCGAATGTCATAATTTTCATGCTCGTGTCTCAATAGCTATCATTAAATGATCGTTGCATAATATACTATTACCGGACTTTTACAATCATTTTCTGGCTCAGTCTGATAAAATGCGATTGTTTGACCTAAAAATACACTGAAAAGTGCTAATTTTTGGCCAGTTTTTTTAAAAAATTGTTACATTAACTACTAGAAGACGAAAAATCCGAATTTGTATGATTTTGAAAAATTGTAATCTTGGAAACTCATAATATTTGTAAAGAAAATAGCACAAACAAAACTAAAGATGACACAAACGTCAGCACAGTCAGGGGAAAGTAACTGTGAAATTTATTTGGTGAAAATGTACATCGTTCTATTAATTGCTGTCCCCTCTCTCCTCGCTCCCTTCCCTCGCAACGGGTTATGGCACAAAATGAAAATTTCGGTGGCACAAACGTCAGAGAACCCATTACATTCGAAAAATCCGAATTTCCATGATTTTGAAAAATTAACCACTTTTTGAAAACCTGTTTTAGAAAAAAAGTGGCACAAAGGTTCACATCATATTATCATATGAACGTTTCAATAGACCAATTTATTTTGTTTGTGCCACAAATTGGTTTCCAAGTTCACACAGCCGAAAGTGTTTCAATAACACAGCCTCACAAAAAAAAAAGTTCAGACCAGCGAACCAGACCCATGTATCCCTATGTATTTTCGGTCGCTGAATCCGAATCCGAGGCCAAAAAAATTCGTACACCCCCAAAATCTTTAGCTAGAGCCAAAAAACACCCCTGGACTGGGGTAAAAAGAATATTAAGCTACGAGAATAGTTGTTACATCCTAATCGATCGAATAATATAAATTAAGGTTAAACAGCAGCGTACATACAATAAATATGAAACACACCCCCAGTGAGGGGCGAGAGTTAGCCCCCATTTATAAAAAAATCGATCCAAAACAGTAATGACTACTGAAAAAGCTCGAAATGTCTAAGTTTTGTTAAAGTCATAAGAAACTGCATCAGATCCGACGTAATCTTAATAGACTGCCCCTATAGGATTGAGAACAACCACCCCCAAGTTTAAAGGGCACAAAACAAGAGAAAATGTAAAATCCAACGGAATTTTGCGTAGTACTAGAAACTTACGTACCATCAACATTCGAAACACCTGCGTTGTGTGGAAGTGAGACTATGTTCGACGCTGTGTTTGAAAACCACCCCCACGGGGTTGCGAGATGCCATCCCTATATCCGTAGGATGCTGGAAAGACAGAGAGAAACTAACCGGATTTACATTTTATGGATGCTATGATTAGCAAAATCGTGATACACACTTCCAGCGTCCTACGGATATAGGGGTAGCATCTCGCAACCCCATGGTGGTTGTTTTCAAGCACAGCGTCGAACATAGTCTAGTTTGTTCTCTGTTTTTCCAGCATCACTTCCACACAACGCAGGTGTTTCGAATTTTTATAGAAGTCACTGTAACTTTTTATAGATAAATCTTACATAGGAGGTAGTTTTCACACCATCTGTGGGTTGACACTGTGGGACGTTGGTGATACGTAAGTTTCTAGTTCTATTTTAGAGTACTACTCAAAATGGAAATCCTGTTGGATTTTACGTTTTCTCTTGTTTTGTGTCCTTTAAATTTAGAGGTGGTTGTTCTCAACCCTATAGGGGCAGTTTATGAAGATTACGTCGGATCTGATGCAGTTTCTTATCACTTTAACAAAACTTAGACATTTCGCTTAATTTGTATAATTCGATCGATTAACAGGATGTAACAACTATTCTCGTAGCTTAATATGCTTTTTACCCCAGTCCAGGGGTGTTTTTTGGCTCTAGCTAAAGATTTTGGGGATGTACAAATTTTTTTGACCTCGGATTCGGATTTATCGACCGAAAATACATAGAGATACATGGGTCTGGTTCGCTGGTCTGACCATTTTTTTTTTTTTGTGAGGCTGTGTTATCATAGCATCCATAAAAATGTAAATCCGGTTAGTTTCTCTCTGTTTTTCCAGCATCCTACGGATGGCATCTCGCAACCCCGTGGGGGTGGTTTTCAAGCACAGCGTCGAACATAGTCTCACTTCCACACAACGCAGGTGTTTCGAATTTTTATAGAAGTCACTGTAACTTTTTATGAATAAATCTTACATAGGGGGGTAGTTTTCACACCATCTGAGGGTTGACACTGTAGAACGTTGATGGTACGTAAGTTTCTATTTCTATTTTAGAGTACTACGCAAAATAGAAATCCTGTTGGATTTTACGTTTTCTCTTGTTTTGTGTCCTTTAAACTTAAGGGTGGTTGTTCCCAACCCTATAGGGGCAGTTTATGAAGATTACGGCGGACCTGATGAAGGTTTTTATCACTTCAACAAAACTAAGACATTTTGAGCTTTTTCAGAAATCATTACTGTTTTGGATCGATTTTTATAAATGGGGGCTAGTTTTCGCCCCTCACTGGGGGTGTGTTTCATATCTATTGCATGTACGCTGCTGTTTAACCTTAATTTGTATAATTCGATCGATTAGGATGTAACAACTATTCTCGTAGCTTAATATTCTTTTTACCCCAGTCCAGGGGTGTTTATTGGCTTTAGCTAAAGATTTTGGGGATGTACGAATTTTTTTGACCTCGGATTCGGATTCAGCGACCGAAAATACATGAGTCTGGTTTGTTGGTCTGACCTTTTTTTTTTTGTGGGGCTGTGTAATTTCGAAAACTTTGAATCGATAAAACGTAAAAAAGGAAGCACACGTAACAATAACATCCTTAATAACATTATAGCTGAGTATGAGTTTATTACGAGATCCTTAAGGTCGTCGATTAGAGAAATGGTTTCCCATCTAAATATAAGGAGGTCTGAGGTAGATACTTAAAACTTTGCAAGTTGAAATATAAATTTAATAAAATTCAAGTCCATCAAAAAAAATTGTTACCCAAGGAATCACTACTTCCACATGCAGATTTGCTACCCAAGTCTCTCACAACGAAAAAATTTTGTATGTGGAAATAATTGTTTATGGAACTTTAATAATATAATATTTGAAATCGTTTACCCCAAACACACCCAAAATAATATCCCACATCGATAGTGGGGTGGGGGTAGTGGGGACGGATGAAGTAAAAACATATTTTGAGGCCTTTGGTTCTTGTAGACATACTAAATCACAATTTTTTTTTCTTGTAGTTACACTAAATCACAATTTTAGTAGTGGGGGTGGCTACTGTCAAAAATTTTTTTGAGACATCAGCTTCTCTTGTATATGCTAAATACTAACCTTCAACGGAATAAGTTCCAGATCTCGTTAAAATACATATGTGTACCAAATTTCATTTTTTACGTACAATGCCTAAACCGTTCGTTGTACATAAGAAATGGAAGAGATCATTTTTGTGCGGAATTTCATTATTTTTCATTTTCATAATAACCTCAATCGGCCTCCAAGCCATAGAAAGCGCGATATTCGCAAAAAAACGTTTTTTGTGAACTTTGACCTTGAATAATTTTTTATGCCGTAGTGATCTCGTTGCTGATTTTTAATATTTTCTTTAAAACACCAAAATAAATCGATTTAAAAAAAAATGAAGGATATAATTTGTTAGAACAGAAGCCATATTTTTGTCTAAAACGACAGGAGTAAAGAGAGATTACCAAGAACACATTTACATGTGTGAAAGGTTATGGACTTGGCAAGAAATACCTTTCTTAGTCAATTTTAAAAATGACTGTCATTTCCGATTTTTTTAAACAAAATGACGTTTTATCAAACTCTTTTACCCAGATTATTTTGAATATATATATTTTTAATTTCCTTGATTATTACGTCTGGAAGTTTTCAAAGCCTACTTGAAATTATTAGTATTATTAAAAAATGTATGAATTTACGGTTTTCTTTAAAAATTAATTCCTCCGCCAGTTTTAACAGGTTTTAAGAAACTAAACGTTCGTTGGACAGCTTAAGAATGTAGCTTTCAGAAAACTCGAAAGTATAGTTTTTTTCCATTTAAAAAGTCGCACTGAAAACAATTACAGTTGTCTCACAATCTTCGCTTTAAAAACATCAAATTATAAATTTGTGTTTTGACGTTTAAGCAAGTGTCGAAAAGCCATGGCAGGTTAAGATAGGTGTTCGTGCCTTTGCATCCTTTTTGCGTATAGTTTCTTCCAGTAATGTATCTTTGCGTAAGATACTACCATAAAAAGTTTTGATCTCAAAAACTTCATATCTGGGAATTTTTTTTTCGAAAATCCGAAAAACGAAATTTTCTTAATCAAGTAAACCAATTTGTTTGTATTTCACATATATTGTAAATCTACTTGTCACAATTTATTAATGATATTTTCAGGAAATCTTATCATGAGGAAAAAAAATTGTGTTTTTGAATTTTTTGAAAAATTCAGATACGTACGTTAGAGACACCCACAATTTTAAAAAATTAATTATACACCATACAAGAAGCTACGACATATATTTTTCACAAAACTCTATCGAAGGGGTAACGCAGTCAAATGATAATGAGATAATGAGTAGTCAAGTTATAATGTCAGGAACATAAAAGAATTTTTTCTTCAAGCGTATTAAAATGTTTAAATTATGTCACCAAAAACAGAAGTAGAAGTAGGACATTGTTTTACTAGTAACAAAATGTTAGTACCGAACGCCACCGTAGTGGACATTGTTTTACTAGTAACATAATGTTAGTTCCGAAAGCGCCACCGCAGTGGGTATTGTTTTACTAGTAACATAATGTTAATACCGAAAGCCACCGGTGGCGCGCTATCCACTAGCCACTTGTCATATTGTGTCAACATGTAAGACTGTAGTTTGAATATTTGTACATTTATGATAAATAAATGAATTTTTGCATTTTAATACGCTTGAAGAAAAAATAGTATATATTACACGGAGTAGAACGCCTTTTTTTGTGTTTCGCCCAGTTTGCGGCTTCGGCTTCGCCTCAGCCGCAAATCCTGGGCTCAACACAAAAAAAGAGTGCGTTCTACTCCTAGTAATATAATATACTATTAATGCCTTGGGCGTATGAAGAACTTTATGAAGCTTTTAGCTTTAATTCAGTTTCTAAGCCCTTAAAAGATATTTTGACGTTTTATTTTGTTCAGTTTCCACTCTGAAATAATTTTTTAATATTACAAAAAAGGAATTTATGGAACCGATAATTTGAGGTTTTGCCGGAGGCGCCGCGTGTAACAGCATGTATTTAATTTTCATATTTTGAAGTTTATAATATATTATGGGGCCAGTCAAAAATACGTTCGCTTTCAAAGAGGAGGGGAAAATGTGACAAAATGAACGATATGAAAAGTTCTCACAAAAAAACGAAAAATAACTAAAATAAATAAGATATATAGTTGTCTTCAGATTTACTACGCCCTCAAAAATTTCGCTGCCTTTGATCTTTTTCGCACCGACAAAGACGCCGACATTTTTTACACGAATAAGAAGTGTGTAGTCAACTTTAAGTACGTATTTAAATGTTTAAAAAATATTATTTTGGGTATTCAGCAGATAGCTTTCAAAGAAAATATTCGTTTCTTTCATATACCATTGGTGCAAGTCTGACCAAAAAAGGAAGATCGACAAGACTCCCCCCTACGGTGACTTGTCGACTTCTTTCATACACCTACCATATCTAAGATTCAGCATGAAAAGCAATAAAACAACCACTCTTTCTATATATTGATGATTCAAGTCTGATCATGCTAATATATATAATATTAAGCATCTCTAGCCCTACTTAGAGGATACTATATCACAATCAAACGTTTATTATATTTGAAAGTCAAGAAAATACTGAAAAGCACAAAGAAAATAGTTATAAAATTTCGCTCACCGCATGCATGTCCAATAATTGAAGTACATCATATTTTCGATGGATTAATTCCTTTAAACATTGTACAATCTTTTTCGTTCTCTTTAGAACTCGTCAGAAGGATATAAATCCAATTCGAAATAAAAGTCGATCTTCCTTTTTTGGTCAGACTTGCACCAATGGTATATGAAAGAAACGAATGTTTTCTTTGAAAGTTATCTGCTGAATACCCAAAATAATATTTTTTAACAATGATGTAAGCAGAAATAACAGGTATTTATTTATTAAACTAGACGAGTTTTGGGGCTCTAAAGGAATGTTTGTTTTTTGTTATTTTTAATATATTTGTCAAGTAAATAGATGTCTTCCTGTCAGTTTCTTGACATGAAAATATTTCATTTTTATTTTCTAATAGTAACTTTTATTTCGAATTGGATTTATATCCTTCTGACGAGTTCTAAAGAGAACGAAAAAGATTGTACAATGTTTAAAGGAATTAATCCATCGAAAATATGATGTACTTCAATTATTGGACATGCATGCGGTGAGCGAAATTTTATAACTATTTTCTTTGTGCTTTTCAGTATTTTCTTGACTGAATAAAAGTCGATCTTCCTTTTTTGGTCAGACTTGCACCAATGGTATATGAAAGAAACGAATGTTTTCTTTGAAAGTTATCTGCTGAATACCCAAAATAATATTTTTTAACAATGATGTAAGCAGAAATAACAGGTATTTATTTATTAAACTAGACGAGTTTTGGGGCTCTAAAGGAATGTTTGTTTTTTGTTATTTTTAATATATTTGTCAAGTAAATAGATGTCTTCCTGTCAGTTTCTTGACATGAAAATATTTCATTTTTATTTTCTAATAGTAACTTTTATTTCGAATTGGATTTATATCCTTCTGACGAGTTCTAAAGAGAACGAAAAAGATTGTACAATGTTTAAAGGAATTAATCCATCGAAAATATGATGTACTTCAATTATTGGACATGCATGCGGTGAGCGAAATTTTATAACTATTTTCTTTGTGCTTTTCAGTATTTTCTTGACTTTGAAATGTAATAAACGTTTGATTGTGATATAGTATCCTCTAGGTAGGGCTAGAGATGCTTAATATTATATATATTAGCATGATCAGACTTGAATCATCAATATATAGAAAGAGTGGTTGTTTTATTGCTTTTCATGCTGAATCTTAGATATGGTAGGTGTAAGAAAGAAGTCGACAAGTCACCGTAGGGGGGAGTCTTGTCGATCTTCCTTTTTTGGTCAGACTTGCACCAATGGTATATGAAAGAAACGAATGTTTTCTTTGAAAGTTATCTGCTGAATACCCAAAATAATATTTTTTAACAATGATGTAAGCAGAAATAATAGGTGTTATGTATTTAAATGTTTCAAAAAATTCAAAAGTATCAATTTTTTTTTCTTCATGAAAAGGTTTTCTGAAAATATCATTAATAAATTGTCACGAGAAGATTTACAATATATGTGAATTACAAACAAATTGGTTTACTTGATTAAGAAAAAAAAACTAAGTAACTAAAAACTAATCGAAACAGAAAACAGTGTAAAATTGGTTTTAATGACAAGGCAAAAACAATTTTAAAATCGGCCAATTAAGAACGTTATTACCCTTAATATTACTTACGCTTGTAACATTTGTTAAACACCCCACCCCATTTAACGACCGTTCGTCTGCAAACCTTCCCCTCCGATTAAACTTAAAAATAAATCTTGTTGGATAGATTGTCAGGAGGGAACGAAATTGAAATACTAAATATAAGTTATTTTTCATTGTTTTGTGAGAACTTTTCATAGACCCTCCTATCTTTAATTTTGTCACACTTTCCCCTCCCCTCTGAAAGCGAGCGTATTTTTTGAATGGCCCAGTAGTATATCATGAATTTCAAAATATGAAAATTAAAGACATGTTGTTACACGCGGCGCCTCCGGCAAAACCTCGAATTATCAGTTCCATAATTCCTTTGTGCAATATTAAAAAACCGCTGCCCAAGGAATCACTACTTCCACATCCAGATTCTCTATCCATGTCACTCACAACGAAAAAACTTTGTATGTGAAAATAATTGTTTATGGAACTTTAATAATATAATATTTGAAATCTTCTACCCCAAAAACCCATAAAACGATACCCCACATCGATGGTGGGGTGGGGGTGGTGATAGGGGGGTGGTAGTGGGGAGGTGGATGGAGTAAAAAATATTTTGAGGTTTCTGGTTCCTGTACATACACTAAATCACAATTTTTTTTCATCCCCTTTAATAAGGGGGTGGGGGGGTGGTAATGGGGGTGGCTAATGCCAAAATTTTTTTTTGAGATCTTAGCTTCTCTTGTATATACTAAATACCAATTTCGTGGACTCTTACCTGCTTGATTTACCCATTTACCCCAAATTTACCCCAATTTACACCCCAACCCTTCGACGGAACAAGTTGAAAAAATCTAGTTCTAGATCTCGTTAAAGTACATATGTGTACCAAATTTCAAGTCAATATCTCAAACGGTTCCAGAGTAAACGTGCGCACAAAAAAAAGTTACAGACAGACAGACAGACCGACAGAAATTTTTTTTTCGCTCAAACTTAAAATCTCGACGTTTCATGACATTTTAAGCCTATTTGGACAATAAAAATTTTTAAAAATTTTTTTGTCGTTACTATACTTCCACTGGACGTGGAAGTAAAAGTAATTCGGAGTGGAAAATTGAACAAAATAAAACGTCAAAATATATTTTAAGGGCTTAGAAACTGAATTAAAACTAGAAGTTTCATAAATTTCTTCATACACCCATGGCATTGAAATCTTTTTATGTTCCTGACATTATCTTGTCCAATTTAACTACGTTATTCCTTCGATAGCGTTTTGTGAAATATACTTAAATGTTGTAGCTTATTGTATGGTGTATAATTAATGAAAAAATGGTTGGTGTCTCTAACGTAAGTACGTTTTTGAATTGTTCAAAAAATTCAAAAGCATCAAATTTGTTTTTCTTCATGATAAGATTTCCTGAAAATATCATTAATAAACTGTCACGAGAAGATTTACAATATATGTGATATACAAACAAATTGGTTTACTTGATTAAGAAAAAAATTTTTTTTTCAGATTTTCGAAAAAAAAATTTTTCAATATATTATAAAGTTTGTAAGGTCAAAACTTTTTATGGTATCTTACGTAAAGATACATCACTGGAAGGAACCACATGCAAAAAGGTTGCAAAGGCATGGGCACTTATCTTAACCTGCCATGGCATTTATTTGTCTTTGTTTGTAAACAACAAGTTTCGAAAACGAATCTTTTCACACGAGTGAGACAGTTTGTCAAGTCGATTGATTGTGATTTCAGAAAAAATAGTATGTGTACTTCGGTGTGAAAGCACATTCCGGAACTTCGATGCTTGTTGTTGGCCTAGGCTAGCGTCCCGGCCAACAATTTGCATCGTCGTCCGGGAATGTATTGCTATCACACCTAAATACGCAATATACTATTTCAAACATGTTGTTTACAATATTTTTTCTACAACTGTAGGAAAAACAAACAATTTCATAAGTAAACCGATATTATTTATTTATACAAAACCCTAAAAACTAAAATTTAATCTAAAATTGAAGCAGTTATACAAGTCCGTTACTATGAACTATGACCTGAATAAGCTAGCCTACTTCAAAAAATACAAATAAAAGGTGTCAGTTCTATTTTCAACAAGACTGTGTGAAAAACATGACAGTACTGTTTTTTGGAAGTTTGTACACATCGTGTGAAAATAGTAGTCTGTGCAACAAGAGTGGATATGATATCCATATCGCACGATAAAGAAGTTTGAACATGACGCCGTAGGCGGAATGCTTCAAATCTTTTGAGTGCGACATGGATAGTCCACTCGAGTTGTATGGTATACTTTTTCTATGACCAGCTTAAAAAACTACAAAATTTATTAAACGTTAATATATTACACAAATACACACTGACAGTACACACTGACAATACACACTGACAGTTACTTTGACAGCTTACGCACTAATTTGATTTTAAAACAAATAGTTGTCTATGTACTTAATACAGGAACTGTGATAAGTCGGTTTCATTTCATATCCATCCTAGAATTGATATGAAATGTATCCGTGGAGTTAACTGGAATTGCCTACTTATCCATTCTACAGACTGTACAGAAAACAGCAAATTTACATAAGGGAGTAGAAAAATGTATATTTTTATGTGTGTGAAATTTTGTAGTAATAAGAAGTAATTAAAAACCAAAATTATCCTGATCTATTTGGAGAGTTTCTTTCATTAAATTTTTAAATATTTTTATAGAAGTGGAAAAACTCCCTCTAATAAGGAACTAATGCAGTTTCTTTATGTACTGTACTGAAACAAATATCGCGTTATAATAAAGTGAGATCGTAATGCAAAAACAGCGTGTCGTTTTTTATTTTTTTTAATATCCCGAGTATTTTTTCAAATTGACAAGGTCGTACACTTAATAATGTTAGTATCAATCTTAGATAGCTCTAAATTCTCTATAATTTAGTGCGCTACAAGTTTGCAATCACATATTATTATATCCGATCAATAGTTAATAAGATATTTTGAAAAAACAACTTTTTTAACTTTTGTCGGGCTGCAGCTCATAAACTAATAGTCCTACAAAACGGTACTTCTGACAGAAATTGTAGAAAATTTAGTGCTAATAACTCAAAAGATGCCCCCGACCACTTTAAAATAAATTACTTGTACTATTTTTGAAAAAAAAAACCGGCTGTTTTTGAATAAAATGTGAAAATCGCGCGATAAAATACGCTTCTTTGAAAACAGTGAAAGAATTTAGTAAATAAAAGAAAATCAATCTCGGTTAATTTTTACAGAAATAAAAGAAAGGTAATTTTACAAGCTTTAAAAAGTGTCTCTCAGTAACTTTCGTTAAAAGTGATATTTTACGAGGTATTTAAAAAAACTGTTTTAAAGTTTATTCATTGAATAATGAAATGAAGCAAATGAGTTGTAAAGGTAAATTTTTCGAATAATTATTTCTTTTATATTTGAAGAAAGAACACAGGGGCTTTTTTGACCCATCCGTGGTAAAGTGTGGAAGCCATCTTTTTTTACTAATCCGTCATCCGTTTTGGTGAAAAATCTCGGGAACACATTAAAAAACAACCCTCATTTGGGGGGTGACATTGGAATTGATATTAGTCTAAATACTAAGTTTCGATAACTAAGTAGAAAAAGAAGTAAAAAAACCAAATTCACCTCTTCAACCCTCCTCGCCATTCCCTCACCACCTCTGAGAAGGTTGTAAGCTACTATAACCACTATATAGTTATTTACATATTTAATACCAGAACACCTCATTAAGTGTTTGATATCAGAATATAATAATCTGATTACTTCTGAGTACATTCATATGCCTCCTCACCTCTAAAAGTTAAAAAAATCATATCTCGGTCAACTGTTCACTAAATTGGATAGAGCTAGTCTCAAGTGCAAGGTAATTTTATAATCTTCAAGTTGAATATTTTTACACTTTTTGATAAAGATTTGAAAAATCCTATTTTTACCCGATTCACCCCTTCCCAAAAGTTTAGCCGTCAGCTGACTTTGGTCGACTTTTTTTTTAATATGTTTATGAGACCGTATACAACAATTTTCTGTAATAAAACTTAAAGTAGCATCGATTTTCTAGTCAAAATTTAAGTGCACTTCGCTATATTAGTATACTTCATTTGGTAAAGAAAGTGCAGAGTGCTATAATATATTTTAAATATTCCTTTATATTTAATGTGTATATCTTTAGAAAAAAATGATTCGATATATCCACCGTAGGTATAACGGCTTTTCGGATTACTACCTGTGTGTGTTTAAAAACCACGAGGCAAGTTGTCCTTGTCTCTGCTGCTCTGAATTGTATCTTTGATCTCTCTTATGTACTTATCAAAAAAAGTCGACATAAAGAACATGACCGCCGTGTAACGGAGGTGAAACTAAGAACTGAAAGTAATTGGATCACTTAAACAAGAGACGTTTATTTTTATTTTATATAAAATTTATTTAAATATTTCGATATCAATTCTATGAATGTTAAGAGAAAAAGTAGTACGCTCATGGCCAGTCTTTGCTTGAGTAATTTATTATTGCGTATTTACCAAATATAGATCTATTTGACAACAGCTGGGCTATATGTTACGTAAAAAAACAAATAACATTTTCAAAGGCAAAAAAGTTTGTTAAGAGAAGTGCTAGATTAGTGCTCTGGCGGTGCATGCAGTGCAGTGCGGGTCGTGTCTTTCGTACCTGGTTGTAATTGTGGCACTGCTAGATAGGATTGGAAAAGTAACCGGCTCGATGCGATCGGTAACTCCGGGAGAACTCCCTGCGGCCTATCTGTTGGTCTGGAAATGGTAGTGCAAGAAGTGTATACCATCGGGATGGCATCGCACTGGCAGCGGGCAATCGATGTGAAGACCGAGCTGACGCACCCGCACTGCGACCGCAAATTCCGTTAGTGAGATGATAAGGTGAGAAGAAAATTGATGGCAGGAACAGATAAACAAGTGTAAATCACTCTTAATACCCAGTTCTTGCCAGCCAAATGCAGTACGTATAAAATACTACAGTCTATCCGGCGTTGAAAATATAGACTGGCGGTACATAATCAGTCAGGTGCAACGTTTTTTAAATGCATGCCAATCATATATATGAATGTAATTACCATGAATATGCCAGAAACGGGAATTTTAGGCAGTCGTCGTGTGCAGAAGGGTGTGCAGGTGAATTTTCCGTTTACATGGAAAATAGATGTTTGTGAACGATTTTAAAATGAATGCCAAAATTTCCAAACGAAAAGCCGTGAAAAAAAATCCAGCGGAAACTCATTGGCATGCAGAATCGTAAGATTGTTTGGTATCTCCGAACGTAGTTAAAATGCATGCCAATATGTTTTGTGATAAATTTGCACTGTCAAACGACGATTCACCGATTGGCATGCAGTTCTACAATGCAGAACGTTATTAAAAGTTATTCCTAAAAATGCAAAAAATTCAGGTCTCTCCGAACGATTTTAAAATAAATGCCATTAAGGTATCTTATTGGTAATGGAAAAAAAAAAGATGATATTAACAATTGGCATGCAGTTTTGGGATGCTTAAAATATTTGCCGTCATCCAAATACACAACAAATAATTTTAGGTATCTCGAACGAAGTTAAAATACATGCCAATTACGTTTTATGATAAATTTGCACTTCCAAACAACGATCTACCAATTGGCATGCAGTTTTGTAATGCAGAACGTTATTAAAAGTTATTTCAAAAAATTCAAAACATTTCAGTTATCTCCTTTAAAACGTAGGTTAATCAGTTTTATGAATAATTTGCACTACGACGACTTACCGATTGGCATGCAGCTTTGTAGTGCAGAATGTTATCAAAAGTTATTTCAAATCGTGAAAAAATTTCAGGTATCTCTGAACGATTTAAAAATCCATGTCAATTACGTTTTATGATAAATTGGCACTTCCAAACGACAATTTACCGATGGGCATGCAGATTTCTAGTGCAGAACGTTATTAAAATAAAAGAGCTACGCGCGGGGAAAGCGGGCGAAAGGGTGACTTTGGCCGCTAATAACTTTTTTTCAGTGCATCGGAGAGTTTCACTGTAAAGTCAATTACCAACAGCGTCAGTTTTATTGCTGTGGGATAATTAGAACGCGAGGTATGAGCGATGTAGTAAAAAAATACGAAAATCCAAGACGGAGGCGGACTGGATGACTCTGAGACTGAGAAAACTCAATGTTAAGGTTCTCATCGAAGATCCTTTCGAATAAGCAAGGAAAAATTTATCCAAAATCTTTGGCTCCCTATATAAAATTTGTCTATATACACTCGGCTAAAGGTCGCTCAAACACGTCACTGCTTCCGCCTCATCCGCACCTTCTCTTCACCCGATATCGGCTCTTCGAGTTTAGTTAAAGAATCTTGAATCCGCTGGATTATGGTTGGTGTATTAACCATGAAGGATTCACGTCATGTAAACGGTTTGAAGGTGACGCGATGCCGGAGAGTGCGATGGATGTAATGTGCGAGAAAAGTGCGGAGCAAGGTAAAATACACTTCAAAATAATAATACAAACTCTAAAATTCTTAATTTCAAGGTTAAGATCTGAAGTATAACTAATAAAAATAAGCATTTTCTGTTGATTGCACTATTTTTATTTACTATTGTTCTTTAATTAGTGAAATAAGTTATTTAATTTAATTATCAATCATTTTGTTAACACAAATTTCTTATATCGTTGATATGCTAAGAAAATGCCTTATTGTAATTATGATTCTATCGAGACTTCGGAAGAGAGCAACCTAGATGATGATGATGATGATGAGGAAGATGATGATGATGAGGAAGATGATGATGATGAGGAAGATGATGACGACGAAGCCGACGAAGCAGATCAACTATTCGATTACGATGATGATAGGTATGATGATGAAAATATTCCGGAGGATGACGGTTTTGACATTGAAAGACATGTTTATGGAATTGGACGGTGAATAAAAATAAATTATTATATTTTGGTTTAAAATATTTTTTAAAAATGCCTTATTAAAACCTACTAACTAATTATTTGAGTCAATTAATTTCCTTATTCCATTATTATTATTATTATTATTGTTGTTGTTGTTTCTGCAAGCTTCCATCGACAAGATTTTATAGAAGTCACTTAATTTTTTCTTTTATATTACGCCTCTTTCTTCCATATAATATAGGTATAGCAAATGTAAGGCGCGCTTGAAAAGGTGTATTTCAAAATTCGCAATAATTTTTTAGGATCCAAAACACTTTAGTACACGTAGAAACTGCATGCCAATTTTCAATATTATCTTTTGTTTTCATTACCTACAATATAATGCAATGGCGTGCATTTTAAAAACGTTCAGAAATACCTGAATTTTTTTTGCACGGTTTGCAGTAACTTTTGATAACGTTCTGCACTACAAAACTGCATGCTAATCAGTAAGTCGTCGGTTGGTAGTGCAAATTTATCACAAAATATATTGGCATGCATTTTAAAAGCGTTCAAGGGTAACTGAAATTTTTTACATTTTTAGGAATAACTTTTAATAACGTTCTGCATAGAAAACTGCATGCCAATCGGTAAATCGTCGATTGGTGCTGCAAATTTATCATAAAATTTATTGGCATGCATTTTAAAATCGTTCGGAGATACCTGAATTTATTGCATTTTTAGGAACAACTTTTAATAATGTTCTGCATTAGAAAACTGCATGCCAATCGGTAAATCGTCATTTGGTAGTGCAAATTATTCATAAAACTGATTAACGTACGTTTTAAAGTCTTTCTGAAAGTCCTGAACTTTTTGCATTTTTAGGAATAACTTTTAATAACGTTCTGCATTATAAAACTGCAATATCGGTAAATCGTCATTTGACAGTGCAAATTTATCATAAAACGTATTGGCATGCATTTTAACTTCGTTCGGAGATACCAAAAAATTTTACGATTTAATGAGCGCACCAAAATTTGTTGTGCGCGCGGAAACTGCATGCCAATAAGTTTCCGCTGGATTCTTTTTCACGGTTTTTCGTTTGGCACTATTGGCATCCATTTTAGAATCGTTCACAGACATCGATTTTCCATGCAAACGGAAAATCGAATTGCACGCGACGATTGCCTAAAATTCCCGTTTCTGGCATATTCATGATAATTACATTCATATATATGATTGGAATGCATTTTAAAAACGTTACACCTGACTGGTCATGTACCGCCGGTCTAATAAAACATTTAGGTATGCAGCGATTTTTTTTTTGAGTTTCGTGGGGAAGTCGGTCGTGAGTGTAAAACTGAGCTTTCGCGCTTGGGGGTGTTGTCATTCGGCCGCCATCTTAAGATAAGAGTGCAATTAGCTTTTTTGGTTTATCTCCATAACCGTGAGTTTTGGAAAATATTTTTGTAGATAATACAATTTTCTGCTACTTTTCGACGTACTTAAAAAAATTGAAAAGTTATGAGTAGAGAAAGACGAAAAATTAGGGGATGAAGGACTTTGGGTGAAACAACTCTTTTAGACTGCGAAAAAAATTTTTCTTCGCTTTTTTGTAGAGCGTTTCCTAACAGAAAATTGAACTTATTTACTTTTTATTGGGCTCATTTTTATTAGTTTTTCAGCGCTTTAAAGGAAGGTAACTAAATGAGGTACTTAACCATAATAATTGAGGTAGAGTATTAGGCGTATTTTTGTTAAGTAGCATCTCCTGTAGGTCTAATCCCCATTTCTTTTTTTTTTGAGGGTGGGTATTCTGTAAGACCATTGTAGATGAAAACCTCAGCTACTCTTCAATAGAAATGTCTGTGTCCTCGTCAATAGGAATCTCTTTCTTGACCTACACGTTATTTGTCAATTGAGCGCATTCGTCTTCGATTCCTCTTCGTGAAACAAACTTAAAACTACAACTACGTTCTCACACGATTCTCCTTCTTCTTCTTTTTAGCCCGTTCTGGTTCATTTGTGGACCACCGCTGTCTATCCAAAGCACTTACGATTCAATTCATACAGGCATGCCTCTATATGTCGGATGTCGTCTCTCCATTTTGTTTTGAGACACTCAAAGCTCCGTCCAGTTTTCCTGAGTCGCCACTGCATTATTGTTTTCGTCCACTTGATGTCGACGTGTTCTGCTCAGAGGAATTTATTGGTGGCAATCCACTCGATGACATCGGCGACTTTTGTTTTTTCTCTGGTATTTTCACTAGCTGATTCTCAGCGTAATTGGTTTCATTGCCCGTTAGTAAATCTAGAGGCGGTGTGCCCTGCTCTAGGTTACGAATATAGTCTCGAGGCCGTAAGTCATGACGGATAGTATGCAAATGTCGAAGACTTTCCGCCTCAGGTTAACGGGGATATCTATTTTCATGAGGATGTTACTCACGTATGACCGATGCGCCTGATGAATTCTGCAGTTTAGTTGTCCTTGTCAAACTTAATGTTGTGGCCAAGGTACACGTACTCTCTAACCACTTCAAGCGTGTGCTTGTCGAATGTGACCTGGATGTTATCAGGACTCATGTTCTTGGTCTTCAGGAGATTCATTCTCAGGCCTAAGATCTCAGAAACTTTCTTCAACCTTTTAATTATACTTCAAGCTCACCGACATCGGCATCGGTGCTCCTTAGGACGATGTCGTCAGCAAAGTGCAGTCGCCTTTGTGCTCCCACGTTTTTAAAAACATCTTGTAGCTCCAGAATGAACAACTTCAGCGAGATAGTGTCACCTTGTCTGACTCCCCTCTCGATGGGGATCTTCTTGGTGACTAAGTCTTCCTCGATTTGGGCGTGGAGAGTGGCATGTTCATAAATAACTTTGATGAGATTCGAGTATTTCTAGTCGATTCTCCCAGTATACATTGCTTGCAAAACTGCCTAGATTTCCACAGGGTCAAAAGCTTTCTGGTAATCGACGAACGCCAGGTGGAGTAGGCCATTGTACTCAGTAAACGTGCGCGCTGTGTGAATGTGGTCGATTGTGCTGTACCCCTTCCTGAATCCAACTTGCTCTACAAGTTGTCAAAAGTCGAATTTGTTATTGAGACGGTTGGCGATTATATTGGTAAAAAGCTTGTGTAATACAAAGAGGAGGCCAATCGATGTTCCTAGGGTCACCCCTAGAATGGTGACTTCAGCATTCCCTCATGCGTCTGGAATGCTTATAAGGAATTTTTAAGAAAAATCAGAAGTGCCTTTTTCAGAGTTTCTCCTTCAGTCTTTAGCATATCATTCCTCACTTGGCCGTCTCTGGGAGCCTTGCTGTTTCTCATCTATTTTAACGCTGCTTTCAGCTTCGACTCTTCTATTTCCGGTATCCCCCTCTGATCCGTTTTGCACCAGTCGACTTCTACTCGCATGGAGGTGGTCAAGTTCTGATACTGACAATTGCCGGTAGAATTTTTCACTAACGGTCACTATTTCGCCTTTCTTCTACACAACTATGCACTGTTCGTCTCTCATTTTATGTATGGGCAGTTATCCACTTGCCGAGCCATCCACATGTTTCACCACTACAATTTTGGCAAATGGAACACTTTAAGACAGCTTTCCAGCATCTACAGGCACTTGGTTTTTCACCTGCAGAAGATCAATTTAAAGAACGTCGGGAGACGCAGGCTTCTTGGTGTACTGTATTGGTACGAACATAAGTGACGGTTTTCATCATCTCAAGGACTCTGGATCTTTGTATCTCCGTAGACAAGTTTTTACCTAATGATACACTCTGAATGTGTGCATCCGAGCAGAATCTTGTGTGGGAATTATGAAAATGGAAAAAAAACATCAGGAATGTTCACAACAGCACATTACACACCAAAGAGCCCACGTTTCCCGACCTTCTTCAAATTGATCTTTTACAGGTGAAAAACCAAGTAACGGGTAGCTTATGGATGCTGGAAGGCTGGCTTAAATTGTTTTGCCAGTTGCCAAAATTGCAATGGTGAAACGTATGAGAACGTAGTGGTAGTTTTCGGCTTGCTTGACGAAAAGAAAATCGAGGATAAATGCGCATCGATGTTACCCACGGAATTGACAAACGACATGGAGGTCGACTTGGAGATTCCTATCGACGATGACAGAAATTTCCATCAATGAGAATTTTGAGGTCTTCATCTACGACGTTGCTACAGAGAACACATAACCTGATCTCCCAAAAAGAAGAAAATGTACATAATGCGAGAAGCGTGACTCGTGGATTAGGACAAGGGGATGTATGCAAAAAAACGCGCCTGAAACTCTACCTCAAAAGTTGTGTGGAAAAGAGTTTAATGTAAATATAATATTACTCAAAACGAAGGTATCAGCTGTTTTTTTATACTTACGTACCTCACTTACCTCCCTTTGCATGGCAGAAAAACCGATAAAAATGAATCGAACAAAAAAGGAAATCGTTTATTAGGAAATGCTCTGTAAAAAACTAAATTTGTATCGCAGGATTGAAAATAAAAGAGTTATTTCACCCCAAAAGCGTTCATGTCCTAATTTTTCATCTTTATCTGCTCATGACTATTTCCCTATTGTAGTTAAGGTGAAAAGATGCTAATAAAACTTGTAGAAAATTGCTTATTTACAGAAATGCTCTTTTAAAATATTTTCTCAAATTCACGGTTATAGAGATAAATAAAAAAAAATAACTGTATCATTATTTTGAAGATGGCGGCAAAATGACAACACCCGCAGGCTCAGAAACTTAGTTTTACCCTCACGACCGACCCCCTATGAAACTCCTACCCTCCCAAAAAATCGCTATTTGCCCAAAATGCACGAATCATGCCAGATAAATTGTACTAAATATTACTGAATAATTAATCCACTTACCTTCGAACTAGAATAACTATAGTTGTTATAATTGCTGCTAAAAATACGAATCCTCCAAAAGCGCCAAGGGCTATTATGGCACCAATATTGAGTTTGGCTCCGAATGTTTCTCGCCTCTCACCGTCAACTGACAATGGAATATTGACATTGGGAACTTCTCCGTGCTGGACGTTGGAACTAGCAGCTAGTTCGTTATCCTGAGGATGGCCAGCTATTATAATTGATGGCTGAAGAGATGTTGTTGCCACCGTAGTGCCAAAGGTTGTAGTTTTTGTTAGTGGCTTGCGGGTTTTGTTGGATATTCTAATGATTTCAATACCTCTAATAGTAGTTGGAAGTGGACGTGTGGGCCGAGTTCTATGACGAGTCGTAGTTGCTGTTGGGGTAGGTGATAATTTTGTCGTCTTTGTGGTTTCAGTCACAATTATTGGAGTGGTTATCTCCTCTGTAAGATGAAAAGAGATACATTAGCTGTTATTGCAGCAAGCTTAGGCAAACAACTATTATAAATAAGGATAATTTATATGCGTGATTATTTTACATGGTAAACAATGAAAGACCATTTTTTGAGATCAAATGACATTATTAATTGCAAAATTGCTAGACAGTGCGTGCTCATGCTATTTTATCTCTGTAAACTAGTCTATGTAATGAAGGCAAAAATAGTGTAAATATTCCGTGCGAAGACGAGATTACCTTCCCCCTCCCCCCCATTTTCGAGGATGCTGAACATGATGGAAGTGGTGGGAGCAGTTTTTGACCGCCGCAACCCCCTGAAATGGTCAAAAACCACTCCTTTCATGGGATCCCTTTATGTTTTCGTATATAAACTGGCCTGAGGAGAGATTTATCGACGGGTTATTTATATTTGGAACATAACATGGAAGAGGGTTCTAGAGTAAGTTGAATCCAGACAGCAGGCCTAGGGGGTTGATTAAACCATCCCGAGGGGTGGAAAATCTTTTTTTTCAAATGATTCGGTTCAAACGCTTATCCCCATTTTCGGTATCACTGATCACAGGAAAATTATTCATTTTTAGCTCCAACTCCTCCTCAAACGGGCAGAAACCACCCCTCACTCACCAGAAAGCATGCTATCCAGGATTTACAGGTTTTTCGGCACATAATCGTTATTCCTGTGCACATTCTTTCATTTTTCACCGAAGAGAAGGTGGTAGCGACCTCGGGGGTTGTTTCAACCCTTTTAAGGGGTGTAAAATTCATTAATTATATTTTTATCGTGATCAGCGCTTGCTAAAACGGGGAAGGGCGTATTGACGATCCAAAGTGTAATTAATGAATTTTACACCCCCTGAGGTCGCTACCACCTTTTCTTCCATGAGAAATAAAGGGATATGCACAGGAATAACGATCATGTGCCGAAAAACCTGTAAATCCTGGATAGCTTGCTTTCTGGTGAGTGAGAGGTGGTGGTGGTGATTTTTGCCCATTTGAGCGATGAGGAGGACCTAAAAACGAATATTTTAGCCATGATCAGCGACCCAGAAAACGGGGGATAAGCATTTGAACCGAATCATTTGAAAAGAAAGGGAGGGTTTAATCAACCCCCTAGGCCTGCTCTCTAGATTCCACTTACTCTATAACCCCCTTTCATATTATTTGAAGTATAACCCGTCGATAAATCATTCCCCGTTTATATATGAATACACCCCATAAAAGGGGTGGTTTTTTGGCCATTTCAGAGGTCAAAAGCTTCTCCCACCACTCCTATCGTGTTCAGCACCCTCGAAAACGGGGGGAAAGGCAATCTCGTCTTTGCACGAAATATTTACAAAATACTCATGCTTAATTATATAGACTAAAATGCGCGCAACCATTAAGATTATGTATGTTTTATTTCGTGAAATATTTTCCGCAAATACCACTTGCGCTTTAATATTTGTATTTAGTATTGTATGTATTGATTTCTTCCCGAATTTTTGCCCAAAATTAGCTCGTATACATTGTAGCCGTATATAGTACATATAGTAATACCATTGACCCTTGCCTACCTATAACTATTTCAATTTCCCTGCTGTTATATTTCGAGTTCATAAAATACTAGCTTGACTCTAACAATTTATTCGGGCAGAAGATCTTTCAAACAAAAATAACATGTGAAAGTTGCAATATAGCTCAAATCATATTTAGCTACATATATATCAAATAGACACGTATTAAACACATTTGCACTGGAAAGGTATACATGTACTTATTTAGAATATACTTATGATCAACCGTGATCAAGTCACAAATCGTAATTAATTCGGGAAATCCGAACGATGTACTATACATTACAATTCTTAGCACTTATTTAAACACCTATCAGTACTGTCTGCTTAAATAAAAAGCTTCATCTTAATTTTTAAACTTCCTAAGAATAGACTGGGTAAACAATGAGCTACAACTGGCTATTAATTCAGGAAATCAAAACAATACTCTATATAATGTATATTCCAATAGTAAACCTTATTTATCCTTTCAGAGAGTACGCTCTGGTTGGTTAAAATCTTCCATTGAGTAAACACATGGTCAAAACACATCCCAATAATGAAGTCCGCCCACTTAAAGTAAAGTGAAACAAGTGGCAACATATATTTGCAGAAACCCAAGCAAGAACAGAGATTAGATAAGTTCTTTACATTTTTTATTTATATTAACAACAAACTCACATTTTCTTACATTCTATTGGTTTACTAGTATACCGTGCCAAAACTAAATTTGCAGCGCATCAACAGAAATACACGTGGTATAATTTTCTATCAAGAAATAATATTTCTCCAGATTAAACATAACAACCCAAGCACACACCAACGCTATGAAAAACCTATTAAAACAAGTAGCGGACTATATTCAAAACAACATTACTTCACCCCGTTCATGCTGGCATTCATCAATGAGCTGGATCTAAGGACATATCTGATGAACCAACTGAAGAGGAGAGTAACTGTAAAGGAGGGGATTAAAACGGCATACAAAGTAGCAGAGCCGTTCCTAAGCACTGTGCTTAGTGCTTGTCTAAGCACTCTAAGCACTTTTGTGCTCGAGAGCACTGTGCTTAAAAGCACTTCTTAAAATCGGTGCTTAGTTCTTAGGGCTTCGAGCACTTTTCGAAAGGGCTTAGTGCTTAGTAATCCCGCAAAGTGCTCGCGAGCACTCAAAAAAGGCTCGCAGGCACTTTAGTGCTCGGGAGCATTCGAAAGTGCTCGCAAGCACTCTAAAAGGCTCGCAAGCACTTTTTTAGCGCTCGCGAGCACTAAAATGCTTGCGAGCACTCCAAAAAGCTCCCAAGCTCTTTATGACTCGTGAGCACTTTAAAATTTTCGCAAGCAAAGAATCATTTCTGCATTAAATTTGTGAATTCACACCCAATTTAGAAAAAAAAATTTAGACTAAAGAGAATTTATTTTATGACAGATTTCGTGCAATAATAATAATTCTTAAGAAAATCCTTTATAATAAACTGTTTTCATTCATTACTTTTTTCAAAATATTTTTCTGAATTCGGTGTGTGCCAAGTTAATAATGGTTTTCTGTTTCATTTTTGCTGGAAAACGGCTGGGATTATCAAATTCATCTATACATCATCATCAGTCATCATCTCCGATTAAAGAACTTATATCTAGACCCTGCCAAAAATTCCACATAGAAACTTATAAAAAAAAAGTGATGCGGTTTTATCGTTCCTATAAGTTATATTAGTATTATACAGACAGGATTTTATCTGTTTTATTAAGTTTTAAATCGGTTATGAAACAGTAATTCCGAATGAGCTATTTGGAATTATCATGTTGCCCTTTCATGAGTACTTATATGAAATATACATCAACAAATCTACAGTTTAGTGTCTGCAAATGCACCCTTGCCCTTATATCTGTAAACATATGGAATTACAGATACAACTTTAAAGAGATTCTAAACTTTTCTATAAGTAATATCATAAGAGTTCCAGTCCGTCCTTTCTCCAGTATCTATCGTATGTAACACACCATTTATCAACATGTTTTTATTGTAAATTTCAACATTGTCTTTTTATTAGTATTAATGTGGATATACATGTCAACAAATGTACAGTTTCAATTGTATATTTTACAGATGTATTTTTATTGTAAACTTCCATTTTGCTTTTTTATTAGTATTAATTTGGATATGCATGCCGACAAATGTACAGTTTAAATTGCATATTTCAAATAGAAATACTAATATTGTGGTAAATACAAAATACTGCAAAGTCCTTATTTCCTCGGGTGTTCTTGTTCTAGCATAGAAGCAATGAATGAGTTACCAGTGAAAGAGACTGCTTTACTTTTAATTTAACAAAAACACACGTCAGTTCCTTAGGTCACATTAGATTAGATATGAATTAGCGACACGTATACAGCTCCCTCTACTGGAGCCTGGAGTTAAAGTTGCTGCTGAAATTTCTATCAGTTTCTACCAGAATGGAGCAGCAAACATTTACTTATACCACATCAATGAGAATTTATGAGAACAGTATCTAAGGTAAAACGTGCGGCTTTCCGTGGTTAAATGGCAAGTGTTTCTATAAGAAACGAGCTGCATTAGGTTAGGACAGTTTTGACTTGCAATTGAAGATTACTAATTATAATGTTTGAATAGGGATTTATGAGATCAGTTTCTATGAGTATTAATGTTTTTTTTCAGTAATATATTATTAAATGTGTTTTCATTTGTTTGAATGGGTAAAAAGAAAGGTCAGTTTTCAACTGCAATTACAAATGCAAGTTTAATCACTTTGAATGGGGTTATATGCGATTAATTTCTAAAAGTATTTATGCTGTTTTCCGAATATAATTGTGATGAGGTTTAATCAGTAACAAATTGTTCACTACTTGTTATGATATGGTCGGAAATTCCAAGTACACATTTAGTATTCCTTCAAAAGGATTGATGAGAGCAGTTTCTACGAGTATCTATTTGTTGTTCCTCTAGTAAATTATATAAGTCTTTACATTTACTTATACTAACTCAATGAGAATTTATGAGAACAGTATCTAATGTAAAACGTACGGCTTTCCGTGGTTAAATGGCAAGTGTTTCTATAAGAAACGAGCTGCATTAGGTTAGAACAGTTTTGATTTGCAATTGAAGATTACAAATTATAATGTTTGAATAGGGATTTATGAGATCAGTTTCTATGAGTATTAATGTTTTTTTTTTCAGTAATATATTAAATGTGTTTTCATATGTTTGAATGGGTAAAAAGAAAGGTAGTTTTCAACTGAAATTACAAATACAAATTTAATCAGTTCGAATGGGGTTATATGCGATCAATTTCTAACAGTATTTATGCTGTTTTCCGAATATAATTGTGATGAGGTTTGATCAGTAACAAATTGTTCACTACATGTTACGATATGGTCGGAAATTCCAGGTACATATTTAGTATTACTTCGAAAGGATTGATGATAGCAGTTTCTACGAGTATGTATTTGTTGTGCCAATAGTAAATTATATAAGTCTTTATCAGTATGCATTCGGATCTAATTTAAATATGAAAATTATATCAGAATAAAGCAACCAAATATTTTAAACAGTATCTATTTGTAAATCCAGACATTTACTTATACTATCTCAATGAGAATTTATGAGGACAGTATCTAATGTAAAACGTGCGGCTTTCTGTGGTTAAATGGCAAGAGTTTCTATAAGAAACGAGCTGCATTAGGTTAGAACAGTTTTGATTTGCAAGTGAAGATTACAAATTATAATGTTTGAATAGGGATTTATGAGATCAGTTTCTATGAGTATTAATGTTTTTTTTTAGTAATATATTAAATGTGTTTTCATTTGTTTGAATGGGTAAAAAGAAAGGTCAGTCTTCAACTGCAATTACAAATACAAGTTTAACCACTTCGAATGGGATTATATGCGATCAATTTCTAACAGTATTTATGCTGTTTTCCGAATATAATTGTGATGAGGTTTGATCAGTAACAAATTGTTCACTACATGTTACGTGTGGAAATTCCAGGTACATATTTAGTATTCCTTCGAAAGGATTGATGATAGCAGTTTCTATGAGTATGTATTTGTTGTTCCAATAGAAAATTTGTCTTTATCAGTATGCATTCGGATCTACTTTAAATACAAAAATTATATCAGAATGACACAACCAAATATTTTAAACAGTATCCACTTGTAAATCCAAACATTTAAAGATATATTTTAATGAGAACCAATCAGAACAGTATCTAATGTAACGCGTGCGGCTTTCCGTGGCTAAATTTTAAAAGTATTTTTAATAAATAGCTTTAACGGATTTGAACAGTTTTAATTTGCAATTCTAGATGAATAATTTTAATTGTTAAATAGGGATCTATGAGATCAGTGTCTTTGTGTAATGTTTTTTTTCCAATAAAAACACATTTTATTGAAAAAAAAAAAACGTTACACTGACCTCATAGATCCCTAACAATTAAAACTATTCATCTGGAAATGCAAATGAAAACTGTTCGAATCCGTTAAAGCTTATTTATTGCAAATAATTTTAAAATTTAGCCACGGAAAACCGCACACGTTACATTAGATACTGTTCTGATGGATTCTCATTACAATATTATCTTTGAATGTTTGGATTTACAGGTGGACACTGTTTAAAATATTTGGGGTTTCATTCTGATATGATTTTTGTATTTAAATTAGATCCGAATGCATACTGATAAAGACTTATATAATTTACTGTAGGAACAACAAATAAATACTCGTAGAAACTGCTCTCATCAATCCTCTTTAAGGAATACTAAATATGTACCTGGAATTTCCGACCATATCGTAACATGTAGTGAACAATTTGTTACGGATTAAACCTCATCACAATTATATTCGGAAAACAGCATAAATACTGTTAGAAATTGATCGCATATAACCCCATTCGAAGTGATTAAACTTGTATTTGTAATTGCAGTTTAAAACTGACCTTCCTTTTTACCCATTCAAACAAATGCAAACACATTTAATATATTACTGAAAAAAAACATTAATACTCATAGAAACTGATCTCATAAATCCCTATTTAAACATTATAATTTGTAATCTGCAATTGCAAATCAAAACTGTTCTAACCTAATGCAGCTCGTTTCTTATAGAAACTCTTGCCCTTTAACCACAAAAAGCCGCAAGTTTTACATTAGATACTGTTCTCATAAATTCTCATTGAGAAAGTATAAGTAAATGTCTGGATTTACAAATAGATACTGTTTAAAATATTTGGTTGCTTTATTCTGATATAATTTTCATATTTAAATTAGATCCGAATCTTTACTGATAAAGACTTATATAATTTACTAGAGGAACAACAAATAGATACTCGTAGAAACTGCTCTCATCAATCCTCTTGAAGGAATACCAAATGTGTACTTGGAATTTCCGATCATATCATAACATGTAGTGAACAATTTGTTACTGATTAAACCTCATCACAATTATATCCGGAAAACAGCATAAATACTTTTAGAAATTGATCGCATATAACCCCTTTCGAAGTGATTAAACTTGTATTTGTAATTGCAGTTGAAAACTCTTTTTACCCATTCAAACAAATGAAAACACATTTAATATATTACTGAAAAAAAAACATTAATACTCATAGAAACTGATTTCATAAATCCCTATTCAAACATTATAATTTTGAATCTTCAATTGCAAATCAAAACTGTTCTAACCTAATGCAGCTCGTTTCTTATAGAAACTCTTGCCATTTAACCACGGAAAGGCGCACGTTTTACATTAGATACTGTTCTCATAAATTCTCATTGAGATAGTATAAGTGAATATGTGGATTTACAAATAGATACTGTATAAAATATTTGGTTGCTTTATTCTGATATAATTTTCATATTTAAATTAGATCCGAATCTGTACTGATAAAGACTTATATAATTTACTATAGGAACAACAAATAGATACTCGTAGAAACTGCTCTCATCAATCCTCTTGAAGGAATACTAAATGTGTACTTGGAATTTCCGACCATATCATAACAAGTAGTTAACAATTTGTTACTGATTAAACCTCATCATAACTATATTCGGAAAACAGCATAAATACTTTTAGAAATCGATCGCATATAACCCCTTCGAAGCGATTAAACTTGTATTTGTAATTACAGTTGAAAACTGACCTTTCTTTT